>OV884013.1:55696434-55971983 GCA_930367205.1 Acanthosoma haemorrhoidale
ACAATCCGATAAAAGACACTGTCCCGTACCTGTTCTGGTGTGATACGTGGAGAGGCTTTGGGATTGAGAATTGGTACATCGATTGTCACTGTGGTGAGATAAAAACATTTAAAAAAGCAGATAATGTCCATCGATTCCTCACAGACTGCATTATAGGGGTAGATCCCTAAGCGCCGGATAAGCGATCCCCAAACTTAAGCTCGGCGACTTACAAGCAGTGAAGATAAAAGTGTATAGATTGGGATGAATATCCTGCAAACTAATGGATTGAAGTGAGGAGGTGGTTCTTATCGTAGAGATAGCCGCAGAAGCTGGAGACTTGGCGCCAGTCCAACATCTCGGCCAACTTCTGGAGGGTGTCCAAAGAGTCGATGCGAATCTTTTGGCGGCCTAAAAGCTCATCATCGCGACAAATTTTGTGCATTATTTCCCTCAATTTAAGTTATCGTAACAAAAAAATAACGCAGAATATTTTATGAGGCAGGTTTATTTTGTGGTGAATATAAATCGCCTATTCTAAATTATCTTGGAATAGTTAGCGTGTTTTCAATAACTTGCAAACCCATTTAGAAAGAATTTGGTATTGTGCCAGAATCTATGTATTCATGATATTTATTCAGCCATCTATTAAAGTTTCAGGTGATATTTAAAAATCTGTTTACAGGATAAACTTTTAATCCAATTCAGCTATGGAATATAAATGTTTTCATAGTGTTGTTTTTTATCAAGAGAGTACTTAAAATACTGTTTTGTATAGCATAATTACGATGTCTTATACATAATATTTACATATATTCACATATTATAATATAATAGTAACAGAAAACATGAAAATAGACAATTAATTTAAAAAGGGACAAAATAATAATAAACGATAACAAAATATTTATGGTGTGGTGTTTTATTTTTTAATACTCTAATGACGAGGTAGTGTCTGTTCTCATAGAGAAAATAATTTTCAAGAGTTTGAAGTATGGAGACAATGGTTTGTTACATATACGTCATACTGTTTATCTTGTTCAGCTTGAATATTTTATCTGCGTGTACTATTATCTGAAGTTGTAACATATAATTTTTATTCCGCGGGTAACGATGATGGAGGAAAAACCTCTAATATGGGAAAACAAAAGAAGAAATAGAACTGAACAAAAGTCTCAAAATGTAATTTTAGAACAACAGATCCTCTGTTGTTTCATATAATGCCGATGAAATATATTCCCATTGTGTTTTTTCAAAGTGCGACACCGAGGGTGGGGGGGGGGTTCCACAAAAGTCAAAAACAAAAGCACGTCCTCCTTGCGGGTGTAAAAAAAAAATCCCATCTCACGAAGATATAACCAGAATAAAATGGGGTAAAAAAAATAAATGGACGCGACCGCATTCCCCGGTCAATAGGGAATGAAAGTTGGAAAAGGAATGACTGCCCTCAGTGTCGACAGAAGGAGGGGGGATCCCACAAAAAGGCCGATAGAATGGAAAATTAAGGGGTAGTATTCACCCCACGTCCCGGCTGAGACCGATGTTTATTTAATACAATAGCTAAAAAATCACTAGTCGCCAACTGGATTGAAATGATAATGCAATCACCTTTATAGGGATAGGTGCTTGCATGACCTGCTGGAATATTCTCGATAGCATCATTCAGACGATTTAGAATGGAAGGACACCGGTGAGAGGTACGAGCATAGTTGTGTGTCCTCAGTAACGTCTGGTAAAGGTAAAAGCTAACCCAATTTTTATTTAAATTGCATCATAGATTTATTTTTTCCGGCTAAAAAATATTAGATCATCGAACAACTGAAATATTTATAAAGAAGATAGTTTTCTTAAAATGGAAGGCAATAATATTGATGTGCCATACTTTTTTGAAAGTAAAGCTTGGATTTATTTTTAATTTACAATGAACATTATGGGTCGAAAATCTGTACGATTTCTTAATGAACCCCAAAGTGAGCTATTATAAGCACCGACTTAGGGGTGTTATACCCCAGAAGGATGGGAGGTTATTATCTTTAAAAAAAATAAATTTCAACGTTTTTTTTACAAACTCATCAAACTTTTACATCAGAATCGTTATTTAAAAAGTTTTGAACTGCTCCAAAATGTAATTAAAAGCATTATTAAGCTGGTAATTACAGTCCTTTCCTTTTTAAGTATTCATTAATGTCGAAATAAACTGAAACGATGGCAGTAAAACGAACGGCTACGTGCAGATTTTTTTTTTTTTATTCAATGGAATCGACCAGGTAAAGATTGGATCACGGGTTCATCAGAATCCTCTAACTCCACTTTTCAATTTCAAAGCTTTTACGCTGTACTATCAGTTCTTTTATGCTAATACCGCTTAATTTATCCGATAAAACGTTTATGGTGGTAATGAAAAGTACACCGCGGTACACTCATAACCGGTTGGATTATAAGTAAGTTTTAGAGCAGTCGATTTATTTGCCCCTACCTTTTACGGTTTTAATAAAAATGAAACCGAAATCAGCTAGTAGTGTCACATAATGAAAATAAACAGAAATAATCGTCTAAAAAATCTCCAACCCATGGCTACGAACCGAAAATGGGACAAAGACTCGCACACTCAAAATATCAAAGTTACCATCAATCATGATACCACTAAAATTATCCCCAAAAGAAGTATTTAAAATATACAATACTGGGCGTAATAAAGGTTTATTTTATCCCTTCCACGGATGCCCCATTTACAAAAATCCCAAACTTTATTTCTTCCCTCAACTAGTGACAATAGAAAATATGTGTCGTTTATTCTGAACCTTATTCTGCTCCTCTTGACTATTAATTGTTGCAGGGCTGATATATGTGGGTATATATTAATATTTTATTATGTACAAACGATAAACATAATTAAAATATTATAATCTCAATAAATAATATATATATATTATATATCTCCTTTACTTCAAATATCAAATACGTCCTTTACCTCAACAAAAAAATTAAATTACAGGTCCTTTCAATCTAGTATGACAGTTGTATATTGAACAAAGCATAAAAAAACACATATGGGTTGAGCAATGTAGTCAACCTTACATACATATGTAATATACATAATATTATAACTGCATTTTTGTGATCAAATAACAGATGCAAATAGCGATATTTATCACAAAAATAATGCGTTATAACATATTATATGGTCATTCTTTTGATAAGCGATGATACTAGCTAATTTAATTATGTAGAAGAATGTTTCTGTATAGTATTTTGTATACAGGTAACTTTATACTGCTATTTTTGAAGTCATTAGAAAAGAAAAATATTGTAAACATGAGAACTTTGATGTTTAGCATTGACGGGCTAAGGCTCTATTTACATAGGGAATTTGTGATGTCAACAAAGTATTTAACAAAAAGAAAATAAAATAAACCGGATTAAGCGTTAACGCCATGCGTCAAACACAAGAAATCCACCCCTGGCCCAAAATAGGCTGAATTAAAAGATGGGAAATTTACCACAGGACCCAAAAGGTGTAAGTGGACTGAAAGTAGCCAGGAGCTCTACTTATCCTTTTCGGATTAGCTTGGTTTGGGTCATTCGACTGAGTTCTAAGCAGGTGCAGCATAGCTAATAAATGTGCTATGAAAATTGCAATTACGTCGTTAAACCTTCATGAAAGGAACCCCTTCATTGAGCTTCGTGACAGTAAGGCTCAAATATATTCCCAAAAATAAAGTAACCAACAATAGAAATCACTAATTTCATGTTGTTATATGATATTTCAAAAAATCATATACTGAATAATGTTAAACAATATGTTTTTGGCTATTTGATTAAATATGAAATTTTTTTTATATCTCATAAAGAATCATTCACTTATTTTCAGTAGATACGTACATATATATGCGAGTCTCCCTGTGAAAAAAAAAATCTATTTAATTAGCACGAATAAGGGAGACGGCGTTTGTTCCCGAAGCATGTTGCTATGATACATAACATGCATTTTAAATAGATCTAATATTTTTCGTTAATAATATATTTTATTTCATAGTCAACAATGTTTTTTGAAAAATTACCAAAATGAATAGTTGAGAAAATTGTCCAAACAGGAGACCGGATCCTTTAAAATTGAAAAATATACAAAATTGAATTGGTTTCAGCTGCAGATTACTGCATATAAAATACCTGAGTCAAAAAAAATTATATGCCCTAGAATGAGCATGCAACCTTATCTCCGGTCAACGGATAGCAAACTGTATTATTCTACATTTGTTTCAAAAACTTTTACTTTCTGACGAGTTCTTCATGATGACAAAATAAAACACCTCCAGTCTTTTCACAAATTTATTGATTCATGCCCTACCGTTTTCGGCGAAACATTTCGTACTTCTCAAGTGTCCGGAGTAACTATTGTCGGGTTGGCTTTCAAACTACTCCTGACAGGTGTTTTATTCCTTGATATGCACACACCCCTCCAACGAGACAACATCAGTGATAATTTATGATCGGTAATATATAAAAAAAAAAGAATACGAAAGAAAGAAACAATGCGAAGCAAACTACAGAACACGTTCACGGCACAAATCAAGACATTTTGAAGAAACCTTGAATGTTTCTTCTACACCATTTGCAAAGAGTAATAAACTGATTGCTCCAGTTTCTTGGAAAGAACCCAAAATAATTTTTTGGGGCTTGATAATTGAAATAATTATTTTTTTTGCTTTTGTCCTGTCAGTGGACCCCTTGGATGACAGCAACTAGCTAAGGAGGGAGTGAGGTACCCATGTTGGTACTCCTTAGCAGTTGATTATCAGCTATCTACTGATCATCACCCTCCCTATCTGGGAGTTCACTCTCAGGGGAGTGCCTGGTACTTTCAATCATCGACTATGTACCAGACGCCTGGGGTTAGTTCTTATCTCTAACGGGGCTGCTAATCTCTGCTCATCTTGTCCTCGAGAGCTCAATTCAATCGAGGTGTATTTTTTTTCTTCCACTTCTTTAGAAGGTAGTTAATTAACTTTCACAACGACCCGCTAGAGTTTCGGATGAGAAATAGAAAAACGTAATTTAAAATCCGAGCCTATTTTTTTATCGAATAATCCTCGTCACGGCAGGAACAAATATTATTGCAGTCCAACAAAGTCCAAAAAATGCATGAAATATTTATAAGGACGTGGAGATGTTTAGTTCGATACTCTATATTGTATGATTTTGCACATTTTTCAGTTGCTTTCTTGCTTTCATTAAATATTTTAGGAATTATCAGCTTTCTCGTTGATATAACAACAACCAGAGGCATACCGTTTTGTGGGACGAAAATTATAAGTACACACCCAGACTCGAACCTGAGCTAAGAACCAACTGGTGGAAAAACATCTTAAAAGAAAGGACTGATTCGATATTTTTAGCCTCCAATATTGAAACAGTATTCTGTAAGACTGAATTTATAAAAGAATGTTTTCCCTTCACTTATAGATTAGAGCCTTGGAATAATAAAGTAATTAATATTAATTTTTTAATTCATCAATAACGCAACTCATCATTCTAGTATCAAATAGAACTACACTTAGTATACATATCTTGCCTCTAGAAAAAAGTGTGATGGACCACACCATTAAGTGGAAATCGAAATACCGGCTCGAACAGAAATGCGATCTCTTATCACATCTATTATTTTTTGCTCTTCTTTGTAATTTTTTTTTCAAATAAAGATTTATTTAATTAGAAAAAAAAGCTTGAACAGGGGAATCACAAAGACAATAGAGACGTAAACAGGATTTTGAATTGTTTTATAATTAAATTTAATAATAATTTTCTTTCTTTAATCAAGCAATTCGAAATGTCATCAGCAATTCATGAGCCTCATGGATCAAGATTACCCACTTCTGCGCTGGTCTCTTTCTTGAGTGTCTTCTTTTACCAATCCTTATCTTGAAATTCTTCATTTACTATTCCCTCTGGTTCCCGTTCAATAAATCTCTTTTGGATCCAAACACTTCCCACTCAAGGACGCGAGAACTACTGAAACATTAAAATTGGTTTGAATTCTATTTTATATGCTTTGAAATTTTGTTTTATTACCTGGATGAAGTTATACATGAGAGTTAGCATTATTTACATAATATGTTTATGCCCATATGAACAAAAAAGGCTTGTACTATAAAAAGTTGATATTCAATCTAATAAAAATGCATCGAAATATAAAATCTATGTCAGAAATTAGTTTAATGGGATCATTTCTAGAATAACTTAAAAATCATTTGTGACACCAATAATTATTTTGAAGTTTTATTAGCTATCAGCAATTATTAGAGTGTAATGTTGTCTATTATTTTGCTAAAATTGATAAGAATTATAATTAAATGACAATGTTGGAAAATATTGGCTTTGAAATAGGAATCTAGTCAATGCTTCAATTCTTTTGGCATCGGCAGACAGGGCGATTCTTCGGCATGGAAGCACACACCTTTGTTGAAATCTGCTGTGGTTTCACAGCTGAGAGAAAGGGGTACCAACAATAGACAGGCAGACAAACGAACAGAACGAAATAAAAATATTATTACAATTACAGCACTGAAAGAAACGTTTCGTTAGAGATGTCTTTAAGGCTCGCAGGGCCACCGGTCTGTCCCTACTTAACTGCTTTCATCCAGCTGCCTGTGCATAATATTTTCTGGGCTAATTTCTGTTCAAAATCAAAAAATTTCCAAAAACCCACCCTAGTTATTAAAATTCAACCGTTCAATAATAACCAGAAGTTCTGCAGTTCAGATTTATTTACAATAACAATTAATATAGTTTTAACGAAAATTCGAATTCAATACAAAAATTCGAACGACTTTGAATATACTAAATTCGATTATGTAAGGTTTTCCAATGTTTGCTAAGGTTATATCATTACAAGAGTTGGTTAAAAAAAAAAGAAAAGTATATTTATTTTGTTTAAAGAAAATGTTTCATAAAGTGCGTGAATTTTTTAATCATATACATAATAAACAATAATACAATATTTATGTTTTAGTTGACATATACATGGCTATAAGTAATGAAAATGACTGTGGTATATGTGGAAAAGGTTTCAGAAAATAAAAAACAATTGAATGCTAGAAATGTGAGCGGGAATTTTCTCCTCGTTTTTAGACCTTAATAAAAGAATATTTGCAAATAATACTGATATTTATGACAACGTGTTATGGAAACATAATCTCATTTCATAATATTATGGGAGTTTTTTTAGCTAAATTACTTTTCGGGTGTCTGTTTTTTATTTTACGTTTTTAAAAGTATTTATGTAGTTCAGTAGACTGGGCTATAATGCACTCGTATACAATCTACTCTACCCGAGTGAGAGTCTTGTAATCTAAAATTTTAAAATATAATATAATAATTAATTATTGTACATTCGTTATTGGTTCGTTCATTAGAGGCTACTCTCCGAAATAGGTGCAGTCACAAATTGATGTTGGTGGAAAAACAATAGTGTGGAGTACAAATATTAAACTTGAAAAAATTCAATCCTTTTCCTTTTAAATGTTAGGCATCGGAAGTCGCAGTGCAGACCTATTTTTTATGTTAAATTTTGATTATCTTTATGGGTGAGGACAAGGCAAATACATTCACGTGAATTTGAATAGGTCCACTTTTTGTGATATTTTGGCTGCCACTCATTTTTTCCTTGAACGAAATTCTCAATATTGTGTCTTTGTTTTCTCCTCCTTTATTTCGTTTTGATGTATACTTTATATATAAAATTTAGTGAATTGTGGACGTAACGTTATTTTTAGTTAGCAGGTATTTCTAGAATAGATAAGATAAACAAAACTTTATTTACGTTTTTCCTTGCAAACTCGTATGGAATTACTCGTAAGTAGTCCTTTTCATGTTTTATTGTATAGCTGTTTCATAATAATATATTTACAAATTTTCTAAAAGTAGGAAAAACGATAGCAAAAAATCCTTTTTTAGAAATAGAAATGATTCAAAATTTAACAAAAATATTAACAAATTAATTAAAAATGTTTACAAATTGAATATAAATATTAACGAATTAAAATTAAATAAATCTTCATTTTATTCAAACATTTTTATTTACCTACATATGAACTTACTTCATTACTTAAAATGTGGAATCTCTACTGAAATAAAAACAAAATATTTAATACTATTAATCAGATATTTCGTTATTTTGCGGGTGTATATTTTGAGAGAAGTATCACTGTAATAACCTATCTCCCGTAATAATGGATTTTTCGGATTCTAGTGTATAAAAGTATAATCAGACTAGAATTCTGATTGTATGTGATGTGGAATATACCAATAAAATTCTGGTCTTTTAGTAAATTCAGCCCATTAATTTACAATGTACGTCACTGCATAAAGCAGATCATTACAACGAAAAAGAATTTGTATAAAATGTAGCCAAGCCACAGGAAATATAATGAATCAATTGTAAATAGATTCATTTGTAGGATCTATATTTTGTAAGATATTAATTTTGTAACAAGGGGATATGAAAAAAAAAAAAAAAAAATCTGACGATACAGTGACACACAAATGTACAATGTTTCAAAACACAGCTATCTCAAACTCTCCGACAGGGGCACTCTGTTCATACCAAAGCAATAATGGTCGCATTAGCGTCTTAAAAGCAGTTTGAATACATACAAAGCAGCTGCTATAAGAACATATTTATCCTAAGGCACTTACATTACACGACAGCCGTAAATTACACTTAAAGGACGTTAAAGATGCAATCCTCCACAGCACATAGCCGTGAGGCAGCTATGTAAATAAGACAGGACAGAAACAATAAATAAATGGTTACGGGCACAGATTGCCGCGGAGGGAGATGGTTTACGGCCGCGAAGGGGTGAGGGGGTAGATAGTGCCACACGTCGGACTGAAAGGTACAATCTGGGGGTGGGCGCCCCTGAGCTGCCTAAGGAGGATAAAAACCCACCCTCTCTGGGAGGAAATAATCGAAAGCAGAATTTATATTTATGAAGATCCTCAGTGCCTGGGTAAGGATATCCCTGCCCTCAGGATCTGGCCGATATTACCTCAGCACAACTCTTGGGCGTTGAGCAACTTTTTATCGAGTAAGTTGCTGAACCAGAAGGGAGTGGGTGGGGGTAGCCCAAACTGGGGGGATTTATAATTAATAGATCAAAACTCAGTCGGGGGTTGTGGCTTCATAATAGAATATCTAAGTGCCCGCAGCTAGTTTACAATTACAGGCTCTCAACTTAGCCGAGCCGATGCGTAATTTACAAGCGAGCAAATAGGAGATAGCTTAAGGGGTAAATTTAATATTTCCTCCAAATTAAAATTTAATTTACATGCGATTCCCATAATTATTCGAAAAATTTTACCACGAACTGCACAGACGCAAAGTAACATTCCGTAGCGTACATAGGGCGGAGGTGGTGGGGCGATCCACCCCGAGCGGCATATATTCTGGGGGTATTCTTTATATTGGTTAGTGGCTATTATATTAAATAAGATTGAAATTTAACAAATATGCGTGCTCACCCCTGCCACCAGACTCGTCGTTTCGATTAATTTACAAGTGGCGTCAAATTGGGCACCATCCCAGGCACGTCACTCGAATGATCAATAAAAGTCTACACCAATAAACTAGATACTATCACATTTCGCGACGACTTCTAAGTAGTTGAGTTGTCACTACTCCAATACACGCTTTTCGTCGCAATTGCAGACATCACATCACACATCAATTCAAAGCAAGCATCGAAGGTACTAGTAACACAACGCCAAAATCCAGAATCGTGAACAGACATATGGATAGTCAAATTCCACAAAAAACTTGAACTCTCAATCGATGAACGAACTACTCAAAACATTACAATATTTAACAAACCCGGTGTTTAACACTATAACCCCCGCTCCTTTCCCCCATCGATGGCAGGACGCTGTCGCGGATGGAACACTCTAGTCCTAGGTAGAGATTTAGTTGGTTTTGTTTTGTTTTGTTCCTAGTGTTTAGTGTTTGGTGTCGGTGACAAATAGAAGGCGAGCCTCATCACCTAGTGTGAATATAAGACTGAGTACTTTTAACAACATCAAAATTTATTGTATTATGCACTCCTCCAAATGCATTTATTGCAGGAGAAATTTGTAAGTTGGATTATTTTATTGTATATTTTATCACTTGTATTATTTGTTTGAGGATTTGAAATTTAAAAAAAACTACTCAATATTCGCTTAGTAACATTTATAAGTGTAATGTATGAAAATGTAGACCCTTGAAGCATTCTAGTTGACCCTAGTTATGGATTGGTACACTTTTCATACCATGATAAATTTTTCAAGATAATCTTTTTAAAAGGATCAAAAAGAACACTATTAGTACATCTAATCTGGAATTATCTAGAATGTATCCTCAAAGGGACAGTTGATCACTTCATATTTTAACTAGAATGTATATAGGCAAGTAATAATAAGTAATGCATAAATTCGAAGAATCAAAAGTCAAGCGGACTAAATTCAAACTGGAGAATCCTAAAGAAAATCTTCAAGATTTATTTAAATGAACTGCTTAGGTGGCAAAGGGAGGATTAGGAGTCAGAACATGGTTCATTATAAATATCCGCTCCAACAGTTGAGAGAACATTGAATATTTATTTTGCTGTGCCCTGCACAAAGAGGTGAGTTTCTCGTTTCGGCTTTACTTTCCCGCTCCATTTCCTGTCACGCCATTATCCAGAAGGGGCCATAAAATAAATAAATATATATATACATATATATATATATATATATATATATATATATATATATATATATATATATATATAATAAGGGAGGACAAAAGGTTGCCAGAGGGCAAGTGGTGGCGAGCCCCAACAGAGAGAAGGGACCCTTTGAACTAATCCCTAACGATCACAGATTAGTGAAGAGAGAGAACAAGCTACAAACCTTTCTCTAGCCATTAGCCATAACAAACAGAAGGGATTTATGTGTTTGTATGGATCGAGCAGCCCCACCCTGTCTCCTGGCTTTGTTTTGTCTGTCTAGTAGTTAGCAGGGCTAAGTTATAGGCTAGCAAGTGTTAAAGGATAACTCAAGAAGTACGTGTAAGTACTTAGTTAAAATTGATTGAATTATTAATCAAAAGAGCTTGGTCATTAAAAAAAAAATGTGCTTATAATATAAGGCATGGTATTAAATTAAAGATCTTTACGTCAATCAATTTCAAAATAATTTTAATTTTTTATTTTTGTAATTACAATAAAGAACTATATATATTCATAATAATTCTAGAAACAATTTGCATAATATCCTTGTGAATAAAATTTGTTTATTAACTTCTGAACCCTCGTTGCGACCTTTAGGGCTTATGAAGTGCATTTTCAGGTAACTTAAATAAAAATGTTGTGTAGTTCCAGCTTAAAATAATAATGGTAATAGCGACTAATTGACATTGGGGTATTCCAAGATTTCATGACAATTTCAAGCCAGGGACCTTTAGTTACGATGTTAATTTATTTATCTTGTTTTAATATTTGTCATTATTATTTTAATTTGAACAAAATAACATTTTTGTAAACGTTGGCTGAAAATGGACTAATACTGATGCGTTGCAACAAGGGATGATTAGTGAATATAAACATTTTATACAGAAGGATCTTGTGCGCAATTTTGAAAAGTTCTTTCATACATATATACACAGCCTTCATCATACCTAAAGTTAATATAATATTCTTTTATGGGTTTAAAAAATGTATTGGTAATAAATGAAGAACATTTGCTTAAGACATTAAATTCTTCCTGGCGGGTTTCCACATCATACAAGATAGCTCCTTGGTTTGAATATCTATGAATTGTTATTTTTCTAGTAACTCAATAAAAAAAAATTAAACTAGCATCATAATGAATTTATTTACATTTAATTATTTCCAGCAAGGAAGAAAGCTCTGAGAAGGTAGAAGAAGAACTCTTATTTGCATTAGCCATCGAATACAGCTTAGGATGCAATGAGGGCTCACACGTAGGAAGGGAACCACACTACAACAACGGGACAGTTAAAAGTTGTGAGGGAACTTTAAAGGGAAGCGAGGGGAGAAAGGAACTTTTTTCTCTTTTCTTCTTCAGAGCAATATAGCATCGAGGGGGTGGGGACACATTAGACTGGGGAAAGCTCGGGGAGGAAAGGTTTTTTATCTGGTGATATAGGCCGGGCTTGGGGCGCTAAGCCCGCGGATACAGGGGTGCACCTGGGGCTTCGGAGCAGGGGATATGTATGCTGCAACATATCCGCAAGTGGTTCTTCTTTGTGTCTGTGGAAAGTATTACCGTGAATGTAGGCTATCTATCCTAAACGTAATAGTAAAATAGTAATATTAGTTAAATAACAAAATTAAAATCAAACAATTGAATTGCTTATTCCAGAAACCCTGTTAGTGACGAAAACTTCGAAATCAAGTTCTTTTTATCTGATTGGTATGAAGCTTCTATTGGTACAGACATCTCTTATGCTCCTCTTACTCATAGTTAGATGACTTAAAAAAATTCGCTCAATTCACCACAGATTATTCGGATTTCTACAATATTATTTTGAGTTGCCTGACATCACTTGAAAGCATGGAAATTCGGAATGTCAATAGAATTCATGTATAATATAGTTAAAATATATATTTTTTTAATTACTTTCAAATATGTTTTTAACAAAATAAATTTAAATCAGTTTATAAACATTATATTATAAACAATATTTCAAAAATGACTTGCGAAAGCTTTTAAATGAGCTAGTTGATCAGTTAAGCGTTACAAAATCATTGTTTTTTAATTTTAATTTTTTCACCTAAATAATCTAAGGTGTGTTTCAAAAAACTTAAAAATTTCAACTTACTCTCGTACTTATAGTTGATTGACATTAACTGAAACTTGTAAACCAAAAAAGTGTATCCAGCGATGTAGTTGAATACACTTTTAATATTTGAGATCGTATAAATAATATTCTCAGCCACTAATGTAACACGCAGACAAAAAGATCACTCCTATACCAACTCGTAGTGCTCTTTCGTAGAGGTGAAGAGGATTCGTAATTATCTGTTTTCCAATTAGTTTGTTTAATTCAAGTGACCATCTATAATAATGTAATTTTATATTATGAATTTAAACCTTACGGTTTTTAGAATTACCTTAAAAGTAAGTAAATTTGGAAGCAGTAAAAACCTGGAAATCACCGCTTACCTGAAACAAGGAAAAAACAATATTAGTATGGTAACATAAAAAAAAAGTAGTTAAATGATTCAAAAATTGAGTTTCTATTTTACAATGCTTGGTGAAAACATTACATGCCTTTAACATTATTCACTTCTTGTAATTACCTTACCTACATTATATTTAGTATTTGGTTTTTTCGATTTGCATTACACAGATATACATAACGTGACTCACTGATTCGTTTTTGTTAGGAAATACACTAATGATGTGATAGAACTACAACACAATTTCTTCTGCAAGATCGCAATACCCTTCTTGAACTATGGAGCTATAAGTTACCCCCTTGGTCCCTAAGGGACATAGCTTCTGGATAATAATATTATTATTATATTTCTTCTTTCACATTTTATTATTTGAAATCCTACAGTTATAGTTGGTATCTCGATGCGTGTGAAGAAGCTGCACAGTTCGCATGCTCGGCCCCGGAAGCAGGTCTGTGTGAGGGACTATGATAAATCGAGCCAGTTGTTAATGACTTGGTCTCTTCAGGCCATCCTAATGGGCCCCTTCAGACTTATGAACCAAGTCTACATAAATCTTCTAGTCTCTGCAGTATTTCCGATACCTGTTCAGTTCGCTTTACATCTCGTTTTCAGAGTCGTTTACAGAAATCCTTCAATACACATCATATCACAGCCAGTGTAAGGTCTAGTTTCCCAGAAATATCAATTAAAAAAATAATCTAATGATAACACTAACTATGATGGTTGCAAGCCAAAGCATATCGGCACCCCGTACACGTTTCTCGAATATTAATGAAATGATTATGCAAAAGTACACGTTATTTTTAACCATAAGTACTTTCAATCATTGGTCAAGCACATTCACTGAAAATTGTTAAAAAAAAATAACGATAGCACAACAAACATAAAAAACAATAGCATTGAGATCGTATGATGTTTGTATAGCTGTATCTAAAACAATTATTTTTTGGGAAATATTTTAACTCCTTATTGTGATAACATCTCTAACAAGTACTAAATCACAAGTAAAAAATCAAAACATAAAATATTTAATTTCTTCTAGCCCGTGACGTGAGGAAGTGGTGGTTTCAACTTTTTAATATTTAATTATCAAAAATTAAAACCCGATTTTTTCTTTTGCTCTTCGTTAATAAATTACCAAAATGTATTATATTATATTCTTTACAACTCTCTAAATCAAAAAAACCTATCATTTTGGTTTTTGGCTTCCCTTTATTACACCTTACACTAAACGTAGTAGACTGGGATGTTGTTAAATGTACCCTTAAAATGTCATATAAATTGGTTCTAATTTTTCTTTACGTAGGACAGATATAGTGACAGTTTGATAAACGAACGAATGACCCCCATATCTTCTTTAAGCAGAACCTCTCCCTGAATGCGTGGCAAAAATAAAATCACACAGTAGGTTAGATTAAGGTTATAAGAAGGTGACTTTTAGAAAGACAAAGTCAGGCCTTGTTTGGTAAATAGGCAGCTTACTCTAATTAACGTAATAGTAATGTTGTTTGCGCTAGGGTTCTTAAAAATTAAGAAGTCCCCAAACGCCAGAAAATTGCGCCGGTTACGCCTTGAGAAGCTAGAGGTTTGACTGTGTCAGCTAGCTCATAAACTTGCCAAAAATAAGGGATATACAATAAACAAAGTCAAAAATATTAAAGAAATAACAATTCATTTTATTAAAAAACAAAACAAAAAAAAATTACTGATCAGCAACTTAACCAGGCCTGAATATTAGTATAAATAAATGTTAGTATAATTAACGTATAAAAATTACGAAAAAGTTTATAGTCACGATACGCTGGATGTTCGGATAGTCAGCCGCAGGACGGTGATCTTCGGATAGTCAATCGCAGGGCGGCGATGTGCACGGAGAGATAAACAGGCAGATAGGCCGAGAAGTTCAGTTGTAGAAACAGCGACTTCGTGTTCGCAGGGGAACAGGCCGGTATGGAGTTATCTTCATCACTGACTAAAAGCAGGCTCAGGCCTAAAGCCTTGTCCTCTAATACGCAAAGACGTGTTTATTTACTTCCTTGAGCTGTATAATCCTTCGAACTATTTCCTCTGTATGTTGATGTATACAATATTTACATACTAATTGTCTCCAGCCGAAACAATCAGAAAATAAATTTATAATTTAAAAATAATTACGATAAAAAAAAATTAAGTTTAATAAAAACATATTTACTGTCTAAGGGCCCGAACAAATGTACATATATTGAAAGATGCGAAAATTCTTTTACAATATTTTAAAATGTGCATAATATCCTCCTCTAAAACTGTATATATTCATTACTTGATGAGACGTTTTAGACTGTCAGTAATCCACGATCAGACAACATCTCCACAACCATGAAAACATTTTGGAACAATCACACAAGAGCAACACTTCATTCAATACAAATCCTTACCACTTACTTGTAGTGTTCCAAAATGAGTAATAACTTAATAAAGTCTGGATAGCTTTTTGGTCTGGATTCTGTCTTCCACATGTTCCAGCCAGTTATCTATGAGTTCTCCGGGTCACTCGCCTTCAGACCTAACTAGCAATGCATTTGTCGGAGCATCCTCTCTTCCGTTCTATGGATAATTCCGACTCAATTGCTCTGGTATTTATTAAGTCCTAGAGGGGTTCCTGATTTACACCTTCCCGCATTGTAGAGTTGCTCATTCTGCCCAATTTATCTTTTCCAATTACTCTTTCTTCGTTCTAATTCTACTCTGAAAAACACCATCCCGGTTCCAGCCTCTCTATCCCAGGCCAATATTCTGCTCCCTTGATAAGGTAAACATATGGATTTATTTCAGTACGAATTAACTACAGTCATTATATTCATACAGACGGCAGAGACTGCGAATCCGAACCAGCTGTGGGAAATAAGTGGAAGGGTTGTACTCCACCTGACTCCCCTAATCCTATCATTTACAGCCCAGCCACTGCGAGGGTCAGTCCAATCCGAGGGGTCGGCCCAACTGCTCCTCTCATTACTTTAATGGGAAAGTATGTTACACTGTTCTATACTGTCTCTCATGGTTAATAAATTAACAGAGGGTAGAATAAAATATTATTTAGAGGTTTCCTTTCTTTATTTTTCTGCATCAATTCAGCCTAATGACCCCTGAAGTCATGCCCTTAAAAAAAAAAATATTTCCTAATAATACCAAGCCAACTTTCCTTTTATAGTACGTTTTCTTCTTTTTTTAAAGATTCTCGTAGGATACGTTTGTTCATTATAACAGGTCAATATATTTACCTCCACCTTTTTTAAAAAAAAAAAGTTAATTCCATTATAGGGCGTTGTTTCGAGTTATTCGTTTTTTTTTTCACCATTTATCGATTAGAATTATTTTTCTAAATGTTTATTTTGTTTCATTATACCTTATATGATATATGTTTATTTTGTTTTATTATATGTTTTACTATTAACTTAATTGTACGCAGTTATAATTTTTCTTTGTCGTATATTTTTCGATGGATGACATTAAATTACTTTACACAGTGAAGTAAGTACTATAGACAAACAGTAAATTACTTTAGATTTCAATTTAAAAATAATATAAAATAACAAAGACCTTAAAGGCTGTAATTAAGACCTATTAGACGATATATATCATCCTTGAGGATAATTAAGTAGGTAATGTAAAAATAATAGAGAGATGTTATACATATGTTGCATACTAACTGCTATAGGTTGCTCTAGGATCGGAAAATATCCTGAAGCATCATGATAAAATACGTTTCGAAAGAATTGATAGAAAATTATGTTGACCTCATACACAGAACTAATTTATGTTAGAATTTTTTCGTAAATATAAATGACTTTTTCATCATTTCATTTTGGGATAGAATATTGACCACATAGGACAGTAAATTTTTTTTCTGCAATATAATATTTTTTTTTAATTTGGTTCCACTCTGAATGTTCAATAAGTTTGCATGAAGTAGTAGCATTTGATGTGGTAGGGAAGCTATTGTTTAATATGTGTTGAGATAAAAGTTTTACATTTATCCCAAAACAGTGATTCTTTATTGTTAAGCATGACATGATACGGTGAAAATGTCGAGCCTTCAGTCTTTACGGGAGAAGTTTCGAACCGCTGTAAACATTTTATGGGAATTTCCATGGATGAGACAGACCGACAGACACAAAGCGGATTTTTCGCGCCTAAGCCTCGTTCCTGTCAGCTGCTGGTGATAAATTTTCTAAAAGACGCCCGAAATTCGGTTCGCCGCGGCAGTTTCCCACAGATCAACCACTCTCGTAAGGCGTAAGTACCTACTTAAAATTAAGTATCATACGTGAAAGTAAGCGTTAATAAAGTGCTTCATTTAGAGAAATAAAAAAATAAATTATGGTTGAAAGGATTACTCTTTCACGAATTAAATTTTGAATTGGAAACGGTAATTTAAAACTGCTCATTAAGTCGAGGCTTCATTGCAACTCAACTGATTGCCAAATTTTGAATAACGATCTCTTCGGGGGGGGGGGGGTTCTAATTATTCGGACTCTGCATCATAGCAAAAGAGATTAAGCCAATATTTCTTGAATATTTTAGAGCCTGAAATATTACTTCTTATATTAATGAACTAGACTTGTAATGACCAATATTTAGTTTAATATTATAGACCAATCACCCTAATTTATCTTCAGAAGGCTGTGAAAAAATAGATTAAAAAGGAGGAAAACATGGATTAAGCAGGAAGAAAGCTCGGAAATCTATTGAAAAAAAAATCGATATATTTCCTTTAGGTTGACTGTGTTGCACTTAAATTATGATAAAATTTGATCTAAAAATAATAATTTATATTAAATTATCTAATATTAAAATATGTCGCAGACAGCTTAGAAATAATACCGCGATATACCAATTTTTTATCGAACTAAAAAGAACTACTAAGCAAATGAATTGGCTGGTGTATGGTCGGGAAATGTGGTCAGAACTAAAATATTTTCTCCTTAACTAATAATGGGATAACAATAATTAATATCAATTATTATAAATATTAGCACATTGTTTTATGAAATGGTCCATTTTCGTGGTAGGAGAGGACTTTCCAAAAAAGGAGTAAAGATTGGTGAAGAATCAAAGTATGATTCATACGACATTTCTCTATCAAAGCATAGGACGAATTATTTCCGTGATCCTGATTGAGCTCAATTTTCAGTAGGACTAAGGATACAATGAGATAAATATTGGGCAAAAAAAAAAAAATATTAACAAAAAAAAAATAAGATGAGGGAAGACAACAATACCTTTCACATACATCACAGAAGAGAGCTGTTTGCTAATGAAGCTGATTAAAGCTCTGTGAGAAGTTGATCAGCTGCGTAATTGAGAATGCTTCACAGTCGTTGAGCAGGTTCTGAGTAATCACAGCGCAGTGTGAGAGGCGGTACCCGCATGAAAAATTGTACAGGCTTTATTATTGCTATCTGTCTCAGCTGTCAGCTCAATTTATGAAAGGGTCTTTAGTCAATTGCGTCTAATCTCTGTATGGTTCCCTTGTTGTACTCCATGATACTCGAATTGCTTACGTGTATTCTATGATTTTTTTTTTTCAACAGTTCAAAACTTTTCTCTCGGAATAAACAACACTTGGAGGGGTACGAGGTGGTCATCTTTGAACAACTGTACTAAGTACTTATTAAGCGCCTCCAAACATGATTAAAGGTATATTAAAAACATCTTGAATTCAGCCCATTAGGTCTTAGTTTAATTACAACGATGGGAAGGAAGGGCAGACAATTAACATAAAAAAATTCGAACTTGATCACGCGATTTCATAACGCTTGGTTTTTAAGGGATTGAACCAATTATAATAAGCTATGAAGCTATTTCAGATTTATTTTTGGATCTAAGTCAGTCATGCTAATATCAGCAAAAAAAAAAGAAGATTATTTGACAAACCAATTTACTCTACAATAGTTCAGTTGCATGAAGTATACAAAACTGATTATATTCTAATACAAATCTTTACTGTGATAAAATTATAATCTGCATAGAGCACTAAGTAACTGTGTTGAATGTTCTCATTTATACCATATTCACAATTCAACATTCTATCGCTCATTCATACAGTATTAACAGACCAGAGACCTCCCAAATCCACATGGTTGCAGTATTAGGAATTCCCCCCACGCTCCTCCGTCAGCGAATACGATCACCGAAGACGAGCCTATGGAGGCGAAGATTATATTCTAGATATTTTAAAAACGATAACATCAAAATTTATGGAAAATTTAAACATAAGGAGAATTCATCACTTCAAAATATTTCTAACGGATAAATTACCGGAACATAAGGGTTTGTGTATAATATATTTTATATAAATGTTCTACATATCAGCATATAATTTTTAATTTATTTTTTTTATAATGTAAATTTTATGAGTAATTCAATGAAGACTTTATTCATAATCAAGAGTGAGAATGACAGTGTTCGTTTTTATACTAGATACATTGCATATTAGAATTACATTAGCATAAGATTTTTTTAAATTATGTATGTAGTGGAAATAAATTGTGGATTTTATTAAAGAATTTAAATTTATCGCAAATACGATTTCAAAGATATTTAAAATGTTTTGAGGGTCAATAATATAAATATGGTTGTAATTACATCCATTCTTTTCACATTTTCTTCTTTTAACATTCTTTCTATTCTTTAAATAAATATTTTAGCTTTAAATAAAATTAATTGAAAAGCTGAAAGTATTATGTTATAAGCTCATGTCCATTGTATTTTTCATAAGTAAATGTTTAGGGTTTAAAATGAAATAAAATAAAATAATAATAATGTTAAAAACTATATTGAATGAATTTTTATGTGATTTTGATGAAGGAGGTCCTGTATTTTCATGAAATTTATTAATGGGCAACGTTTCGACAAACATGTTTGTCTGTATCGTGCCTTAGAGTATTTATATATTATAAAAATGAAATTATAAAAATCAACTCCCAAGATAAGAATTAAAAATATGTAACGTTGATTGAAGCGTGTATTTATTGAATTACAATTAAACAAGTAATTTTTTTTTTTTTAAATCTTGTTAACCATAAGGGTCTATATAAATGCAACCACCAATGACCCTTATGGCTGACAGAAATATATATATATATATAATCATTTTATTAATTTTGATTTGAAGATTTGGTAATTATATTACATACCTTTAATTATTCCTTACAACTCAGGAAATTTGTGAATAATTTGGGATTTTAATCCTGTATATTTATGTATAATGGACTCGAGTAAGCAGAATAGCGAGAACCCCTGGAACCGACCGGAAGCACGGGTGGCACACCAGTCCCTGTATTGCTTGTTGATAATAAAGTTTTATGTCTGTTATAACAAAATTGTTAGGCGTCTTGCCTGACCCGTTAGTGAGTGCTCATTAATGTCCTTTTGATTACATGGACCTGATTGCGTGCTCCTCATTAAAAAGAATAGAGAACAAAAAAAAAGATTTAATGATTAAAAGTATTAAATGAGCGGGTTGATCATTTGGCAGAGATCAGTCAGGCTAAATGGATTTGCGGAGTACTGAGGAAGTGAATTGTATAAAGCGATTCTCTAGCGGTTATGATTCGAACCCATTCAGATCTCTGATGGAACGAAAGATTATCCCGTTTTATCTCGATCGGGATTATTTCCTCCGGTGGTTCACCCATTACTAAAGCCTCCAGGGGGGGGGGGGGGTATTCATTTTTTATATTTCATTCAATCCAGATTTTTTTATTTATCTATTTATTTTTTTGAATAGTTGATACCAATGATCGCTTGTTTGGATGGAAATAGCGAACGGATAAAAGCCTAAAGGATTTTGAAAAGAAATCTATATAGTCTGTGTATTAGTAATCGATTTATTTGTGTAAGTGACGAAAAATCGTTATTAAAAAAAAATATTCAAAAAAAAAATAACCAAAAAAAAGACAGTATAATCGTTTGATTTTAATCTTTAACACTAGCCGACCACAGCTATTAGATAACGGTACTTCAGTATTGTACCGCAGCTCAGGTTGCACAAAGGAACATCTAAGCAAACGAGATTTTCAAACATATTTTACCCTCTTATCAAATATCTAATAAAAAATAAGAAAATTAAAAGTTTTGAAAAAAAAAAAGACATAGTGGCGTGTAAATTAATTTTCCAGCAGTTTTGCCAAAGTTAAGGCGTGATATTAAAATATTAGGAATATTTTAATGTTAATTTTTTTATTGACCTTTTTATCGTTTTTGAATGAGAAATTTTATTCAGAGTTTTTATTGTGCTGTAACTCCCACTATTATTTGTTATTATTAATAACAAAAAAATAATATTTTTCGATCAAGTTGAGTAAAGTATCAAATTATAGACTAATAAATAATAAGACGATAGTAATAATAATAATAAGACGAACGTGCTATTTACTAATATGTATTATGGGTTTGGGGTTTTATTGGAATACTATCACAAATCATTTAAATTTTAAATCATTGATAAATAAATTTTTCATTTATGTAGTTACATAGTGATGAAAATGTGGTAATATTCCTGAAACTCCTTAACGTTGTCAATAAAATACATTTAACGACCGTAACTTGATCAATCCATTTATACGATATCGTGTGTTATTTTATCGTAGATCGAATCTACTGACAGGCATACAACATACAGACTTAAAAATAAATGATATTTTCAACATGTTTCCAATGTTCCACGAATGAACAGGAGAAAAAATGGTGAAGATTCGAAAAGGTCTAGGAAAAAAAAACAATAAGCAAGCAATAATTCTTGTCCAATTAGCCCCATAACAAACAATGCCTGTATAGAGGACATCTGGGGTTGTACGGCGCTGACATAAAATACATTTTACAACTAATGTGTACCACATCTTCCAACTGTAACATGTTTTTTCGTCTCTGTAAGTTACGAAACCCCACCCAGAGCGAAAAGATGAGGTCCACATGCTATTCTGTAAACAAAATGGGGGGGCCCAAAAAAATCAAATTGCTTGATAAGACTCCAGTCGACAAGTAGTGACTGTAGGCTGCTCCGATAAAATTTTCCTGCATATAAGACCTTTATTTGAAAAATGACAATTTTTTTGTAGAGCATTATTAATTGTGATGTGAAAATTTATTCATACGTGTGTAGTGTTTCCGTATTTACTAACATCCAAACAATATGCATATATTCTAGCCAAAAGCCAAAAAGACAATTATTTCAGCAAGCTGGTGGAAAGGCCGGAAACAGCAGAGCTCCTCCCTTACTCTTCGTGTCACCAAAAGGCGAAGACCGGAGAGTGGGCATGAGACGCTTAAAACATGAGTGGGGATGAGGTCAGTGCCAAGACCCCGTGACTTACATATCAATAGGTTTACAATAGGTCCCGAGGCCACCCCTGTTTTAGGTGATGAGGAGGATTGTAAGGATGAGTGTTATTGGTTAAGGAGTGGACGAAAGTATTTGGTTGAGGGGGTCTTAATTTCGTTGTATAATGGTTCTTTAATAATTTAAAAATAACCGATCACTATAAACGGGAGGACGTCCTCTCTCTCTCCGTCTCAAGGATAGGTGTGAACTAACATTTCTCTCTTCAACGCCACCAAATCACCAGGCTTATTTCCATCGGCCAAAGGAGAGATAACATGTTCGGATCTTGAATTAATTAAAATGAAAATTAATTAAAGATAGTAATTTTGTAAAATTCAAAATCCATGGCCCATAAGTGATATTTTTAACTCAAGGAGGGGTGGGTGGTTACTTCAGGGACTCATTGGCAGGTAAGTTCTTAGTTTATGACCATATCTAATTGTACTTTAGTCTGTTATACCATATAGAGTTTTCTTTTAAGAACTCTTGAGTAGCAGAACTACAATTGACGGAAAATGTTTCTTAACGTTATGCATGCTCCAGGGAAACTTGGCATTGAATAAATAATACAGGGTAGCAAACACAAGTGAAGTATTTCTAAGTTGACTCTACCCCCTGGAGTTACACTTACAGGGAACTTCATTACTCCTTCTTCATGATCCTCGAAGAAACAACTAAATAGTTGTCGAAGACTGAAGAAGAGAGAAGCTGAAGTAAAGTTGCCCTGGGGGATATACCTTGCACTAAAAAGTTTCATCTAACTCTTAAGCTGCCAAAGAAACCCCTTGCTGGCCATTACAAATTTTCCCCTACCTTACGACCAAGTGATAATAATTTATCTTTCGTTATAATTTTTTTTTTTTTTTTCTAAGCTCTCTAGTTAGAAATTCAGGATGAGGGAAAAATATAGAATATTTAGGTTAATCGGATCCTTATACTAGGAGTACCTGCTTGAAGGTGGTGTGAGAGGATTAAGGGGTGTGGGAAGCCTCGGTGGAGGTTGGTTGTTTCGGTACAGTGGTGAGAGTCCACTGGTGGCTGGGCCTAGAGTCTCTCTAGGCATGTAGTGTATTCTTACTTTTACTTATTAAACTATGGTCCTCCGGCTTGTATATTTCGGTATAATGCTTTTTTTTTTTTTTTTTTTTTTTCCCTTAGCTCTCAAACTTATAAATGTTGAGGACCGCTAAATATAGTATTTAAATAAATAATCAAAACGAGAATGGGTAGATGAATTCTTTTTTAAGTTTAGGTAAGTTTTTTTTAATTCCATTCCTCTTCCTGTATCCAAGACAGTACAGTATTTTGGCATCCATCTCAAAAGGCTTACATAGAACCCCGACTCAAGGCTAAAAAGACAAGAACTAAACAGACGCTTTGGACAACTGTACAGACTACTTCAAAGGACATCATATCTCTCAATAGAAAATAAGTTACTATTCTACAAAGTTATGCTGAAGTAAATATTGTATGAATGAGTGAGTGAATGATGAATTGTAAATATGGTACGAATGAGAGCGTTTATCGCAATTACTGATTACCTTATAAAAGGCAGATTGTAATTATAGCCCAATAAAGAGTATATATCTTCCAAGTTAAGAATATTCTAACTACTATCCCGTAAATGCAGGAGTTCCACAAGGCAGTGTCCTGGGCCCCATCCTCTATAACCTATACACCGCTGATGTCCCCTCTACCCCAAATATCTTCTTGGCAACATTTGCAGATGACATATATCTTATATGACAAACTGTTCACCTGGAACCCACATACGAGACTAAACAGACGCTTTGGACAACTGACATCCAAGGACACCCCACCTCTCAATAGAAAATAAATTACTTATTTACAAAGTTATACTGAAGCCAATCTGGACATACGGGATAGATCTATGGGGGACAGAAGAAAATTCGAACATCAAGCGTATCCAATCCTTTCAGTCAAAAGTCCTCCGAACAATAGTAAATTCCCCTTATTACGTCAGCAACAAAACCCTTTATAACGATCTAAATATACTCTGCATTCTATAACTCATCCCTTCTAATTCATTTCAGTTCATGAAATTCCGATCTGAAACTTCTTTATTGTGCTAACATTACAATCTGCCTTATTAGGCAATAAATAATTGTGATAAATGTTCTCATTCCTACCATATTTACATTTTTCATTCATTCGCTCGTTCATATAGTATTTACTAACAACAGTGGCTTTCGCGCTCTTGGCCAGCCTCCACTGGCTCGTATCCAGTGACGCGACTGGCGGAGAAGCGAGGGGAATATTCCAAGACTCCGCTTCCTCTTTCGTATGAAAGCGAAGTGCCAACAATGTGGATTTGGGAGGTCTCTGGGCTGTTTGTAAATACTGCAGGAATGCGCGAGCGAAAGAAAATTTTAAATATGGAATGAATGAGAACATTTATGTCACAACCACTTATTACCCAATAAGGGAGATTGTAATTTTATCACAATAAAGAATTATCCATCTAAAAAAGTTCAGGTATAGGATAAATATGAATTGTGTCCCATATAAGTATTGCTCATTAATCTGCTTTATATTTCTCAATAGAAAGCTTCATTCTCAACAAATTTTTATTTTTATATTGTTTAACGTTTCGCCGTTTCAATATTTTGTAATCATTGCCATTATTCTAACATCATATGCCGCATTGTTACTTCTAATATGTGTTAAACATTTTCTTTTACAAGTCGTGACGAGAACAAATATTTCTTTCCACCATGAAATCAAGCGACAGTGAGATTATACTACTGAGGATGAGTACTGAGAGGACAAAACGGCGAAACGTTGACAAATATAAAACTAATTAAAAAATTAAATTGAAGTGTTATTTTGAGGAATCAGACTTTTCATACTATGTTATTTCGAAACACAGGTGTTTTAAAGTATTAAGTGGTTGTAATATAGTGTTATAATATTTTAGTTTCACCACATCACTTTTTATCACTTTTGTTGGTTTTAATACACTGTGCATACTTTAGCTAGATACGTGTGCAATAACAATTTGTATGTTGAGAACTGTATCAACCCACTAAAAAACTTTACCAAAATATCAAACATCAAATCTAGTTTTTAAACGATAAAGAGCAAAATGATAATGAGCTAACAATGATACGAATTCAATTTTTTTTAGTATTTTTGAGTAGCGTGTAGCAATCTTAAGATTTAATAAGCAAGCACTCAATAAATAAGACATTAAAAAAAAAATGTTATAAATTTTTTAGGAGTAGCGTGCACCGTTCTAAATTTTCTTTCTCGAATAAAATTATTACTATAAAATTATATATATATATATATATATATATGGTATATACGTATATACCACATATCCAATCCAATTGGGTGAGTAGTCATATGATTGATATAAAGTATATTTGTGTTTTATTTAAGTATTTATTATTTTATGACAACTTGTTAAAAAAAATTAATAATTTTAATGGTTATGTCATCGTTTTTAATTTCATTTATAAATTTTGGTTATTGACTACATGTTCTATCTCTGAATTTTAAGAATTGCCAATTGTAGCAGAAAAGAAGGGCAATTTCAGACTATGTTAAGCTCAGAAAGTTATGGAATATATTTTATATTTTACTTAATGACTGTGGCCATTGTTACCTATAATAATAGTAATTAGTTTGTCTCCATATGCGCAGGTAATAGTTCTTATCATTTGGGTTTTTATTTTATTGTAGAGATAACTGATGATGAACGCTTAGAGCTGTCTATAGCGCAATTATAATAAATAAGAGGTTGTCTAAAGATAATAAAGCTGTTTTCTAATAATAAAAATGATTGTTTAATGCTTTTGAGTTTCAATAGAACTGCTGATTTTGAGTCCAAAATATATAAATTGCACGAGCATGCACAAAATACTTATGGAGGACATATAGTTAACCGTGGTGTACTGCGCTGCATCTTTAATTGCTGCCACTGTAAGAACAGTATGTAGTAAGCTCGGCGATAAAAAGCACTGAAATGGCTAGAGTTACCAGACTGCTAATTAGACAAGGCCCGACCAGCGTAAATATTACTTGACCAATTAAAACTTTCTCTTGGAAAGTAACTTTTTTTTTATACTTCCCTCGCCACAGCAGGAGTATGCTAATTCCGAGGAGTGAAGAGGGGAGATCCACCTAAATAAAAATGTTAATTGCGTTAATATTGTATCTCGGTTGGATGTTCGGTTCAATTCCGAGCTTGGATTGACTTCAAGCACTTTGCACATCGCTATAAAGAAATTTGTTCTTTCTAGTGGATGTTATACTGAACATGATATTAATCAAATCTAAGGAAGTAACCGCTCAATGTGAAGCATATCCTTCTGAGACATGGCGACTCTGGTAAAATTATATTAAGTCCAATGTAAAGTGAGGGAAGGGTTATTTCGTTATTTTCCTAGGTCAAGTATTTTGGGAAATTTCGGAAGATGGAACGGAACTCATTAAACATTGGCAGACAATAAATCTATAGAAGGAAGACTTCCCCTACAGCCTCGGTAGGACATGGAACATATGGCTCTCAGGTTTCAAAACACAGTTCCCATCGGTGGCGGACCCATGGGACCCACTGACTCACAGCCGGCTTAATGGCTTATTTCTTTGAACTAATGAGTTTATGAGTCAGCTCATATCTGCTCGAATCAATTGGGCAAAATTGACTCTTGGATATACGCGACCCTACATTTTTTACACTTTGTTGCAACTATTCGCTGTGTGTTTTTTTTTTTTTTAATAAATCATTATTTGCCCTAAAAGGCCAATGTATCATTTTGACAACAGATCGCATTCATACCATATTTACATTTACTCTCAACCGGATTTACAATACACATATAGAACAGAGATCCCCCGATTCACCCGATTTCTCACCACTGTCCACCATTGCCTATGGAGAAGTAGGATTTAAGAGAGCACATACACAGGTCCTACAGCCGCATCACTGCTACGTGGCTGTTTAGGCTGGAGATCACGCGCGTGAGCCACAGACGCTCTTGACATTAGGAGAAGTTGAGTACATTCCTGCCACCTCATTTATGTATTTTGTTTAACCTTGTGCTGTTGGTTCACCGTAGCCATCACACAAACATACATTGGCCATTTATCTTAAATACTTTTTTAAATAAATAATAAATCTATTTTTTGGCGTTTATAATGCATTCCATGCTGTTAGGGGTCCTCTTTAAATATACGTATGCTTAACCCCTCAAAACGTACTATAGTTTCAGAAGGGTATAAATCCCTGTCTCCTAGTCTTGATGTGAAGTGAAGATCAATAGTCAAGTTTGGATTTACCCCCTTATGCAGAAGCAGAAAGAATTTATGGCTCATTTCTGAGCTTATTATATCAGTGTTTGGTCAGCTAGGCAACTGTCTTGTTCCTTTCTGTTATTCTTAGAGCACAATGTCCTAGTATAAAATGTTTTTCGTTTCATTTCATTTCGATAAATAAATGTATGGGAATCTCCCCATACACGTGCCAAAATAATATTTCTTCAATGAAATGGCTTTGACAATAGATGATAACAAGCAGACATGCGCCAAAAACAATACAAAAAAAAAAAAAAAAAAGGAAGAAAGAAGAAATATCTCGCAATGAATAAGCCAGACACGTACTGATAGTGATAATGTGCCAGAACACTTAATTTTTTCCAAGCCTAATCAGTGGCTGGTACAAGATAGTGACTGTTTAGGAAGTCAATCTGTAGAGCAGCTGTTGGCACTCGTTCTGACGATGATGGAATCTGCGTTCTACATGTGGTCTCTGCGTGCGGCATGCCACGGCAGCTCTTTAACGTTAAATCTTTTAGCAGATTAACATGCACACTAGGTAGGCACCTGGTTAACACAAATAGTTACATATATTTAAATTAATTATGTATATATTAATAATTAATTATTATTTCCATAACTCCTGCGGGTACAGAAGCTCTGAAAAAATTGGAACATTTACTAATTTTGTCGGGCTTTTTAACCCAAGTTGGTTATGTAAAATGATTTAGGTAAAATTTTTGGTTAATTTTATTTGTATGTAACTCGGCTGATAGAAATTGATAATGAATAATAATCAAACATTGGATTGCGTATTAATCAATAACTACCCTCAGTACACAAAAATATCCATTACGCTCAAAGACTTACAACTCCCAAAAATCCAAGAATTTGTACGTTCTGAAACTAAAACATATTTCAATAAAACGATATCTTCTGAAAATCCACTAATTCTGAATACAGGTAACACCAAAAAATATCTCACATTCATAAAAGAACTAAACATCTGTTGCTAAATTATAATTTTCTGTAGCATTTAGAGAAGGGATTGTTCGATCCAAGTACGAAATAGGTTAAATTAATAATTAAATTAACTTAAATTAAATTTGTTTACTCAAGAACAAAACAAAAAAACTTCTGACGTGTAAATAAATAGCTTTATTTCGATTAACTTTAAAGATTATCATTCTTTAACTGATAAATATTTTTATTTAATTTGAAAAAATTAAAAATTGCACACATATATCATTATTTTATTGTAATAAAACAACATGGGAAGTATACCGGAATATTTAATAAGAATTTAGCAACAAGTTGAATTGTAAATTAAATCGTGAATAAAGTTTTTTTTTAATTTTTTGATTGCTGTTTGCAGGTTTAAATTGAGTAAATAACATACAATTTTGTCTTGCCACAGGTATTTTAATTTTTCAAGTGCTCTCAGCATGCTATAAGGGCGTTCTCAAGAGTTCAGAATGTTGCTAATACTTTAGTAGCAAGGCAGATACCGATAGTATTAGAAACATTCTGAGCACTCGAAAATAATAGCATAGGTTGCTGAAAGAGCTAGAAGTTAACTAGAAGAACAAACTTGTGCGAAGGCCAAATTGGACGTTAAATACTTTTAAGCCATTATTGCTATCTTGGGGATCGCATGAGTATTTATTGATCACCAAAATACAATCGTGCGTTAAGAAAATATGAAGTATGAATAATGAAAAAAAGTATCAAAATATTCCTTTATTACTTAAAACCTTTAACTTGAAAAAAATAGAAGTATTGGAAATGGAACGGTTTTACTTATCAAAATCAAAAGTGGTGCCCTGGTAGCATTTCCACGTTTAGAGATGGGTTCAATTAATTAAATTAAGCAAGAAAAAAAGGATAAGGATCTACTCTGAAACAGACCCGAGGTAATCATATTTCTGTATTAATAAATGCCATTATGCGTTAAATATAAAGATCAATTTGAACTCTTAAATGTATATTCCAACTTATTATTCGAGTGAATAAAAAGCCCGTCGGTTTTCAATTCAACCGATTCAAAGTTAATTGAGATCTACATAAAATTTAAGATGGTAAAGATAATTAAAGTAAAGTAAAATAATTTTAAAGACATTCTAAAAATTGAAGTCGAGAAAGCCCAATAAAAACCTCTCCTTCCGTTTTATTCTAATGTAATTTTTTTTAGGGGATATTTGCATTTATTTTTATTTGTTAAATTGGCAGATTAGATATTTACTAGTTGTTATTTAGTAACTTGTAAGACAAATAATGAAGATTGGGTTCAATAATATTTGGGAAACTCACGCAAACCCCTACCCCTCCACGATCTATGTCCTATATTTCTTTTATGAACCTAAAATATATATCTGGCATTCGTCGAAAAATACTAATTGATCATACGATCTGTTTCGTCGATATTTTTAATAATTATATTAACATTAAACTTTCACTGTAATACAGTGGTTAGAGGTGCCTGTGGGATTCTTAATTTATTACGGAAAATCTACTTGGTATATAATTTTTAAAACATACCAATCACTAAAAATGTTCAACTGGTCAAAAAAAAAAAAAGGCCAAATAACTGTAATAATAACCAAAAAAAAATATCGTCAGGAACTATATCAGATATTGAACACCTTAAATATCTCCGCTACTGCCGAAATGTAATTTTTCGGATTGTAATTGCATTAGCGTACTTGATATACCCTCAGGAAACAAAATAACACATTACATCTAAAATAGCTTTGCCTTTCAGATAATTTGGATCATTTTTTAGAATTCTATTGTTGAACATGCTGATTGCTACGGACCTCTTCTAAATTAGAACCTCTACTTTAGGGGTAGGTAAAAAAACATACAAACATTAAAATAATTAAAGCATTGGTTCAATTTAACCATACTTCAAGGTACGAAATGTCCCAGGGTGCCATATTTTTGGATGCTAATAAAGCATTTTGGCTGCACAAACACCTTTGCCGACCAATCACTAATTTATCCGTTCACTGGACATCAGTTGACAGTTGCAAAAAGCATCTTTAACTACCACCATTCGAGAGCTCGATGTTACGTAGAGTGCTCATTTGGGAATAATTAGTAATAAATAGAGAATTTTAGATAGTGCTTCAATCCATTGATATTGTTAAGTCTCGTGTTGCTCTTATGTATCGCGGAATTTACTCTTCTTGATCAGTGGACATAGATGCGTTCATATAGTATAGGAGGGCAAGAGATCTCGCCAGTTTTCTCATTCTACTATCTGGGTATAAAAGTGGATAGGCATCTCGATTTCTCTACTCATATTTGTAGTAAACTAAAAACAGTACGACAGAGGTCTTACCGGCTTTCGCACTTGCTAACCTCACCCAATCTGTAGCTGCGTCTCAAATGTATCCTCCGGCCAGCTCTGCTGTACGGTGCCCCGCTATTTCCCCACTTGACTGACGCTACAGCCACAAGTCTTCAACGTTTTCAGAATGGGATCATGCGAAAAGTGGTCGGACATACCTCTCTTGAGAGGTTAAAGAACGCCGACCTGCACCCGTTGCTTAATGTGCCGACGGTGGATGAGTTCATCCACCGGAGACACATCAAGTTTTTCGACGCGTTGCAGCACCTCACGAATCCAGTGTTTAACACTATGATTCCACCACCCCTCCCGAATCGATGGCAACAGACCGTAGGGGAAAATTTAGTTAAGTTAGTTTTTAAGTTTTCTTTTGTTGTGATCAAAAACGTGAGCCCCATCACCTTATAGACTCTTGTCAATGAAGCAAAGTACATTGTGTATCAATGTACTTGTATTGATTATATAACTTCTATGGCAATTCAGACCTTGTAATGGTACAGGACATATAAAATGTAGTATGTAAATAGATTCGCCTAAGAATCTATAGTTAATAAAAGTTTTGTCATTTTTTTTTAAGGGGATTGGAAATAACAAAACCAAAAAAAAACATAGATGTGTAATGAGAATGCGGGTCTTATTATTTTTCATCGCTAAATCGAATGCTCGGCGTACTTAATACCACTCCAGTTTTCTAAAATTTAATACGAAATGAATAATACAATTTGAGGCTACTTATCCTTAGATGAATGTAATGTATTGAATTTACTATTAACGTTAAGCCTAACAAAATGTCACTAATCGGTTTATCCACTAAGCCAGCAATAAGCAGATGGAAGACGAAGAAGAAAGAAGAGGTCACGAAGACCGATTGTCAACTGGACCCGAAAGAGCAGCACCCGGGAGACCAAGCCGTCGAGGGAGCAGCACGCTACCGTGAATTACTGCTTACTCCTCGCGTATCTTATCATCAGAGCTTCCCTCTTACTATGTCAGTATTTATCCTTACCTGGAGGAACTTTATCCAGTTTCATCTCGCAAATAGCTGGATGAACCCTGGCTGATTTAATAGTTAATTAAGTTGTAGGGTCAATATATGATTAAAGCCAGTAAAGCCACGTGAGATAAAGCCATTGGAGAATTTATACGTTTACAGCTCTGGGCAACATGCCGGTCCAAAAATTTTGCTGAGCAAAATAAGACAGTGAAATTTAAAAATATGTTTTCTGAACAGTATGAGTACTCAGACAAGTAAACGAATTCAACTAGTCGGAAAACAAGGATATTTTATGTTGGGGTGGGAACTTTTCAACGGCGGACCAAGAATCTTGTTTAAGTAGTGGTATTTTTTGTTGTTGTAGCTTTCCTTCTTATACATAACTGCATATTTTAGTTTTATATAATAATTGTATTTTAATTTTAGTTCAGAGGAACCTTGGTGTCTGGTAACTATTTGCACTGATACCATGTACATACAATTAAATAAATAAACATCTTTTGCTCTATAACTGTAATTTGGAACTTCAACATCAAACTTTGGAACATCAAAGTGTACTAAGTTACAGATTACTTCTTTCCCATGGAGAACCCAAAAGAAGCGCTGAAATAATTTAAAACTGCAAAAATATACAAGATCGTGATATTGAATGTACGGGTCAATTTTCAAATACCTTACCGCAATTAAATCGGGTTTAATACTACAGTTAGAGTATTCGCAACCAATCTCAACTACTAAAGATAGTCGCAAAAGAACATAAATTACATTGACATTAAATATAGCTAAAGGTGCTTCATTAATGATAAATAAACCATGTGAAAGGATTAAAATACACATTATTGCCTATTTCATTTATTAATCGGATTTCGGATATAGAAGTTACGACAAACGGCATTATAGGTCTGGGAGTGTACATATTGCTGGATTGTGGTGATTGTAGAACTGTTAGTATGGTAGTTACCTGGTTGAATCGAGGGTAGTTGTTAATTATGAGAAAACTGATGTTTTATACGACTTCCTATTGTCTGTAATTTGCAATACAAATGTAACTCCAAATCGGTGCAGCATATGCCATTTTTTGGGGTGGGGGATTGCTACTTTTGTAGTATTAATTTGTTTTCAGGGGTAAGTTTTGGTTTTTGGTGGAAGAAGGATGATGAGGTTTTTAGTTTTGTTGCATTTATTGTTTACGTGTTTAGTGAATGTAAGGGAACAGTCTGAATATACTTCTAGGAAGTGAATGGAATGGGACCATGGTATTGAGAATTGTTTAAGGATAAATGGAGGGTAAATATTGGTCTACGTTTGGTGAATACTATTCCCACAGTAATTTTGTACCTGTTGAATGTGGAGAGAAAAGGCAATATGTTTGGATCTGTAATAGAGTGGCTGGAGATAATTGATGAAATATGGCCATAAGTGGCTTTAATTGAGAGCCAGTGGCTTAGACCGAACAGGACATGGCCACTTGCTGGGTTCTTATCTGTCATCACTCGGCTTAAACCCTTCAAATTTCTTTATATTCATAATTCGTATTGCTTCCTTGACCACCGTGTCCGTTACTTCTGTCTCTGAGAACGATTTGAATCAATGTAATTTATGTAAGAAAGTAACGCATTAACTACTCAATATTAACAAGTTTCAATTCTTCGAGACAGCTCCTTGAAGAGGCAACGTGTCATTTCACCTGGGTTTAGGAGACAAATTTCTATACTTTTGAGGGACAAACCACCAGTTTTACCTGTCTATCCTTAGGGAAAAAAGGAGTAAAAAACTGAAGTCCTGTTTGGCTACGAGAATAAATGAGGATTAAGAGTTCTGAGTTCCAATATAAAATATAAAAATATATGATTTATTTTTCCCTCAGTTGAGATCCTGTTAGTAGAAGTTGGTTGCTCCAATAATAATTGTTTATCCAAACTAGGAAAACAACTAACTTTCAAGTATGAACTAAAGATAATGTATGAAAAAAAAAAAACGGTGTTCTGTAAAATAATTATATATTTAATATCTTACAATTATTTAAGAAACCCGGTGGTCACACATTTCTTTCTACGTAATTTATTTTGATTATATATTTAAATTAAATGCTATAGTTGACGCAACAGAATCGTATTCAGTGAAAAAATATAGTTTACTTCTTAAAATTAAAGAAAGATTTTCTCCTGAGTCATTCTCACTCTCAAGGGTTGCCTGGAATATGGTGTCTTTCGGAAGTTATTGCCACATAAAGGTGTCGAAATGACTTTTCGCAGTCATTTTACTCAACTTCAGAGTTCTGCCAGGTGAGAGATGTAGGATTTATGTACAGTAGATTGGAAGAGACGGTACAATTTAGGTTTTAAATAAAACCAATGTTCATTAAGAATTCTCCATAGAAAGTAGTGGAGTATGACACACATGAACTGTTGAAAGCATTGGCCAATTAGATAAAATGTTATCATGGGAAATGAGGATTGTTGTTACTTAAAACTTAAAGCCACATTTATAATTGAGTCGTTTGGTTAAATTAAAATAAAAAAAAAAATAAAACGATAAAGTGAGGTGACTTACAAATTCATAAATCAAGTTATAATGCAATTTAACGATGGCGAACCTCTTAAACTTTCTGAAACATCTATTTTTTCAAATCATTCCTGATAATCATTCCCGCAGAACTAAGAAATCTCCATTAGCTTCGAATACCCCTATGATCGTGAATCTGTGTGAAGCATGATACCGGTAGGTCTTTGGCCCTAGAGGACCACACCTCGAAAGCCTGGAAGCGGTCCAACTGGACCGGACCTCGGATCGAACAAAGAGAGAGCCCTCGACTGGAAGCAGATTGAAACAGTATGCCGCTTCCAGTTGCGCAAGATAGCCGCCCAGTGAACAGCCCAAGCACTGTTTAGCTGCTGCTATTGCATACGCTGGAGAACCCGAGTGGTACAAATTGGCTGGAGTCTGGGCGTGTTCAGTTCTGGAGCCTTCCTGTCATCTCAAGGACTCTCCGGGCCGTAATGAACCTCATGCCTGTCCATAGAGAGTGGTTACCTCTTCACTGTATGAAGGACTACTGTAGCCCATAGCTCCTGGAAAGCAAAACAAAGGGGGCTGTAAAAAAAAGGATTGTAAAAAACCTGAACCAAATCCCTGGAATTGCCGAGGTACTTACAGATCACGATCAATTTTATGACTATGTGTTAAAAACTAAGGCTGTTTCCCGGCTCTCCGATTCACCGAATTCTGTTTAACAAAACTAATTATTTAGGCTCATTATTCGATGCAATCCTTAAAGATAACTTAGGAGAAGATGTCTTAGGTACCCTACTAGAGCCAAGGCCAAACGCCATTTTATTCCAGGAACTGGCACATGTATGTCTTTTTATTTAGCATACTCAATAAATGAGGAAAACGATGCGGTATTATGAGGTAGAGAACAACGAAACTTCAGTTGGAGGCTAGAAACTATATTCAGATCCCTCATTGATACAAGTAAAGCTTTAGTAAACTCTCGCACTATTTACGAATGTAAACTCTATCACCCTATTTAATTTAGTGAATAATATCAAATGTCTCCAACACTTTCAGAATGGAATCATGCGAAAAGTGGTCCGACATACCTCTTTCGAGAGGTTCAAGAACGCTGTCCTGCACCCGTGCCATTGGTGTGCCATCGGTGGGTGAGTTCATCCGCCGGAGACACATTAAGTTTTTTGACTCGTTGCAGCACCTGACAAATCCAGTGTTTAACACCATGACCCCACCACCCCTCCCGCATCGATGGCAACAGACTGTCGGGGAAAAATTATGTAAGAATTAGTACGTAAGTTAGTTTTAAGGTTGATCAAAAAGGTGAGCCCCATCACCTTATTAGTCAGTTTAGTCTAGTCACGTATAATGTATATCATTATGCTTGTTTATTCGATTATATAATTTCTATAAAATAACAAAGCCACCAGTGGACTCTCACCACTGTACCGTAACAATCAACCTCCACCGAGGATTCCCACACTCCTTACTCCTCTCACACCACCTTCAAGCAGGTCCTCCTAGTACAAGGATCCGATCACCCTAAATATTTTATATTTATCCCTCATCCGAAAATTCTAACTAGAGAGCTTAGAAAAAAAAAAAATAAAATAACAAAACCTGTATATAATGTAGTGATGCTACAGGAAATACAAAATAATTTGTAAATAGATTCACCTGAGGATCTATAATTATATATGATTGTCTGTAAGTATAAAGGCACTATTAAAAAAAAAAAAAAATTTTTGTCATTCCAAAATTTTGTATTTTTATTTTACAAGAGCTTTGAGCAGCAATACTGACATTCTCAAGTGCTCAGATTGTTTCTAATATTCAAGTCAGAGAACATCCATTGTGTTTCGGTAGGAACAGGTTGAAGCGAGTCATGAACTGTTTTCTTCTAAAAGTCCGGAGCGTATCACAGCCCTATGCCGAGTTAAGGTGGTTCTCCCCTTCCTCCGTAGAGAGTACCTCCTTGGTTCATAACGTTTCTTAATTGTTCAATCTTATCAACCCTCATTATTCACAATACCTTTTTTAAAAGTTTAAATCCTCAGTCTCCTCCCGGGACACAAGGTCATAGCGTGACTTTCTGGCATTTATACTATTCGACCACTATTGTCTTGAATTCTCCCTCCCGAAATACGCCATGCTTTATCTCTTCGTACTTTTAAAATCGAGCACCCCCTCATCACCCAGACAGACGTTTGCTACCACAGGAGCAATGTAATTATTATTTTTTTACTGTTACTATAATATTTTATTTAAACTATATACGATTACTATCATTTAACTGTTCTGCTTATAAACCCATAGATAAAATCTTTTAGACCAGTATGTGTGTTATGTTTTTTATGATATTTGTTATTTAAATTAATTATTGAATACTCTGTTTTAAAATCAGGTATACCTTTTAGTTTTTTTATTATCATTTTATTTCCTCCCTCTATGTGATGTATTGTTTTGTTGGCGAGAGCTGTATTTATCTACTTGTTATTATTCATAGGGGAGGTTGTCCCAGAATAATGATTTATTCTATTTTAATCTAATTTCAGCACAGTTCACATAAAAAAAAAGGATCGGGAGTGGACTTCAGAGTGACATTGGAACGGTTCCAGCGGATGAAAACATTCGATTACTTACGAAAGGGAAGCGGGGAGTTGTAAGAAAAGTTGTCACCTTCCCAATGCATGGCACAGGCAGTATTTCAATAAGGCCAATATTGGTTTTCGAAGCTGACTGTTCACCCGGCCTTGTGTTTCATTTGTTTAGGCCGTTTGTTTTGGTTTTGTTCCGGGGACGGCTCGGTTATGAAATAATGCTCATGAAACTTCGCGAGGAATGGGGAAAAATATTATGAAATACTATAAAATTATTAAGTATAGATCTTCCATGAACTAACATTGTTGGTTTAAGAAAATTAGTTAAACCTGTTTGTTCGGGCCCTTAGGCAGTAAATAAGTTTTTAATAAACTTAATTCTTTGTTTGAGAGGATTTTTTTTAAGATCGTAATTATGTTTAAATTATAAATTTATTTTATTTCCTTTTCATGTATACATGGACATATATTTGAGATTAAAACTTTAAATGTAAGTTATGATGATTTATTAAGTTATGAAATGTATTTATTTTATTTTTCTTTAACAGAAATTTTCATTTTGATACATCGACATACAGAGGAAATAGTTCGAAGGATTATACAGCTCGAGGAAGTAAATAAACACGTCTTTGCGTATTAGAGGACAAGGCTTTAGGCCAGCGCATTTTTTAGTCAGTGATGAAGATAACTCCATACCGGCCTGTTCCTCTGTGAATTCGAAGTCGCTGTTTCTACAACTGAACTTCTCGGCCTATCTGCCTGTTTATCTCTCCGTGCACATCGCCACCCTGCGGTTGACTATCCGAACATCACCGCCCTGCGGTTGACTATCCGAACATCCAGCGTACCGTGACTATAAACATTTTCGTAATTTATACGTTAATTATACTAACAATTATTTATACTAATATTCAGGCCTGGTTAAGTTGCTGATCAGTAATTTTTTTCTGTTTATTATTAAAATGAATTGTTATTTTTTTAAATATTTTTGACTTTGTTTATTGCATATGCCTTACTGTTGGCAAGTTTGTGAGCTAGCAGACACAATCAAACAACCAGCTTCTCAAGATGTAACCGCCGCAATTGGTTTAATGGCGTTTGGGGACTTCTTAATTTTTAGGAGCCCTAGCGCAAACACTGTTTGTGATATTATTAATTTTTTTCCAATTAATAAATATGTTATGTAAATAGAAAATTTTTTCTCGCAGGTTTGCTTTACAAGCTCAAAAGATATTTACCACAGACCCTTTTCCTAATCCTACAGTCCTACCTTTCAAAGCGCTTCTTCCATGTCCGCAGTAGCTTAGAATTTTATAATCACTCTCCCATAAAAGTCCCTCTAATTTATAACCTATACACCGCCGATATCACCTGTACTCCTAATACCTTCTTGGCCACATTTGCAGATGACACTGCAGTTTTGAAATCCCACTCAGACCCCGATATAGCATATACTCGATGAGATCGAGAATTGGTGCAACCAATGGCAGATTAAAGTTAATGAAGCAAAATGTTCCCACATTACCTTCACCCTCTGTCACAAGTCTTGTCCACTGGTTTATTTTAATTCTATTCCTCTCCCTGTTTCCGAGACAGTACGGTACTTAGGCTTCCATCTCGACCAACGACTGACCTGGCACCCACATACGAGGCTAAAAAGACAAGAACTAAAAAGACGCTTTGGACAACTGTACAGACTACTTGAAAGGACATCCCATCATCTATCAATAGAAAGTAAATGACTAATCTACAAAGTTATACTTAAGCCAATCTGAACATACGGAATATGTTCAGATGGAACCAACGGACGGAAAGTCGAACATCAAGCGTATCCATTCCTTTCAATCAATAGTCCTGAGAACAATTGGAAATGCCCCTTATTACGTCAGCAATAAAACCCTTCATAACGATCTTAATATACCTTACATTCTTGAACTCGCCCCTTCCAAGTTTATGAAATTCCTTCGTAACCTATCCTAACACCTTAATCCCCTAGCACAATCATTACACTACACCACTCATCCCTACAGTCCTCCTTGGAGCCTGAAACGGCAGTGGCCTCGTGACCCGCTATAAATGCGTGCCAGTGGGATTCCTGGCAAAGGCCAGTCTCTCCAATCATGTCCGGAGCGTATGTGGCTCTCGCGCTCTTCGTCAGCATCCAGTGGCTCGTATCCAGTTTCGCGGCTGACGGAGGAGCGTGGGTGACATCCCAAGACTCCGCTTCCTCTTTCCCATGTGAGGGAGGTGACAACCATGTGGATTTGGGAGGTCTCTGGCAGTTTGTAAATACTGTATAAATGAGCGATTGAATGAAAATAGTAAATATGGTACGAATGAAAATATTTGTCACAATTACTTATTGCCCAATGAGGCATGGCCAATGAGATTGTAATTATATCATAATAAAGTTGTTTTTTTTTATCAGGAAATGTTTACTTTTTGTTTACTTATGTTTTTACTTATGTAACATTTACTTTTTCTTTTTTTTATTTTGTGCAGTTTTGCATTTTTATTTATTTGCAATATATAGTATAATAGTTAACTTAATTTTTTGGTAGAGAAAGTGTTTTAGGAAGCATGGAGGTAAGCACTAAAGGAGAATTTTCAAAAGAACAATTTATATTTAAAACTTGCTCTGAGATTACAAGATTACACCACGTGTTGTATTGATGAATTTCCGAAAAGCTCTGGAAAAATCTCAAACAGTAGAGGGGAGGGGCATAGTGGTAAAAAATGAAGGATGATTATCCCTAAGTAAATAGCGCCTGGAGGTCCAGTTACCGCCAATTAAAATAAATAAATAAAATAACATATATATGCATACATATAGATAGATATGACCCAAACACATGGCATGTGAAAAGGTCGTCTATTAATACTAACTGTTGGAAAATAAATCTACAAAAAGATCAACGATCTTTCAGTATTTATGGTTTTAAATAAGATATTACATAAACGTTAAATCGGGAGTGTTATGGGTCCACGAATAATGATATCAATTATCAATTGGCCAATAATACTGTTCCCCAGGTAGTTGAATTTAAAGCTTTGTAAAGTTGTTTGTAAAATTAGTTTACCTAATAAATTTTAAGTGCCAGTCTATTAAAGTAGATTTCCTGACATCAAAAACTTTTAATCCTCCTCTAATACTCACCTCTTTGCTCCTGAACTTCTGTTCTACCCAATGATTGTGCACGAAGGTAATTAAGCAATATAGTTAAACACTGAGATATGCAAATGTATTTTACAATGTCTAAATATTTATTGTGGCATCTTTTTATTTTATATTGCAACATTAACTCCAGGAGCACTTAGGCAAAGGTTATTTCGACATAAAAAATTGTGATTGTTATGAATTAGTGTGATTATAATCACAGCAAATCACATTCCCAGGCTAGATGCCTCAAAACGTCAATATTTTATGTCGTAATTAATGACAGGAATACTGTAGGGGAATCTTTCGGGTTTTTAGACATTTATTTTCCTAAGTTTGAAAATAATTTTGGAGTATTACTGTAGATTTATTATAACAAAACAGGTACTGCTTGCCTATTAATAAATTTGTAGAAAATGTAGCAATGTATGTTTCATCTCTCCAAGCCATTCCTAAATGACCAACGACAAAAAGGGGTAACTAATTACCCTTACGCAAATCAGACAAACATATTGCTTTGAAGAAATGAAACCTACACAAGTCCGAATGATGGGGTAAATACGAGACCCAATCCAGTCGTACATGTCAGGGTAGCCGGCAGGTACAATAGGCAGTGATTGTGTGCAGTGTCACAGCGGAATGAGACCCCCTCCGGGTGACAGGGTACAGACTGTAAGGTCCTCTAATTGACAGCTGGACTGAAGGCCGGCTTTTTCCTCGGACAGTGCTAAATCTTGTGCTTCTGAAAGCCGACTCCGCATGTTAGCGGACCAAAGTTCACCTATCGCCAAAAAATAGCCGAAACGAACCTTTATGTCACTGCTAATGTGACAGATACCTAACAAGTAACAACGAAGTATCCGTTAACTAAACAACTACCCTAGATGTCCTGGATACAGTTAAAATACAACCATTAGCCCTGTTTCTGAGGCCAGGAGTCGAAATGGTCACGTTGACGGACCGGTAAATTTGGCATGGAATGAATTATCTCACTATAAAGTGGGGAAAGTAGACCATAAGTGTAGGACGAGTTTTTTTGGGAGATCGGATCACGTTTTAAGGTCTTCTTCAAGTTTATTAATGAGCATTTCCACAAATTATCTTTCTCTGTATCAGTTACTTGTGTGGGAAGGAGTTTGGTTTTGACTGTTTAAGATATTTAGGATAAGTACTCCAATCTCCTTCTCATGCAAGGGTTTGATGCTGACATACGTACATATCTCGACATATTGTTTACAAATTAACACTATGAAAACCTAACAACATTTTTTCATCAAACTCCTCTATGCATTTATATGCTATCGGATAACAATGAACTTACAGTACACCATAAATACAATGTTTATTAGTTACATTATAATAACTTATATTCGTAATCTGTTACTGAGCAGTAATATAGAATATTGTCGAACATGCTTCTTTCCTAATAGATTATTTAAATGATGAAAGTAACTCCTTGAGGCGTCCCTGAGAAATATGTAATAATTACTGGAGAATGACCTGTGTTTGCTGATCGTCTCCAGTCACTATGGTACCAATTGCTCTTAGAGCTGCTGATACACTGTGGATCGTATTTTGTAGGTATGTGTGTCATAACATGGTTTCGTCAATACATACAACCTGTCTTAATCATGCAACTTACCATAAAAAAACTCATATTAAAAATTTAACTCAGTTTAAACAATGACAAATTCAATAAATTATTCGTTGATGCAATAGGAAAAAAAAGCCAGACTAATTTTCGGATCAACAACAAATTGTTAAAAGAAACAACAATATGAAGTAAGCAATGACATGTTTAAAGTGGATATTACGTTTCCCGTTTTTGTCCTAAAATGTATTCCATACGCGACCACAGCCTTTTGGGGATCCCCCAAGGGCCAAAGAGACACAATACCGCAGAGCAGCTTTCAATAAATAAACACATCGATCGAACGGGTAACTAACTGCCTCAGGCAAAGGAGTCGATAAGAGCCAGAGTGTGTCTGAAACGGAATAGTAGATGAAGAAGCCCGTCTGTCTGTCGGAGAAACGTCCGTAACTCATTTAAGCCATCCTTTCAGAACGTATGATGATGTAGTGAGTTCAAGCGGATGAAAGTATGAGGGCAGGAGATACTCCCTTGAACTGCTGCTTAGTATGCAAATGCCCAAGCCCGATCCCCGAAGGCGAAATCGCCTAAAGGACCTCCCTCGATATCGATCTGAGCGTGTCGGAATCGGTGCCTCCATTAGACACAATTAGCGGGCGGAGGGTGTCGTGTTCTCGGAGGCCGGGCGATAATAATTAACGGAAAGTGTTGTATCAGAGCAGTGTATCTGACCGAAACAACATACACGTGGTTAGCTAATCTGACCTGATTTTTTACCTCAAGTTTTAGCGATGTGGGAAAGTACAAATTCTTGGGCCATTCGTGTGGTCCGATCGAAGTGACAAAATTAGAAAATTTCTCTTGGAACTCTACCAACAGGCAATAGAAAGTAGATTGAAAAAAGTTTTTTCTTTTCTTTTCAAGTGATCCTTGTCAAAAAAACGAACTTAATCTGAAACGTGTGAACGAAGTGACGGGAGTTGCTTCCGTCCTCTAAATATATTGTGATTAAGTAATTAATGATAATATTCTTTGTCATTGAGCTTTCAATTTAATGTATCGTTCAAGATAAATATTCCTATAAAGATTTTATTTTTCTTAAGGCATTGATGAGTAAAAGTTATTTTATTAATTCGGCCTTATTGGTATTCACCTCCACGTGTATCACCAGGACACGAGATGAACGTCTGCGGCTCTCATGCCTACCCTTCAGCCTTGCCGGGAAGAAGATAATTATGTAGTTGAATTCGGGGCTGTATGAATTTCCCACTAAATGTTTTATGAATGCAGTATTGTAAATATGGCACGAATGAGATCATCTATTACAATTATAGCTTTCCCTGCTAAGTTATATTGTAATTTGCTTCTAATAAAGGTTACAAAAAATATAGACGCCGCTTAAAGATATTCATCCATTCACATCCACAAAAATGTTAGTCCCTAAAAATTTATTTTACTTCAAATTTTATCCTTTATACTTACTATTAACTTAACATTTCTACTACTAAAGTACTAACATTTTTTTACCCACTTACAGTTTTGTTGGCACTACCTGTTTTGCTTGGTAAAGAAGAAATCAAGTAAAATGGGAACAAATTGTTGAAACATATTATTCTGACGGTCCAAGTGATCATACAAAACATAGGTTCAACGCTCACAAAAGTAAAAAATAAATCAAAAAATAATTGTTTACATAACCCACGACAAGATGTAGAATTTTCCAGATCGCGGGCAAGCTAATTGGACCGAGGAGCCACCGGCCGCCGAGGACCAAGAGAATGATGGCTGCTGTGGAGGGTGGGTTTGCATATCGTTACCGATGCTAGAGGGGTTCGAGTCCCAAGGGAAGGCGGGAAAAAATGCTCCTCGGACCCTCTTGTTTAGGCTGGAACAATACCGGGCATTGGTATTCCGGTGTTGGTCTGTATGACGGCGAGTTGTCAACGCAAGGGGATGGTATAGGTTTCAAGAACAAGAAAAAATGTGCTGTATAGGAATCGTCAGTTATGTAATATATATAATATTATCATTAACAAATGGTATTTTTATCAATAACATCTCTTAACTTATAGTCAGCTCTATTGTTATCATCAATAAGTTATTTTCCTTTCCCAGACCCCCATTCTGAATATCTGTCTCCCACGACCTTTCAGTAATATCAGTACTATTATAATTACTGTTATAATTTTCATACACACATAAATGCCCATAGGCATAAGCCAATACATATTATTTTTTATACCAAATAAAGTTTTTTTTAAAGCCTTGCGTAGCAAAGTTATAATTGGTGCCCGAACAGGGACCGGGTTAGACTGCATTTAGGAAAACTTGACCGTTCTAGTCATATTATCCTTTACGACAACAGGGAAGGATCCGCCACTGGACTACATAGATACTTCAGAAACGAGAAGACACCGCTCACGAGACTCATTGCAGGCACTCTCGCAGGAGTTTTACCCCGTCTCATATTAAAATTATAATAAGGAAACTCCAAGAACACCTTATCAGATACTTGAGGTATATTTCATTTATGTATTAATTTTATGGGAAAAACTGGTGATAGGATCAACCAAATACGAGACATTACTAACAACATGGAAAACACAAGCACAAGTCACATGTACACATTTATACACCGTACAGCTAAAATAAGATCGTTAATATTTTCACGCTTACAGATAGACGAGGAAGTAAGTGACAAACAAAGTTTAATTAACTTTCGGGATAAGGAAATAAATTAACACATATTAGGAAATCAACACCCCCCAATTAGGAGATTTTCTAGCACACATGATACTTAAAAATATCGATAATATATGAAACGCAATAATCTTTCGATAATATAAACGAATGTAGTCACATAATGGAGAGAGTATACGGACAAAATCATCAGCGAAACAATTTTAAACAACATTATAATGATACACCTCCAAGAGAAGATATGAGACCATATTATATACCCCCTAGACAGAATAACTTCGAACAAAAACGATTTAATGCCTTCCAACAAAATAATTACCGCAGACTCGAGGAACCTCGAAATAACGAAAAACATAACGATAGGCATAACCAGTGTAACAGACCCCAAGCGTGGCATGACAGACCATATTGGCAACAGCACGATAAGCCGAAAGATGATTTCCCTTCAAAACCTTTTAATTCGAAAAATACGGTATCAATGCGAACTGATGGAAGTAACCATGTGCATCATTTAGAAGACGAAAACTACCAACCAAAAAACAGACCTGCTAAATTAGAAGAAAGATTCGAAAATTGTTTAGACTTAGGCAGGCCCGAAGCCAAACCACCCTTCGCGAACAAAGATTAAACCTTTGCAATGAATTACCACATTTTCCGATTTAAAAGGAGATAAATTATACACCAAGTTCGGTACCCGACGGAACAGAAATATCGTCGGAAGAATTTATTGTGAACACGCCAGCCGGTAGCAAAAAAGGACATGGAGCGATCTTCATTGATCTATCACCACGATTAGGATTGTCACATAAATTATTAGTTATGTTTAATATATTTGATTTTATCAACCGTTACAATATGTTAATTGGTATGGAAACCTTGAAAAAAGTTGGTATGAAAATAAACTTAGATTAAAATGAATTTATAATTAGTGGGAATATAATTAAAAACGGTGAAAACTTAACTTTAACTAAAGAAAAACTTAACAAAAAACAACAAGACCTTCAAACTCTAATGAATACCAACAAACCCTAAAAGACTTGGAAGACAGCCTTCCACTTCCCCACAGAAACAGAAAGCTTGGCAACTCAACATTCACAAGAAAGTAGCCACAACCAAATATTTATTGTAACAGAGAAACCAATTAATATCGAAAATAATCCAATTTTTATAACAAGAGGTATGGTCCACTAGAACGCACCGCACCGAGGAAAACTTGTCGGAAGCTAAATGGAGAATTTTTACTTGACATCTGGTATTTACTGTAAAGTATAATAAACTCTAATTTTGTTTGATATTTATATAATGATACGGATGAACGTGGAAATTGTAAAACATTAAAAAAAAAAAATTCCCATGAAAGTAAGAAAGAATAATGTATGTAAAAAAATATACCTTTTACTACTAACTGTTATGAATAAGTCAATCCAGATCCCCAAAGGGTTTTATCTACGGAGGATGGGATTTGATGAGGTATACTTATCTTCATAAAGGAAAATTACATTTATATATTTTATTATTACCTTGGATATAATATTTTGCTAGCCTACAGTGCAATATGTTGTTCTTTTCTCTACTATTAATCTATGCACATTTAATTAAAGCAAACTTTTATTTCTTTTAGGACTTTAAACGTAAAGGAAATATAGAGGTAATGCCTGCCCTAAATCTGAGTACCCTGCGTTTTCAATTATTTTCAGTTCTCAAGAAAAAAATCCTGATCTTGAACTTAAATTCAAACAATTGATAGCCCTCTCAATATCACTGACAATATGGCTTGTGTTAAAAGGGTTTGAAAAAAAGGCCCTCTGGATGAGGTTTTCCATCAATTAAAGGGCCTTTTTTTCTGCCCTGTAGTGCGAATCCTTTGCCCAATTTTAAATAACTGATTTTATTTCTATAACTGAAATCGTTTAATTATAGCAGATATTTATTATACAAATAAAAAACAGAATTAGTTTTACGTTCTATTACTTTAGGAAGTGTTACTGATGTTCAATGGAGGGCTATGGGTGTGCGATAGGACAGCGGAAAAAATGATAAATCCACCTGTAATTTTGTTGCAAGGGGCAGAACTAGGAGTTTTATGCGTGGCTGACTGAAAGAGACAACCATTATAAAAAAAAGCATTGATCGTTTGTGAAGCATTTGTTTGTAGCTTATCTTGTAGATATTTGTTATAGGGCGTTGTTTATGTTAAGTGTATAAACGTGTATACTGCATAAATAAAGTAGAGTGGATTCCACTACAACAATTAATCTCTGGGTATGTAGAATATTGTTTTAGTTCATAAGTTTACATTTAGTTTATTGTGGATTGGTTATGCTACGCTTTGTTAGTTTATTCAGTTATGTTTACTTATTGTTTTAATTGTTATTAGGATTGTTTTGTGTATTAGACTAAAGACATATAAGGTTAAACAAAACAAATGCTAGTCTAGTGATTGCAAATAAATACTATTAATATTTTTTACCTCCGCATTTACAGATCCCTTCTACTAAAGTACTTGTGTATATGATCTGATTAATTAATAGACGTTCATATGTTTCCCTATCATTTTATTAATATTATTATGTTTATGGAGTGTTTCGGTTACCTGGAGTTTTACGTTGACTTTTATTGAATTATTTCATTTCCTATTATTTCATATCAGTGAGATCTGGGGCTCAAACACATTTTTTTGGTAAATATTTCTGGTTATTATAGTTGTTGTTTATTGTTGGTTCATACGTAGTTTTCCCCTCCCTCTCACCACAAGCTGATAATCCCAGGCAAAATATTAAAGATATAAAACATGATTGCCGATCCATCTTTTATTCAGTACACTCAAAAATTGGAACAGTTCCAAACATACTATTCCAAAATATTCTGGAATAGCAATAAATCAGTGCGAATAACAGTTAGCGCGGAGAATATTACTCACCGGTATTAAGTTCAATAGTTGGTTTCCTTAAAAAAAACAATGGGCATTCACTATCTACAAATGGATAAAGCCCTGTAGATCACCGACAGGCTGACAATGGCCAACCATCCACACAATAACCAGGTGATAAGAACTAATAAAGACTGCATAGTCAGATCAAAACATTTATTATACAATGTTTTCTTTCTTTTTATAATAGTAGTTATTTTGTTCATTTTTTAATATAAGCTAGTTCGTAAATACAAAAATACAGGGGCCTTCAAAAAGTAATGCAAGTGTTGTAAAAAAAAAGAAGTATTCAAGATATAGTTATAACCGTTTAAAAATCTTTGAAGTACTCCCCTCGGGCATCTAGCCATTTTCCAGCGATTTTCTCTGGCACAGTATGTGCTTTGGAAGGCCTCGGCGGGTTCCTCGTTCAGGCCGGTCATTAATGCTGTGAAAGTCTCAGTGCCGTCAAAACTGTGTCCTTTAAGGGAGGTCTAAATCCAAGGAAACAAAAAGAAGTCTGCCGGAGCCAAGCCGGGACTGCAAGAGGAATGAGGCAGCGTTGAAGCAGTGCTTCACCAGGAACTCACGGACGCGCAGAACGGAGTGGCTGGGAGCGTTGCCATACCTGGAATACCCAAGTATCGGCAATCTCCTTTCGCACGCGGAGGACCCTTTGTTAATAGGAAGGGTTGACGGTCAGTCCTGGAGGTACAAACCCCTTGTAGACCACACTCTAGCGCCAGTTAAATAATCTTTGTTCGAGGAGAGTATTTTAGAAAACTTTATTATGAATAACAATCATAACACTGGTATATATACAAATTTTAATGAATTACATCTCTAGAACATTCCTTGACGAAGGTTTTAAGGACAAGTGTCGGGTTTTTGGATGTGGGTTGCTGGATGCAGGTAGTTTTTAGGTCTAGGCGGGTTGTAAAAGAGGGACAAATACAAAGGAAGGGTTGACCTTCCTTGACTGAAGTACACATTTTTAGCTAAAAAGGAATATTACATAACTGTCGATACAAGACGAAGACAACCCTCATTGTTTCTACTTTTGACTTGCTCATTCTTGCCTTCTTTAGTTTCGGGGACGCTAGAGTCTACTATTCGGCACTTTGGTTCCGGATCGTACTTAAATGCCCATGTTTCGACCTCGGCATTGCCTTAAAAATCAGACTCAATTTGAAGACGTTCCGAAAGATCAATAGCGACCGTCACTTGATTGGCTTTTTGCTTGGGTACAACTTTCGCATATTGAGATCTTGCTGAAGGATGATGGTATGCACAGAAGCTATTTGAAGGTGCAGTATATGTACAATCATCCTTACGCTCATTTGACGGTCAGAGTGCAACAAATCTATCATACGAGTCCCATTTCGTCGGTTGATGGCCGTCCAGAACGGGGATTTGTCGGTCACATCTTCTCGCCACTCCTTTAACATCTTCAATTATCTTGAAATTTATGAAGACAATAGAATCCCCGAAGTGCTGTTGGATCCATTGAATAGTATCTGTACAGTAACATTGACTAACTCCATCGCTTCTCTTGACATGGTCTTAAGGAAAAGTTTTACTACATCAACGATGCTCTGACGCAACCACTGACATTTGGCGCGTTGTGAACTTCCTCCCCCCCCCCCCAAACCTAGAACTCCGAACCCACTGGAACCTATGTATAGTCAATTCACAATAAAATCACTTGCATTTCTAGGTTTTAGTGTTAGTGTTTTCCACGGTTGCAAGCTGAAGGTGAGCCTCACCTAGTGAGTGTATGTGTATTGGACTTATTAAAAACAATCTGAAAGTATTATATTTTATGCACTCCTTCGAATGCATCTGCGAATGCAGCACGAGGAGACAGCTGTAATTCCAAATTTATTTTGGTCATTTTATATATATTAATAAAGAGGTTTTGAAAGGAAAAAAAAAATCACTTGCATTATGAACACACCCCATAGCTCTATTTGTTTGTTCATTAGCACCGTTTTAGGATTATTTTAAAAGATATCATGTGTTCCTTGTAAACGTACATTATTCGCAAATAAACCAGATTGATTAAGTGAGTATCGGTTTAAAGCACATGCTAGTTTCTTTTGTTGATAAATCCAAATCGTCTTGAGCAACATGTACACACTTAAAGTGAGCAACAGTCAGGCAAGTCAGACCTATCTAGCTGGATACCTCAATATTGTCAGATCGAATCAGCTAACCACTAGAAGTTACTAAGACAAATCAATAACATGTCATACAAAAATATGTTAGAATGTTACAAATAACTGTCCGTGCACAGCCTCTAAAGGATTTTGAGAACGTCTCGATATTTATATTTAACCTGAGAAGACAGGAGGAGAGAGAGGCCTAGACTAACCGGGAAAGTTGAACGGCATAAACTTTTCCTTGACTTGACTGAAAGAAGTTTCACTTTTCCAAGTGCTGGAGCACAATCGCCGGAGGCAGCTGCTCCTTGTACCTCGCAATAAGAACTTTTGTCCGAGGCACATCTCTACTGGTTATCTTGTAATCTAACATATCTGTCGATAGCAGACTTGTCATTCTGTTTCTCTCACAAGATTTCAGCACTCACTCAATTCCTCTCATTCGATATGTACAGCTCAGGGTCATACCAACATTTATACAGCATATACATACAAAATCTGCCTTGTAGCGTACATGTACAAGTGAAGCTGAAAATAATTTGACCCAAAAAACTGTGAACGGGTAAATAATGACTTAAAACTTAAGAATACCGAATCAGCATATAAAATGTCTTTTCGGATCTGAAAACATTATTCATGGAATAAGTTATACACATAACATATTGTATGGAAATGATATTGCTTCGTGGCTGAAAAATATACTGTGTATGTAGCAACTTAATTTAGCTACGAAGGCACAATAATTGTTTGTTGTATCAAATAAAGTGATACCTTAAAAGTTTGTTTCAAAATAGACTCTCTCTCTCTCTCTCTCTCTCTCTCTCTCTCTCTCTCTCTCTCTCTCTCTCTCTCTCTCTCTCTCTCCCTCTCTTTTTCACTTAAGAAGGCAAAAAATTATTAATGATATGTATAAATCTGTGGTCACTAAAGAGCTGGACCTTCCTACATAATAAAATAACATAATACAGAGAAAACAATGTGGAGAATTACAGAAAATATATTGTACACAGCAATTCATTACCCAATAAAAATATGAATTATAGCCAATTTCTAGGCATGCCATTGTCTTCAAAAGTGAACAATGCCAAACCAGGATTTGTAAATCAATTATAATTGCAGGTTACATTTAATTCACAATTGAAAAGTTATCGGAATATAACGAAGCATAATCGTTATCGTTACGATTAGTTACACCCATCTGCTACATTTGCTCTTCATACCAACATTCGAAGTTGCCTGGATTCTCATAGAGATTAAGAGATATTGTGATCTGGTTAATAAACGCCTTAACAGCTAAGGGAAAAGATCATTATAAATGACTTGAAGGGACAACCGTCGTTATTGTGAGGGCCGATACAGAGCTATTAAGGAACAATGGGGGCGAGATGGAGCCGAGAGTTGAGACCTCATCAGCCGAGAGGGGTCCCAGAGAGTTGATTGATGTCGAGAATGACCGGCAACATCAGTCACTGATTTTCTTTTTCTCCGCTTATTATTTACTGCAGGTATTGTATTCATTAACCGATCGAGTCTGGTTTGTTTATGCCTACTACAATTGGTGACCTATCAGGAGTGTTGTTTCTACAAGTACAACTCTACAATCTTCTACCTTAGACTTTAATCACTTGACGTCTAATATATAGGTGGCACTTATGAGAACTTAAGGTTTACTCGATGGAGTGATGTCTTCATGATTCCTTATCTCAATCATTAAACAGACTGTGATTTTTTCACCTTTCCGCCTCAGTTTGAGCGGAGAAAGAAAATAAATGAAGTCAAGCGTGAAGCATCACATAATCATAGGTTTTTATTGACAATTTTAAAGACTTTTTTAAACATAATCGACAAACGCAACAACATATAATGAATGTTATTATATGAGGACGTTGATATCTATGATTTGATTTCCTACCTTACATGATAGGAAAGTATTTACTTTTTGATTGTTAGTAATTGTTTATTGTTAATGGGTGAGTAGGGGGGGGCATAACTAGGGAGGGGGAGGGCGCACTGATTCGGGCTGTACATACCCAGCTTTTTAGGGTAGGTTTTTTTATATTTTAGTCTAAATTATGTAAAAATATATTTAAATAATATGACAATGCTGTTAATCAGCAGAATCGACGATTATCGTAAAAAATGAGTGCTGACCCCGGTGATATTTTTACGTTTATTGGTGAAAAAAGAAAATACAAGCACCATAAATTTGTAATTAGTGATGGCAACAAACTGACATTTTGTCAATGTCATAAAAAACTTTGGCAATAGAGAATCAATCAAAATAAAAAACAATCTTCATTCTATCACTATGTGGGAAAACCACTGAAACAATTTTTTTTTATTTATAATATAATGTTTTAAATTGTTAATAACCCACTCTTGATTTTGATTGACTTTTTGGAGATTGCTATAATTTTGGTGTCTTCCTTAAATCGACTAAGATCTCCGTCAACAATGGGTGTCTCATCAGGGTACTCGCAAATACCACAACTAAGAAAACCAGATAACTAATTATGTTTTAAAGCAGGTTGTGGGCTATTCGTATTAATAAACGTGCACCTTCCCAGGTCTACCCAGAATTTATTATGTACTTATGCGAGTTCTTTTAGGCACTATACCACCATTCTCAAGTAACTAAAATGATGGAATAGGACATAAAAGTGTCAATAATGTTTATTTATAAGAGCACTGAGAATTGTCGTATAGCCCCAGAGCCCCGATAGCTCTCGAATTTAGTGTTAAATAAATTTTGAGAAGACCAGTGGGAGGAGTATCTTTATCGAAAAAACTAAAAACGTATCATGCCTCCAACAAATTATGAACGGAAGAAAGGATCTTGACGCTAGACATTAATGCCGCCATGTATAAGATGGAAGGAGGGGAGAGATAAGGCACAGAATCTGTGAAATAAGAAGACGACAGCAAGGAGACACAGTCACGAGAAGACACAGCTGAGTGGACATGAGATAAGAACTGAACAGCACAGCAGAACCGCGGGTGCAATGTATCAAGTAGCCTGTAACAAGGGACTTAATGCATGCCCGGAACACAATGGGCTGCATACCTGTGGGTAATCTGCCTATCTTGTAGAGGTGCCATGAGCCACGAACGGGTCTTTATCTCTGTTGGTGGGACTTTCCTAGCGAAAGCATACATATACGTAACATGTTAATTACTTAAGTGTAACAGTCGAGAAACAATTAGTCGTGTCGTAACGGGCATTTAAGTTTGAATATTGAGGTTAAATAGAATAGAATAGAAATCAATATTTATTCTGGGACTTTGAGAATAATAATAATAATGCACAAATAAATAAATACTCTTGCTGATAACAAAAATATACATCAAATAAGAGGAGGAAACAAAAAGAAACTAAAACACTAATGGGCATACCTCAAATTGAAAAGGATTATTCAAAAGTTTTTTTAAAATAAAAAATAAGAAAAAAGTACATTACACAATGAAAAAAAAAGAGGGAAAATAATAGAAATGAATATTAATGATTACTTTTTTCCAAGGCTGCAGCTATGTGTTTATCAACAGAACAGTGAAATGGTACTAATCGTATATAGTAAAAAAAATAAGATAATAATTATAGTCAAACATATTACATGGAACCTTCTAATCGTCTGTCTCAGTGATGAGGAAGTTTTAATTTTAGGTTTATTTGAGGATTAGTTTTATATGTGCGTAATGATGAAGATTGGCGGATATTGAGGGGGAGATAATTCCAGAGAGTAATGGAGCGATCAAGTAAGGAACAGTCGAATGCTGGAGCTCTGGAGGAATCATGGGTTCCGTGTATGTGTTACGTCAATTTGAATCACTTTTATTTAGTTTAATGTGATGGTACTGTTATTCCATTTAAATTATTCCATTCTTCAACTATTTCATACCAGATCGGTAACTTTTCATGAAAATGTCATGAAAATTCAAAATGAAAGAGTGTAACCACTTTATAAAAGCTTTGGAGAGAACATTTCTAAGGATGCCTGAACAGTCAAAACGTCGTTTGGCGAGGTAGCAATAAATAAAAGATTTTCGGAGTGGCTGGAATATATAATCGAAAATATTTCTGAGTAATTATGTATGTGTATAAAATATACTTTAATTAAGTTCGCTGGGGCTCAGAATAGCCTAGCTATCCAGTTAACCCAGCGTTCCTCAAGGTAGTGTTTTAAGTCTTTTCGTCTATACCCTATATACCACATCAGTATTACTAACGTAAGTCTTTTCTTTATTGAAATTGAGTGTATGTGGCCTGATATGGTGGTACATATTGGTCCCTACAAAATAATAACATATCGTATAGGGAGAGATTAAACCGTTCTAACCGGTCAACACCACTACGGTACTACAATTTTAGATAATTTATTGATTTTATGTTCCCGACAACGTTGGGGACTAAAGAGGTGAATAACATCTAGCCCATTATGTGTTATCCAAGGAATTATGGGATAATATGATAATTATGGGCTGTGGGCCGAAAACATTAGCATAAAGGCCTATACGGCAGAGCCGAGCTGTATACTTATAGGCCGGCCTCACAGTGTTCGTATCGAGTTTGAGGGTCTGCTGTTAGTACATCGGGCCCTGTTCACACCAGCTACAACATGATTATGCTAACCGTCCTATGTTCCAGGACCTATTTCCAATCAATTTGAATGTTTTTCTATTTTGTAACTTGATTTAGACCGGGCTTGAGCCTGCGTTAATGAGACGTCCGTTTACCGCTAGCCGGAGGTTACGGTCACTTATTGCGCAGAGGAGGGTGCGGTCCTGCTTAGGAAACTTAACACTCCGAATAACTGTCCCGTGAAAACGTTCCTTTCTCCAACATCTGCGAAGGAACCGAACACAAACTGAGAGCTAATCTACTTTCTGTTAAAATCCTGTTCCAAATCTATGGAACTGTTCCAAATCGTCAATTGTCTACGAAAAAACCAAACAACGAGAGCTTTCAGCAACTAACTCTGCCATTCTCAACGGTTCAAATATATTTGAATAGATTTACAATTTATTTTTTTGTATATATTGAACAGCACTTACATTAATTGATTCAAGCAAGTTCCTTTTGAAAACACAGTTAATGTATTAATTATCAATGAATTAATTTGATAAATGTCGTCAAGTAGTTAATTTGTTCTCAAGACAAGTTAATGTGAATTACTTTCACTAATATTACAATAAAGTTCCTATTCGGGATGTCATTTGACTCAGCAAACATCAATTATTTCAAATATATAATAAAATACAAATTGCTTAATTTAAGACTCCAAATTGATGCAGTGGACATCGATAAATTAATAAAATGAATGGTAGTTCTGATTTAAAAAAAAAAAAAATCTTTTCTCCAGTTTATACAGCTCCCAAGTGTCACAATGCGAAAGTTTCTTTTTCTGTCTGTTCTCAGGACTTTTGATTGAAAGGATTTGATGCGCTTGGTGTTCGACTTTTTACCTATAGTTCTATTTCGTATGTCAATGTTAATATGGGGATGATATTGACTTTAGTATAACTTTGTAAATTAGTAATTTATTTTCTATTGAGAGATGGGATGTCCTTTCAAGTAGTCTGTAAAGTTGTCCAAAGCGTCTGTTTAGTTCTTGTCTTCTTAGCCTCATGTGTCGATTTCATGTTGGCCTTGAAAACAGTTTTTCCTGACCTTTATTTACTTGACTAATTATAATGTTACGTTACACACTTTCAATATATTACTTATGTTATCAAGTTTAACCCGAGTAAGACAAATGAACTCTCACACATGTACTGTCATGTGGCGAAGAGTTTATGTTAATACTTCCAGGCAAGCCGATATTATGTATGTATTATCTGATTAACGACTGCAAAAAAAAAAAAATGACGTGAGAGCAAGCAATTAAAAGGAACAATAGACAGAGCCGAGACATCGGTGCAGAAATGATTATCCCGTGCAAATATATACTCGAGAGAGGAGAGGGGCCTGAGGCATTGTGTGTGGCCACAGAGAGAGGCCGGTCACAACTTGATTACCGCCCACAGAGGCATTTGTGTCACTCCGACCTCTCTTACAGTACATCTCATTAGCTCATCTCATTTCTGCAAGTATTAATATCCGCTTATATCACTATCAATCAGGGAATGATAAATTTTATTGAAAAGTAGCACAGAACTTTTTTATTTGCTATATACATAACCCAGTCCCTAGAAAATGATACAACCAGTGAATAAGATCAACAAATAGGCATGGATGACATGCGAAAATTGTGACGCCTCATTATATGAAGGTTTGGGTTGATGGTAGATTATTTAAATCAATAAATTACTACTCCAGTGCACCTGGAGTCGTCGCGGCGTGACAGGTGAAACTTGTTGGTAATCCCAGTTTGTGAGGATTTGGGCGTTAATGCTTGACTCAAATCATATCTTGAGCGTCTGTGGCTCTCGCGTTCTTATTCAGCCTCCACTGGCGTGGCTGATGAGCGTGAGGGACTTCCCAAGACTCCGCTTTCTGTTCCTCACGCAAAGGTGACAACCATGTGGATTTGGGAGGTCTCTGGGCTATTTGTAAATATATGAATGAGTGAGTGAATAAAAATTCTAAATATGGTATGAATGAGAACATTTATTACAATTACTTATTGCCGGATAATTAAGATTTTAATGTTATCTCAAAAAAAAAATCTTGAAAGCGGACTCACAGTTATCATTGCGTTCGAGTAAAATTTCTTATTTACTCCCATGGTTAGAAAAAAAACATAAGTGGTCTATAACGCAAAATGATATCCAAAGATATTTTGGGATATTGTTTTGGTGTCAGCAATATAAATTGTTTATTTGATTTCGTACGATATGATATTTAATATTTTTTTTCAATAGTTTAGTGGTTTATAATTACTTTTATTGATTGAGATGGCAAATTTCAGTAACGAAGCAGTCTTGGTAAATAAAATAAAGTATTTTCCTCTAAGACGGAATATACCTCGACGAGAACTAAAACAGAACATTACGTGACAGCAAATGCAAAGGGTGAGCTTATCACTGTATAGGCATTATTTTTTTGCGAATTTAACATTGGGTTTGAACCTCCGGGCATTGATACTCACAACTTCTGTGTACATTTCCATAATATAACTTTCAAAAAAATAATTGCAAATCTTCAGATGAAATGGAAAAATACAAAAATTTGCATCTCATGAAAGTTGAATGAGAAATAAAATAGTTTTGAGTTCTGATTTTTTTTAAAAAAAAACCTTTTTCAGAAGTGTTTTTGTGCAGCTAAGTTCTTTTCTTTACAAGTCTGGTTTTATCTAGTTTTTAAAACATTTATTTTCTTTGAGCTTAGAATGATTGGAATAGAATAAACTTATCGTAAAAAATAAGTAACACAAGACTAAAAATAGTTCAATTGCCTTCGCTGTTGACTTCACTCAAGTGAAAAAAAATTAAAAAGTGCCTTTTTGTGATTCAGCACTTTGTGACAGCAACGCTTCATACGTGAATATTTATTACAAAGCTTACAATACTGATTTATAGTACTTCTTTACTTTATTTCAATAGATATGTCCACTGAGATAAATGCAAGTAAAAAAATATATTTGAGCTCTCGATTTAATTCAGTACATTTTTGGTTAGGTATATTTCAACCATCTGTTGGTTGAATGCTTCTTGCTTTTGTTTACCTGCTACTGGCGAAAGTTTTCTCATAACAGCCCATCGTGATTTCCACTGAAAAAATAAAAATAGACCCAAATAAACATTTCATCTATAGATTTAAAATTTGAAGTACATCAAAACATTTTTCACTGCTTCAAACACTGACTGACTGATGTGATGAAAATAATATTGCATCACTTACTTACATTATTTTTTTAAATATTATTATGATTGTTTTAACTTTGTACGATTACTACCATTTAATTGTTCTGTTGATAAACCTGCATATACATCTGCAACATTGTAAAGGAGTAATCAATTATATTTATTTATTTCATTTGATAACTATTTAATTACGTTTGATACACGGCAGTGACCTCGTGACCTGCTATAATCGCGTGTCAGTGGGAGTCCTGGCAATGGCCAGTTTCTCGAATCATGTCCTGAGCGTCTGTGGCTCTCGCGCTCTTGGTCACCCTCCACTGGCTAGTACCCGGTGACGCGGCTGACGGAGGAGCGTGGGGGACTTCCCAAGACTCCGCTTTCTCTTCGCATGTGGATTTGGGAGGTCTCTGGGCTGTCTGTAAGTATTGTATGAAATGGCGAGTGAATGATGAACTGTAAATATGGTATGAATGAGATCATTTATCTGTATTATTATTGCCTTATAAAAAGCAGATTGTAATCATTGCACAATAAAGGAATATAAAAAAAAAAGAAAAAAAAGTTCGATACTTTTATATTTTCTTATTTTCTGTATTTAAATAAATTATTGAACGATACTTTTTTAATTTGAGTTATACGTTAAGGATTTGTTTTTTATTGGCCGGAATTGCATTTATTTATTTACGGATTGTTATCATTCACAAGGGAGATGTTTCCAGAATAAATATTTTTTTCAATTCTATTCTGTACCAAATTTCACCCACAGGTACACAAAAAATGAAAAAAGAGAACTTTTTCCTCCCACAAAGGATAATGGAACGTATTGTTCTATATGAAAGTTGGTGCGGAAATTTACTTATGAAAGTCCATTAGAATTGCATGGTCCAAATGGACCGGAGCTTTGATTCGGGCGGTTATGGTCGGATATTTTCAATGAAGGGTGGGAGGGTGGTTTCAGGCTTCGACGGACGTGGCAATCAAAATATGTACACATCTGCATCTGACTAACCTTTTCCAGGTTTTTTCTTATTTATATATTTTGCCACATTTTAACGGGATTTTAATTGCAATAGAATTACTCGTGTTTGTAGCGCCTTCGAATATATATGATACGTATTGTAGCAGCGTTATCACTTTATGATGATAATGACAGAAGATTACTTTTATGGAACTGCAATGAAAACGCAATCGTTTTTACCTTGCGATTTATCAATGGGTTAAGTGATGCTCCCAAGTGTAAAAATAGATTTGATTTGAGGCTTATACGCCACTTTTCTACGGAATGATAAAGATCATAATGAAGGTACCACCAAAAAAAAATGGCACGAGCTCAGCTTGTTTGGTTATTTGGACAAGATTTGGTTATTTTTATAATATGGATCAATTATTATTATATAATTCAAGACCAGTTCTTTTTGCCCACCTTCAGCGAGGGTTGATTCATTATTTTGTCATGTTTCCAGTGAGCATTCGTAGACTACGCACTACTTAACCAGTCCGAATGAACATTTACACCCACATACAACTTTGGAGGTAAATAAGTTTGGCCGGTTTTAGATTAATAAATTAGTAAACTGTATTGATAATTTCAGTACCATTTCTATATTCTTAAATAATTCAACTATGCATAAATGTATTAATAGTATCTGGGCGTATATGATATTATTTAAACAGGGTGAAATCTAGGAATTTTAACATTTAAAATTATAATTTGGCGTAGCATATTAATTTATTGCAACAATGTATTCCGTATAGTTTATTGCAAGCTAATTATTTCATGGTATTTTGAGTATGAGTGGATACGATGAAAAATGAAGGCATTTTTATGAAGAAATCTTAAGACAATAAGACGACACTGGCAAAAACACTTCTAACACTGTTCAAACCCAGGCCTCTACTAACATCTAGGAAGCTGTGCCATTCTTAAATCGAAATTAACTAACAAAGGTCGTTACAGATCTAAATCAATATCAACACCACACATACAGAACTATTTTTTTAGTTTTTGTTGCTATGTTTTACAGGTCGTTTAATTTTTCCTAAATTAAGATTCATGTATAATTCAATGATAATCAAGAGTGATAATGTTAGTATTTTGTTCCATGATTAGATGCATATTTTTATTTGTATGCACATTAGTGATTATTTTTTACAATGTAAATAAACTGATTTGATTTGAAAATTAGCAAGTATCCTAGGGTGTAAAATTTATAGTCATCACTCATGTAAATAGAAAATGTTTCCAACAGGTTCACAGATGTTATTTAGAATATATAAACCAAAAAGCTGGAGAAAAGGGGAGGGTACTAAATGTTGGGCTTTATGAAAAATAGAGCTATAGAATAACTTGAATCGAACAGGAAATATAAAGACGAATTCTACTTTTAGAAGGTTCTATTATTTGGTAACTCACTTTTTTATATCAACTGCATATATAAAAAAAACATTTAATTATAAGTCGTAATTTATAAATTTAAAAGACTTGAGTAACTTGAAAAATCTACTCGAAAGCAAGGTAAAATATTCATAAACTAACTAAAAAAATCACAAATAAATATTGTATACTATTGAATCTTGAATAGATCGTTAGATAAATAAAGATTTTGAGATACATGATGCTCTATGGTATGTTATAGATTTTGACAAATTTATGTATAACTACTCCGCCCAATATAAAATGTACGCCCGATACTATCCGTAAATAACTCTACGTTCAGAGCTTTAACTATAAAGTCCAAGAAGCAATAGAACATGATAGCCGTTGCGCCTTGAATGGTAATGGGCGGCCAGACCGCCACTACATGAAAGTGAACAGGGTCTACCATCCCGAAAATCGACCGGATATGTTTCGGCCTTCTTTTATAGCCGGCATCACATACAGTGTGGCCAGCATTACGCCTAATAATGGATTAATGCTTGTTTATTTACAGGTCTTCGAGCCGTATTGATTATGTTTACACCACATGTACTAGAAATGATTTTTAATCGTACAGTTAGATGAAAATAAATAAATAAAACAAGCCATTAACATGACTAAAACATTTTAGGCCTTAAAACGCCTAATCACATTTCACTGCACATTGTCAATTTTAGCAGGGACGGATAATGTCAAAAAAGACCACTTACTTTAAATAAATATTTGTTCTTAAGTGGCATAGTCCCAGGATAGTAAAGATATTTTTACTATTGAGCTTTGAACATCCTCAATGTCAAGTGAAATATGAAAAAATTAATTTGAGATTCACATTCAGCTTGTCGTGAATACAATGATTATCGAGTATTTGACATAACCTTTAATCGTTTGTGATCGATAATAGAAATCGTACCTCTCAATATTGTTCATCTTCTTTCTAAGTTCATTTCGAATAAGTATACGAATTCCATTAAATACAAGCAAGCTCATAATTGTTGTAAACAAATTTCCGTCTATAAAAATAAATAAAACGTCCACATTTACGAAATTGTATGAGAAGTTATCCGTCCATCGGAATCATACAGTCCACTCATCCTTATACACTAACATTCATACAATCCTCTTCATCGCCTAAAATGGAGATTGTCTCGCGATCTACTGTACAGGTGTGGATAAGAATGACCTGGGGTCCTAGCACTAGCTACCATCCCCATTAATGTCCTGAACGTCTGTGGCTCTCTTGCTCATTATCTGTCATATAATAAAACGGTCGGAGAGTGAGCCGAGAGGCTGAGAGCGTAATCGTGTATAATGTGTTAAAGAGTTCTCAAATTAAAATTATTAAAGCTGGATAAGCGAATTACAAATAGGGAGCTTTCTATGAAAAATAAATAAACTGTAATTTGTGAAGATACCAGTTATACTGGTTGATAAACAAAGTAATAACCCAAATTTTATTTTATTTACTTAAGGGATTAAGAGCTTCTGACTTAATTACATTTATTGACATTGCACCGGATGGAATAATACAATTTGAACTTATAATGTATCCTATACGTTTTCTGGCCCCTCCATAACCGTACAATAGATCTGAAAGGGAACTGTGAGTGGGAGTATGTGAGCTGGGCTGAGGTGATAGGTCAATTTAATTAGCGGGTGGGGGGCCATAACACCGCCAACAGACCTTATTTTGAACAGAAGGCGACCGAAAATACGAGAACTAAAATACTATACCGAGAACAAGGACTAGAAAGCATAAATTTTGCATGATGATTTATCAAATGTAGAAGAGGTGTACTCGACTTCTATGAGGATTAAATTTTGTCTAAGGCATGAACACATTTATTTTCTCGCTAGTTTTAATCGTTTAATATTAATTTAACCAGTCGTTATTTATTTTCAGCAATTATCATTCATATATAATATAAAACTTTGCTTGGCAAATTACAGAGGCTTTCATGTCTCATGATCACTGGTGCCATGAGTACAACTCCTACTGCTGCAATGGAAGTCTTATTGAACTTGAATCCACTGCACATAGAAGTAGAAGCGCAAGCCTTGAACGTGGCTTACAGACTTGCGAAATCAGGAACAAGATCCAAAGTCATGACTCGCATGGGGCATGGGAACTTGTTCAGAAGAATTGATGAGGACGAGGTGCTGTCAATGCACTCTGACCTACAAGTTAAGAAACACACAGACGTTTTGTACTGTGCGGAAAACACAAAGACCAAACCACATAAACTGTGTAATGGGATTAATTGCTACACAGACGGCTCACTAACAGAAAACGGATCAGGGGCCGGCATATGGAGGAAAGATAAACCAGAATCTGGGATTTCTATTCCTTTAGGTAGACACACCTCGGTCTTTCAGGCCGAAGTGATGGCGATCAATGTCTGTACCCAAACCTTAATTGGGGAGGGTGTAAGAAACAGACTGATCACAATTTTCACGGATAGCCAGGCAGCCATTGGCGCCCTGAGAAGCTATACGACCAGATCTTATTTGGTTGAGGAGTGTAAAAACAACTTAAACACACTCTCGCTAGCCAATAAGGTTAGAATCGACTGGGTGCCAGGACACACAGGCATCACAGGCAATGAGAAGGCAGATGGCCTTGCAAGGGTGGGCTCAGAACAGACACCTCTTGCACCTGAACCCATATGTGGTATCAGCCTCAGCTACGCTAAAAGGCGTATAAAATTAGCTTTAGAGGACAAGGCAAGACTTTCTTGGAGAGAAACTAAGAAACAGGAACACTCGAAACTGTTTCTTAATGGACCCTGTAAGAGAAGAAGCTCAGCACTTCTATCAATGGACAGGTGGACACTCAAAAGTGTGACAGGACTCTATACAGGTCACTGTCGGTTAAATAAACACCTCTTTAATTTGGGGATAGTGGGATCACCAATCTGCAGATTCTGCAAGAAAGAGGGAGAAACGGCACGTCATATAATATGTGACTGTGATAACTTAGCTAGAAGGCGATACCTTCACTTTGGTAGTGATCGCATTGTAGACCCCAAACTATGTGAACTGATCGATCCATTCAGTATCCTCAGATTTGCAAAGGCCGTGGGCCTGTCACATATATAGGACAGGGACATGGACGGCGCACAATAGGTCTCAGTGAGGCCGCGGTGCACAAATGCCGGAACAAATAATAATAATAATAATAATCATTCAAATGGGACTTCCCCTAGTGAAAGGCTATTACCAATCCAAGATAAGTATCCTTTTTATTTTTCCCTTATCCTATTTTTATTATTTCGAGAGATATGAGGGAAAAAAAATAAATTCAGCAATTCTGAAGAAGCTTTATTTATGATTAAGGAAGAAAAACACTTAACATAAATAAGCGTAAATTTAATTTTGAATAATAAAATTGAGCTTTTTAGAGACTTTTTACCACGAACGAAATAGGTCCCTTTGGCTTAACTGAAGTTTATAGATAAATTTCTGCATCATAATGTTTTTTTTCTTCGTCAAAACGATGAATGAAAAGTGAATTTTCATCATCTACAAGCAAAAGATACATACTCTTGGAATATATAAATGAGCAGTTATTAGCGCACTAGTTACGCTTGATCACTTATCTACATACTTAAAGACAGTCAATGTTTTTGATTCGTGTCTGACACGCATCTATACAGTTTTTTTTTTTCAAAAGGACGATAAATCCACACTGACGATACAACGGCTCAAAGGCAGTTTCTATGTAGAACAGACTATTCCATTGTACCAAAAGAAAAGTCCGCGTTGAAAATTTACAGAATGCTATTTCCTAGCTCCACAGCGCATTCTGTTTGTCCCAACTTTGCATTTGTAACGACCGCCGAGGTATGGCATTCTATGAGGGACCTGACGAAACCGAATTTTCGATGAAACGAACAATTGCATTGGGACAGAGAAATAAAAAGTTTCACTACGAACGGTCGGGAGTAGAACACTACAAACGGAAAAAAGACATAAGAATTATGCACATTAGATTATTTATCTAGTCAATGAAAAAATCTAAATTGATAAATCATTGATTTTTACAGCAGGAAAAATTTCTTTTTACTTAAAATAATGAACGCCGAAACCGTTGGGTACCTTTCACCAATCGATTCGTAATCTCTTAGCCTTTGAATTGCAGTATGGGAATTCAAAAATACATTTTTGTTTCTCTACATTTCCTCTACAGGATATTTTAGTGATGGCCGCTACGGTTAAATTTGACAATTTTTCTTATTTCAGGTTTTTATTTGAATTAAAAACATTTCTGATCTTCTAAGACAGCTAAGGGTCAGTTACCCTATTCAGAGAGATCTGATGAACGTCAAGAACTAAGCTACTGTTAAAATATAGAACACGAGAATAAGTATTCAAGGTATTATGTTTCAAAGAGAACTATAACATTTTGTTTATTCTAAATTGTGTACTTTATTAGTATTTATTATTACTATATTTTTTGCAGTATATATAAAATAAATCATGTAATTAGGATGCAGAGGAACGGTATCCAGATACGTTTGATTTCGGGCCTGAACCTCTAATCTCCAATTAAATGAGTGAGAAAAAAAAAACTATTCGTTTAATTAGGGCTATAATACTTGTAACGTTGACATAATTTCTCATGTCTATAAAAGTGGTGAAGAGCTCTTAAAACCATGACGAAAACTAAAACATTCTGACAAGATCCAACATATCCATGGGAGTGCCTGTTTTAGTACATATTCCATTATGTAAAAGATACTCGTTTTATTTTCGTTATGATGCAGGAGGACCAATAAATAAAGGATTTATTTTAATTAAATAATATAGAACTGTTTCAAGTGTGTTGTTCAAGCGACGAGTTCAAACGGACCTAATACGCTTATATGGGTGATTATGTATTCATTCAGTCGTGCTAACAACATTTACTCAGGCGGGCCTGAACAAACATTAATACTGTCTGAAAGGATTAAGTAGGAACAGTATAAGTAACAAATTGTTTGCAAACTCATCAGTTCAGTGTGATTTTCATTGAGAAAGATTAATTAACTACAATCCAGTGTTCATATTTAAATTTTTCTGGGGTAGCACTAGAGTCCTCTTAGAACGACATAATAAATAGAATTAATCTAGAAAAATTGTCAAGCCAGGAAGGAGAGGTTAACTTTCAGGCAAGCAGACTGCAATCATGTTTTGTCAGTCTGTCTGTACAATAGTAGATTAGGGTTGCGTTAATAGAAATGACACCAAACTACTTCAAATTTTATAAGAGTACAACTCAAAAAGTACTGATTAATTTCTGGTTTAAACACAGAGGCAGGAAGTATGAAATAAAAACGATAAAAAATTATTTAACGTTTCTTTAAATTTAAAGCATTATCAATTCACAACTCAGGACATTATTAAGATTCAAATTGAAATGTTTTTACACCGGTTAAAGGCGTATGCCAGGACAGGTTTATCTAAGCCAATATTTTTTCCGAAAAAATTATACAAGTATTAAATATTCTATAGTTTTCCACAGTTAATTAGGAGATTAATTTAGGGAACATATCTCTGATAATTGTTTCATTCCGATATTAAGTTCTTTAAAGGTAGAGTGCGTAACCCATTCTCAGTCATTTTTGCGGTAGGCCTAGTAACCCCGATGAGTTCTTTGTTCAATGTTGGTAGGTCCCATCTCACCCGGGGAAGTCATATGACATGAAACTACCCAGGATATTTGTATTTACTATATTATATATTTATACATAAACAGTATTTACTTCGGCAGTTGGTTTCGAGCTGTATGAAAACTCAAATCTTATCCAACTAGAAATTTGACTAACCTTACATTATTGTAAGAAACTCTTTTTATGATTATTATCGTACAACTTTATAATATTACAATTTAGAAAAAATGAACATAAAATTATATTTATTGTTGATTGTATACTTAGCTCAGTGTTTAACCTTGTTTGGACGAGGATTATAAATTGGGTACCCACGTTATGCAAGACTTTTAGAAATCCTACCTGACACCTATTTGCCATCATCACATCATATATACATAAAAACATTAAAATTTGTTAGTAGCAAAGTAGTTTTGGACAATCCTTAAATACAGAAAGTAGGAAGTTATGACAGAATTTCACTCGTAAGAGGAGAAACATTATTGGTAGATAGATTATTCGTTGCAAAGAATCACGTCATTTTTAAACGAAAACGCCTAGGTTTCTCCACAATATGGCTTAATAAACAATATCGTTTTCGACAGTTCTAAGCTCTAAACCTCAGTCCATTTATCCATTTTTTATTGTAAATTATTATAATTTAAAATAGGTTATAATTTTATGCCCAGTTCAGTACTTGAACATTTGTAAACACAGGTTTTACTAACTGATTGATGCTTTTATTGATTAATTGTGTTTGCAAGCAAATGTTGTGCGATCAATATTTTTTTATGTCTTTTAGCAACTTACTGAGGATGGCAGTGGTTTAGGGTGGAAACCACCCTTAAATCTGCTGAAAACATATTTAATAAAATATATTGTGGAGGCTTTTATTTATATTGTAACACAGTTAATTTATTTTTAAATTTTGATATTATAAATTTGTTTGTAAATATAACTCTATGACAAAGGTATACAAACAAGGTCGTGGAGGTAGGTAGTTTTTATTAATGAATACCTTATAGAATATGTTGTTCTTTTTTATTCACCTCATCAGTCAATCAGTATATGATCTAGTGAATTTATTCAAATGTTTTATTTATAGGAAATACCTTCTTGCCATCCCTGAACTTGACGGCCCCTTCGATGACTGTGTTAGTATCAGCCATGGCACATGTCAGACGAGCAGTCACAGACACGACACGACTAGACGACTTAGCACTGACACTAGACTGAGTACAGACCTCACTGGTGGGAGGCCGGCGGGCGACTGACAGCTAGGTCGGAGCTGGCGCTGCCCCACTGCGCTCTCGACAACTAGTCTAGGGTTCTGGTCCTTTATATTTACAACTTAATGGCGATATACGGAAGCCCAAGGGAATCGGAAATCAGTCCGCTTAACAGAACCGTTCATTTAGTAGAAACAGAGATGGGTAAACTTAATTTTCTCTTTACTCATTTGTTTTAAAGTCGATTCACGCTAACGGTCAAACGAGGGCAGATGAAGTCAAGTCAAGGCAAAAATCAAAATCGTTTCACTCGTAATGAGAGCATTCTCATTGCACGGTTTGGTCAAGATAGGCCGGGTCGGGGCGTTACTACCTTGATTTGACCAAACCGCCTGTGTGAACGAACGGTAGGATGGATAAACATGGATTTAGCTTGATCAAGATTTGCAGTAAATCTTATGATCTTACTCATAAAAAATATTACGATTTCTGTCATAAAACTACACCATGGATAGAAATCACAAAAAAAATAAAACTCCATCGGGGTAACTAAATAGGTTTTAATGTATTATGCGCACAGAAGCGATGCCTTTTTGATCCTAACCTCAAATTATCCTTTTTATCAAAAATCAGCGTAATTTCAATCAAAATTTGCGTAGAGGATGAGATTTTTATTTATTGTTTAGTGAAATTTTATGGCGTCATATGTTACCTGACCTGATCTTGAGAGCGAATGCTGAATGGTAAACTCAGGTGAGTGTGAATGGTGAGTTCCGGGATCTGGCCTAACAGTACCGTGATCTGTGTCGGCCTTCACGGTCGGGTTGAACTGCTACTGATAGAATTGCTACAAACCCTAACACTAACCTACTGTAATAAACGTGTTAGCTATTAAACTTTAATATCACTTTAATACACTTTAAACCTTAAAAGGTTCTGTATACTCCAATTGATTAAACCACGTGATGAGATATAGCTTCACACTTTTCATGGTCCTGCCTTTTTCTTTAAGCATACCGAGGTTAATGAAGTTCTCCAATGGACATGATATGAACTTCCATCATATTGGTAGACCCAGATGCAGGTGTTTCAAAACATCTTGCAGCCGAGAACTGAGCATTAGGAAATTTGGAACGTTCAGAACTAAAGCTTCTAACTCTCATACATTTTATATTTTGTTGGACCCTCGAACTGCCTTGCGGCAGGTTCTGCGCTCGTCAGCTTGGCATATCCCACAATTACTCCTTAGACTACAGCAGTTATAAGGAGTTGTAAGTGATGTAGCTTTTTTCCAAAAGGTAACTCACTCAGAGTTATAATGGGAGATAGATGGATGAGCCTAATCTCAAAAATAATAAACAACAGTAGGATGGTGTTACCCCTAACAGTGGGTTGGAGCGATCTACCAGAAGACCAACGTAAAAGACAAATTATTATTTTAATAAAGGTTATTACGGTTATTATTTAAAAAAAGTTGGTTATCCTCTTAATTCTGAAATGTGACATTAGGTAATCCATCATCATACCTCATTATCCATAATCATATATCAATTATGAACTAAACTTCAAGTACAAATAAATGGAATAAAGAACTAATAATGTGTTGACCCAACGTCCCTTGCACACATCAGGTATATTAACGAACTACGGGGCCGTAGAAATTCAATGGACACATGAACGTAAATTGACGCTTGTATGCATTCCAACGGTCATAGACGGGTGCCAACGATGGATGTCTGTCGAAGAATATTTGCTTACCTAGCGCACAGAAATATATTTTTATACAGAATAGAATAGGTACATCTATTTATTGAAAACAACTTTGCCGGAGCTATGTGTACTACTTCAAGTCGTAATTACGGGACGTTTAAAAAACGGATGTGTGAACCGGGCCTAAAAGATGGGCTATAGCTCACCGAGTTAAGAGTTCATGACTAATTATTGTTAAACATTAAATAAAGACACCTAGAATACTGCGTACAGCTGATACAAATGCACAAAGATTTCAAATTTAGAAGGGAACGGGACGACGTGGAAAATAACAGTAATCAAATATTCTTTTATACGATCCAGCTCTGGATAAAAAAGGTAAAATAGGAAGAGGGGAAAAAAATAGCACATTTAATACCTCTGAAAGGAAAATAATAGAGAAAAGATAGCCTTTGAATAAGTCCTTTAATAACACTTGTGTTCAAACAAAAGAATAATTTTGTCTGCCATGTAATTTCGGGGTATGTAAATTTATCCAGGCTGGTTGGTTATTTGTTAATCCGCATTCTACTATGAATCCTACAATAAAATGCCATATTCTATGGCTGTTTTTTTTTATAGCGCGAACTGCTCTACCACTCAATTATATTTTAATGGCTTATCGAAACGGAAGCAATCCGCATGATCGGTCAATCCATCTGTTGCGCTCGCATTAGCCAGACTAAAGTCCGGCACGTATTAACCCGTATCCATTTAAAAAAACAAAGTTATAATAAATGCCAAACAATATTTAATATAATGCCGGTTAGATCGTCCTTCGTAAAAAAATGTTTTTCTGAAAGCTGATGATAAACAATGCCCATAATATATCTATCAGAAAATTATGTTAAATATTTATGGTTTAAAAGCATTTCTTGGTACATATTATCACACATACTATTATGATTCATTTCTAACAAATACATGTTTACAGCTATTTGAATGTTTTCACACCGTCAAGGGTTCTTCAACTGAAACTTGACACTGTGTCTGGCAGAGAAACCGTACAAATGATTGGTTCAAGTTAAACGCTCAAAAGGTTTCTGGACAAACCACTAAGACACTGGTATATGAAATAACGGATTTTCGAACAGATACAAAACGTAATATGTTCATGTATGCTTGCTTCAATTATGAAACGGTCAATTATTGTTTTTAGTGCGTGGATTTTATGGGATGACGTTAGATTTATTATTTTGATTCATATAAATTGTGCTTTAAATTTCTGTTTTATTGAAACGAAAAAATTCCATTCGGAAGCTACTACTTTTAAGTCCACCACGGAATGCCAAGTACGTTTTAGATAGTTAAAATTAATTAAAATGTGTTTGTAGATGGATAAAATATGATTGATGAAAACGAAGGATGCGAAAGTTAATTACGATTAAAATATGTGCATAACATTCTTATCAAAAGATTGTACTTCCTTGAGTAAATATTTAGCAAAATATTTTTTTGATAAATTATTTAATTTTTTTTTTATCGCTAGCGTTTTTTTATTTGAATGAAACTGAGGATGGACTTATTCCAGTCCAGTTAAAATATTGATTTAAAAAAAAACTAGAAAAGGATGTAATATACATATTTACTGTAATCAATTCAATTATAACAACAAACGTATAATTTTCTAATTATTTATTTTATCCAGTTCTGAGAGTTCACTCTCGCGACCTCTTTGGAGAGGCAAGTTTCCGTCTTTAATTTATTTCTGTCCTGCATGTCCTCCCCTGTCAGTCCATACCTAGTCATTTCTTCTGGAATATTTTTGTCCAGAACGGCTCCTTCTCCCTCTCTTGCCACCCAGCCCGTGGATATTTTGAGGCCTCTTTCTGTCATTCGCTCTATACGTTCCAACCATCGCAACTTTCTGTCGTTTTGGATTAGTGGTTTCATAATTTCAATTTGGTTTTTTACCCCCACCAAAGGATCAGTGTCCCAGACGGGGGTGCCTCATGGACTTCGTAGACTCTCATGGGGTATTTCGTAGCTTGCGGTGCACTCATTCCAGTGCAGTTGGGTTTATTTAACCTTAGTTATTCTTTTAAACTGCTTTTAAGCGGCACCTTCATTGCGTTGCAGCTTTTGCCGGACCCGGTACTAACATACAAACTAATCCATGCTAAATATAATTTGATATCAGAGGATTGATAGAGTTTAAATCGTTTCAGAAAAAAAACTGATTGCTCCCCCCTACCTAGAGTTAAGACTAGTACTTCCCCCTTAATTCTCCCCGAAAATTAATATATTTTGACTGTGGTAACGCGCTGTTGAGATTAGTCCTAGATGGGACCACAAACTGGCCGAAATAGGCAGCTTCGGCTGTCAGTTTGTTTATAATAAAGTGGAACACATTGCGAAGGCGGTCCACACGTGTTTAGACTGACAGCCCCAGACTGCGGGGGTGCTGTCCCACCAAGGCCTTATTAACGGGTACCAGTCCAGTTCTAGGGGAGCTAAACCCTACTATACACTTTATATATTTTTTTTTTACAAATATTTATTTGAAGAAAATTACATCCCACACTAGAAGGGCAATAGATAAGGGTGAGGGGAGAAGACTGACCTGAACTTCCAGTGAGTAAATATTTATAAAATATCACAGGGCCAGGTCCGCTTCAATCTCCAATGAGGGTTGCAGGGATGGGCAATTCTTGAAAGTTATCTTGCTAGAAGATTTGGATGATGAGGTATAATTTTAAGCATTTGAAGGGTATGTGATCTTGAATAGTGGGGATTTTAAGGACATTAAGGAGGGTTCTATATGTGAAATATAAGAGGTGCATTACCTGATAGGACTTCAGATTGAAAGGATTGGATGTGCTTGAAGTTTGAATGCTTTGCTGATCCTCATAGTTATAGTCCTTAGCCCCGAATGGATTTAGTAGAGCTCCACTATATTAAAACTCAACTGTGGTTGCTGAAAAATATACGGGAAGATATTTATATTGATATATCATTGACCATTGGAAGAAGTCAGAACATTAAATCGTATGTATGTAGAATTGGTTCCAACTCATAATGGTTCATTGCCATATTTTCCTCTTTTTTCATTTTTCTCATTTTTTAAATTATTTTTGCTCTGTTTCATTTTTTTTTTTCAATCACGCCATTGGTCATGGATTGTTCTTCCAAGTTATCTCCCCTCAAACTGAAAAAACCAATCAAAAGAGAGCTTTGGTTTAAGAAATCCTTGATTGTGGTAACCAGCAGCTGATTACAGGTAAATGAGAATGTCCTCTTTTGAGATTATGACAGATTTTAAGACAGCGTTATTCCGTATGTTTTTTTCATATCTTGAAAGGTGGTAAACTCTATCAAATTCTCAGAAGAGCGATATGGCTCATCATTTGAAAATATTAAACCCGAAGTACTAATAACTCTAGCAATAGGACATAAGGATTTTTTTACAAAACTAGGAAATGCAAATATTATAACTCATTTTCTTACATACTACAGATTAATATTAATTCTCAGACTGAAATTCTGACTGCATAATCCCACAATATGACGTACTTGAAACAAACATTGCTGGCGACAAAACACGATCACCTAATTTCAAATTAAATCGTTGCAATTTGTTTTTGGCAACTAAAGCATACAATTAAAGGCTGTTTAGGTTTTTATTTGTCTAAATGCATACTTCATGCAAATATGTGATTTGTTTTATTACACCTAAGTATGGTGAACATCCGAGTCTAACTGAAAGAAGAAAATGGACTGTTCACCAAGGAATATGAACCTAGAACCAATGTGGGCCCCTTTTTCGATTCTGGGTAGAATTTAACTTAAGTAATTAACGAATCCAGCAGATTACTAAATCCGGTAAAACTAAGGCAGATAAATGACAATTACTCTCAGTCGACCAATAAAATAAAATATATCGCTAACATTTAAAGACTAAATGATATTAGTAATCAGTTTAAACCGGAGCACTTTTAATAAATTAAGCTGTAGTAGTTAGTACCCGGGCTTAGATAAGATAAGGTGGGTCTGAGTGTACATCAGGGGAGGGCTTCAGACACAGCCTATGGAGGGGGTACCCCTTCCGAGTACAACTGAATGTGGTTGATATATCAATGGGATTAAAAGAATAGTGATAGCAGCTTATTTTATGTAAATATTAAGTAATATATGATTGTGAATCAATTGAATCCTATTTAAGTTGAATAAATTTAAGTCAATCACTGGACAATAATTAGTATTTGCTTACTTTTTGTTAGGGAAAGTTTGATTGTATTTGTAAAACCACTTCTGAATTTTTTGTCGATCTCAAGCACCTTCTGTCTATACATTACACAAGTTAACGAGCCACTAAAATGAAATAATTGTAAGGGAAGCCCACCTTATCCATTAGTTGGAAAACATAATGGTGCTAAATTAGACCTACAGAAAGTATACCAAAATTGAAAACATAAATAAAATAAAGCTAACTGAATTTACCATATTCTTTATTAACAAATTAAGCTTTGTAAATAATGAACACAATACAGTTTTAAATAGAAGAATACAGAATATAGTCTAAAAAAACATTCAACTACCTCACCCGGCTTACATTTGTCTCATTTCTTTGATCGATAAATAAGTAAATATCATTAAATAAGTAAGTAATGCCAATTAGTTATTAGTTTTGATAATAACAATTTTGACAATTATAATTTGATGCCGAATTATTAGCCGTTTTTTTTTAGGTCATGTATATTAAACTGATATTTTAAGAGTTAACTAAATTTATTTATTAGAATTAGGTTTATTTTAATTACTTCCATTAAAGTTTTCAGTTAAAATCACTAGTAATAGGTCTACGGTCTTAGAGTCAGGGGCTAGTTGCATTGCTCCTATGTCGCGTAGGTCTTCTTAGGTCAGAGTAATTAAGAAATTAGCCAATGCAACAGATACGAGAACACTTTACGAGTTAGATTTTAGTGTTTTATTTTAGACAAATTTTGAGGCATCGAAGAGTCTACTCCTTCTTCAATGCTCACCTCCTTATTACTTCCTGAACATCCTTTCATCCAATGATTGCCACGGGTAGGTTAGGTAAAACTTTACATTAAGTAAGCGAATTAATTTTATATTGTATAACTTTTAGAACGTTTAATTTATATATTGCAAAACAACTTATATATTCTCAAACTAGTCCTCATAAAATTTCTAAAACATGCCAAATTTAAGTGTCAAAAGCCATTTAGGAGTCAATGCTCAGTCCGATTTATCTATATACTCAGGAACATTAAATATATACTAAGGAATATTAAATGCTTAAAAAAACGTTACATTTAAAGATATAATACCCAAAAATGAAGTTATGATAGTATCAATAAACATAATTACATCATTATTGAGATCTTTATCACAGAAAGTTTGATGGTATAAGCCCTGGATAATGAGAATAGAAAGGTGAAAATATGGCGTTTCCTAAGACTCCTCTTAAGAATGTGAGGATATCAGCAAAACGTGCTGCTGGCCGAGACGACTGGGCAAGAGCTATGGAGCTAAGCAGGCCAAGGACCCATTCACTATACACTGCATACACTATGTACTTGACATAAAAAAATATACTTAATATTTACAATCTCGTCTATAAAATATTTACAGCTGAACTCCACAACTGTACAACACATGCTTGCTTCAGACTCCCAAAACGCTGTCTGTCATCTCGTTTCTTGTTCTCCCACCATATGGCGGGGGTGGAATTGAAATAATCTGCTGAAGGATAAATGATTTCTACTTTTGTTTTCCAAACCTTTATTATTTTAGAATATCTTTTGCTATGTGTGGAGAACCTGTTGTAAGAATTTAAGACCGCTTACGTGGAACATACTTAAAGACAGAAATGAAAAACGCGCTAACCTCTGAACTAAGTAAATGCAATATTGCGGTACCATCAATTAATGTTTGAGAAGATAATGCAGAAGGCTAGCACTAAAACCATAGTTATCAATTATTATGATTCCTAAAGCAGTAAAAAGTTCTATGTTATTGAATTGGTAAAAATTATTTCTTTAATGTGTACTGATAGGAAACAAATATTTTGGAAACAAAGAAAAAAGAAAAAAATCACGCTCCATACAGGGAATCAAACACAAACCACTGTGATTATGGGTGCCAGAATCAAACCACCTTCGGCATCACATTAACATAATTACTATTATCTGATCGCTGCTGTTATCAATCACACAAGAGTCCTTCTATGATGCATTAACATATCGGATACGTCTGCTTGCCTGCTCATACATGCATGATTAGCATGGGGATAAATCACACCATACATGCGTACATTTTACTTTCCATTTCTAGATACACTCCTCTGCTTTTACTTTTCGAAATTATTTAACATTATAAGACAATTGAAAAAAAGGTAGTGCGGGCCAAAACTCAAGGACCACCACCCAGCTGGTGATATATAACGATTTGTTTTTTCCAGGCAGCAGTGTCCAAAAAGGCCACAATTTTCGAAACCACAACTCCAGTACATAGCCAGGTCACTGACTCCATAGATCTCCAGTATGCCTGCTACTTCTGGACTGTTCCCACTCGCAGAACTAACAGCTTGGCAAGGGTCTGCGGTGTTTGCTGTACGAAGTGGCCGTTTGTAACCTAGTGGAGGACATAAGTCTCTTGTCCAAACTTTATTTATTAACTGTATTAAATTATATTGTTTTTCCTGTTAGACAAATATATATATATATTTTTTTTAACATGAATTCTTTATGTCGATTTCCTTAAAAATAAATTCACAGTATTTTCGTTAGTTTAATCGGGAAAGCTTCAACAATCATGCAACGGTTAACACTGACAAAAATGTATATACTTAATTACTGAGATAATTAGACATTTATAAAATTCAATTATCCTCAAGAACAACTGCTATTAGAAGAGCTAATTTACTCACCGACAGCAAGGAGAAAGAATTTCTAGTTCATTACCTGAAAAAAATAACAGATGCAAATTACATTTTAAATATGGCGAATAATTCGACAAAAGAAAGATTTCGTTTTTTTTTTTTTTTTTTTTTTTTTTTCTAGATCTCAAATTTTTAAGATCCATTGCTTGTTATATTGACAAAGAAGATGAAAAAGAGTTGCTAGATTTTCATATTGAGAGCATATATCTTAATTACTTATTGCCTTATAAAAGGCAGATTGTAAATATTGCACAATAAAGGAAAGATTTTCATAAAATTAATTAATGGATAGCGTAAGTGGTTCATGCTTTGTGACGTAATGACTATGAAATGCAAAACGTTTCATTTCAAAGAGTTTTGATACTGCTTTACTTTATACTTTTAATATATATCATAACTTTTCAAGATTAAAGAATTTAAACATTAACAGAAACAGTAAAAATCGATATGAAATAACAAATCAACATAATATTGGCCAAAAAAAAAATTATATCACATAAAAAATTTGTTTATTTTGACAATTTTGACTTCCAAGACTTTGTATTAATAGAAAAGAAACCCACTCATTTTATGTGTATGCCTGTGTACCTAACTTGTGCTAATAATTATTACGAGTCATGCGCGAACACTTACTAAGTAGCGTACCTGGTTGGGGGGGGGGTTTGCCCCTGGCTACACGTAAGTTGGGGTGGAGTTTTCTTTTTAATGTTTATGTCTATATTATATAAAAATAAACAATAATAGACATTATTATAATAAATTGAATGTTTATAATAAGTATGGAACTTACCAAGAAATTCGCGCTGACCTAACATATTTAAATTACTTGTGCTGCGTTGACATTTCTACACTTACGTTAAAAAAAAAACGTGCCGTAAATTTAGAATTGACATTGGAGTAAAGATACGTCGCATGGTGATAAAATCAAGATGCCGGGATACATGTGTATAAATGTTGACAATACCGTTAAAGACTTATGTAATAAAAAATGATAAATAAAAAAAATATATAAACAGGCCATTCTGTGTACAATATTTTTAAATAAAAGAAGTAAATGTATATATTTATATTTAGTAATTGTTAATAACCACTCTTGATTTTGATTGACTTATAAAGTGGCTGGCGAATGCTCTAGCTATGTCACTGCACTTTTTCTTTTCTTATTACTAAGACTTAATGCCGACAATATGTAGTATTTCGAAACGTTCTCTATTAATGAATTTGATTGAAAATCGAACAACTTTCTATCATAAACTTAAGCCGATCTGCTGACAGACTTTTCTATTTCACAATTTTCATAAAGACTAAAAATTAGTTACATATCATTGAAGTGCATATTAATAAATACATCAGTGAAAATTTACGTCTGATGTATCGCATATGTATGAGACTCGTACGATACTCGAGGGTAGCAGATGGTGTGGTTGAAACCCTCCTAATAAGTAATTAGTTAGTTAGAGATACTAATAAGACTTGGAATTATTCAGGCCTGTTATGAATATATTAAAAATAAACAAAGACTCCAGCAGACCCAAGGGGACGTAGAGAACAGGGAAGTTAGATTTGCCGCACTGGTGTATAATTTATCGGCTCTGACTGAGTCATTAAAGAGGTATCAAAGGGTGGCCTGACTCAGGGCCATTAGCGGGGGTTGGCCGGGCTGTATGTCATGTCGGGGCGGTTTGGGGCAGTGGGATCTTAGGGGTGGATCTTAACCCTGTGGTCCTGATTTGTAAAGACCGCGAACGCCTAACGCAGCAATATTTCTCCCCCACTGCTCACGAATGCGTACGATTCACTTCGAACGTCCGAGCGTAAAATGAAAAAAAACAGTGTTCTGGGACACTGTCCCCTAAGAATACCAAACAAGAACAGGTAAAAATGTCAAGCTGATAAACAAATATATAACAGTAAAATAATGTGATTATCACTGCGATAAATAACAAAGGGCTTATATACATATGAACCAACAACATAAGATTGAAACAAAAAACATAAGTGAAAAAAAGGTTAATAACGATTGCAATTGAGAAAATATAAGAATTTCTACAAGTTGAAAAGAGAAAGGGTTTTGGGATGTATACATAATAGGAAGAATTAGATTAGGAATTGGTAATGCCTAGATATAAAGAGTATATGAATGATAAATATTGACGAGAATATATTTTCAAAGGATTGTGGCCCGAGAAAAGAACGGTGAGAGGATAGAGATATAGAAAATACACAACTAGATATTGGAGGAGTATGTGAAGGTAAGGAGGTCTATTAGTCATGACAGTATTGAAAGGAGGGTTCCAAGGAGTTATTGGTGACGGGCAGAAGGATAGATATCAGGATCCGTGGTGGTGCTGTGAAATGCGACAGTCCTTGAGAATGCCGAGTGAAATCTTAAGATACAGTTCGGCCACGTCCAGCACGTAATGTAGGTAACTGAGATTTCAAAAATGCTAGTCAAAAACCTTAGAAAAAATTGCTAATCAATGCTTTGAATATTTGTGGTATCCATCCCCACGAGAAAATCTGACACAATCAGTGATGATGAGCTTTTTTTCATTGGAAATCTTTTTTTTACTTTTTGTTAGATGAACTCAATATTCATAGTTGCTAGACACCAGAGCGCCTCAAAACTGAGCTGTAGGCTAATACCTGAAATCATAGTGTAAATATCCACGTATTTATTTGTAGGAAAACAGCTACAAAAATAACCTACAACAAAAATACACTTCCTAGTTGATTATGCACAACACTTATTTTCCACATTTCACTTATTTTATAAATTATTTCCACTTATCTTACAGTTTTTATGAAACCTTTGAATGCTTTCATTTACTAAGTTGTAACTAAATTCAACGTCCACAGTATCATGTAGGACAAGGTGAATTCGTTATTATTCTGCGGAATTAATTTTCTGTATTATCAGCAGTTTAAGGAAACTGCTTGGTCATACTCCATGTTGGAAATTTATACGTTAATATAAGTCTGACAAGAGCTTTATAAACTATTACCTTATATTTTATCGTTTTTTTTTTTAATCTGATGTTTAGCAATGGAGTGGAAACAGCAGTGAGGTGTCAGCTCTACAGTTTTCACTAATAGAATTTATTTAAGTTGCAAAGGTTAAGCCTTTATCGAAAACCGGGCATAAGTACTTAACAGTCCAATACCATTTGAGTTCATTTCCCACACTTTCTACGTTTATTGCATAGAGTCGCATTCGAAGGGCGACACTAACGTGTCGGTGAAAATACAGCGATAAGGTTTATACCGGGGCTCTGCCTCAAGCCACGTATCACGATAAGAACGTGAATAGACCCTTTATAGATTTTTCTTCATTACTATAAACTTGGATATTAACTGATTGGCTAGCGAAAATGTTGCTAGGTCTGCATTACGGGACCAACATAACACGAAACACCAAGATAGGTTCGCGTTGGACAAATTGTGGAATGAAATGTCTGTTATATACAAAAGTACACTTAAGGATAACTATTTGATCAAAGGCCAATAACAATTGGATATTTAGTTATTTTTTTACGAGGCTTTGGCTCATCAACTAACTTGGGGCTCGGTCATCGGTCAAGAATGGTTGCCAGGACATAAATATAGTTTAGTTTAGTAGTTAGTAGGATTTATTTAGTAGGATATAATATAGTTTTACGCAAAATATCTATAAGCGAACACGTTGGTATGTTTACAAAATAATAAATTTCAGGCAAATCAAGTCCTCTCAAGGAAGTTTTAAATAAAAAATGGATTTCACACTAAAAGTAACTAAAATTAGGGTCTCGGGTCATACCGTGTGAGCAGCCACTGAACCCTAAAAATGCATTGCAATCGGTCTATAGTGATGAAAATGATGCCGGCGACGAGTTTACTAGATATTCAACATCCACTAAAAATTTCCATAAACGCTTGGCCAATCTTGTCTTTTTTTTATTTTATCACAAACGACTAGTTGTAGTTACAAAAAAAATAGTTTTTAGGGTCACCGAATTTGCAGGTCTGTCTGAAGTAAGAATTTGACATGTATTTGACTAAGGGTTTGCTCTGCGAAATATGATGAATTTATGTTTAGTTTGAAGGTACCTAGAATAGTTGAAACCAGTCACATACTATCTCACTATATAGGAGATTAACTAAATAATAGTTATACACAATAAATAATAATTGTAAATTTTTATATTTACATTGGATTTCAAGAAAGATACGTTTCGTTTTGAAGTCTATATTAATTGATTAATTTGAAAGTGTCATCATCTTTAACTACAATGCTGAGTTTTGAGCCTGTCTGGTATCGAAACACAGTCTTGAACGCCTGTGATGTGAGACCCTTTTCTTTACCCACCCTTATCGCTTATCACAGCTCTAACATAAACGCTCCCTAAGAAGAGAATATCAGTTCGTCTAGGCTAGTCCCTAAAACATCTTCAAAACCCGACATCTTATCTGTGAACCCGATGCAGACCTGCAGAATATAAAGTAAAATTTATCAAAGAATTAGGTAATTTTTAATAAATCAAAGATTTGTTTTTAATTTTTAGTTACACAAGTTATAGTTTTTGAAATATGAAAAGGACATTGGAACGAAGCAACAATGTCGAAAGACAATCTTGTGGTGGTTTAATAAATGTCTCATAATGTGTCATAAACGTAAAATTAAAATAGATAGTAAAATTAACGATGAAAACATATTCATTATTTTTTGTTAGAAATGTTATTCAAATTTGTTTAGTGGGTATAGTGCCTTTTGTTGTTAACTCTCAAATATTTTGTAGTGGATCATTTATTTATTAGAATTTATTTTTTTTAGAAAACTCAAGACATTGCCGATCTTCACTGGAGTATGGCGATGTATCTCATGCTTGATAAACCCCTCTGTTACTCCTTCGAGTCCTTACTAAATTGAAAATAATCATAATTTTACTTTTCGGGTAAAATTTATTTTACGTTTAATTTTTTCGCACACATTCTATTAATCAATTTTAACTAAATTATGACTATTTTAAAGTGAATATTCTAAATTTAACGACTTAATGCATAAACGTCATAAAACATGAACAAACGCCAACAAGCATATAAAAGTTTTGTAGTTGTTCTGAAGTAACTCTCTTTTCGGGTCCAGAAGGAAAGACTGTTACAAAAACATTTTTCAGTTAAGAACATTAGTTAATTATCTTGAAGAAAGTTTAGTATTATTCCTGACTTGAAAGATAAACTAATGTCATTGTTTTCCATTTTGAATATCAATATATTCACATACCAATGTGTAATGTAAATTGCATGTTTCACCCAACTAAGAACTTGATCCAGACTCATGTATTTCTTGTAAGGAATAATTACCATTAAATAGGTACTAAGTATATAAATATAGCATAAAGCGTCGTTTTCCTTCTTTTGAAAACTCTCTTGTTGAATGAGGCCAGTAAACAATGGACGAACATCGTCTGTTACTGAGACCTAAGTCGAACAGAAGACGAAACACCCACGATGTTTGTACAGCTAACCCAGCTGTTTCGGTCCTATTAAGAGTGCTATGGGTGGAGTGTTGTTTTGGGGTAGATTTAATGAATGGTCCTCAGGGATTCGACTGGTTTTAATGAGATCTTCTGCGGGAATTCGGCGTTCGGGGAGTTGGTCCAACGCGGAGGAAGTAGTCGTAATCTTGGGATGTAGAGAGTGAGCGTCAAACAGTAATTTGTTCGGGCTGAGGAGATTTTATTATTAGTAAACATTTGCTGCTTCAATATGCACTGCTCATCGAAACGATGTCCATAAATACCTTGTATGTTCATAATCATCTATTAACATTATTTACATAATGCTATGGCTAACGTACTTCCACAATGCGTCACTTTCACGACACATAAAGAAATAACATGAATTTTCACGCACAGTTTAGTACATTCTATATAATCATTAAGCGTGATGACCTCTTAAGACGCAAATTGTGGTACGATCGCCGGAAGAGCACCTACGGCTAACCTGCGGTGCGATAATGATTAAGCAAAGCTCACAGCGACAACAATGGCAGTGCATTGTCCGGCTGAGTACATAATCGGATTTGCCCGCGGACCAATCTGCCTCCGTGATCGATTAATACATCCTGTTTTCCAGCTCACTTCCGCTAATACCGGCTCCAGGTAACCGGATGCCGGGGTCACCAAGCCTTCCCAATCCTGCTACATTATCCCTAAATACTCAGTCACTTGTACCCCGGGATAATTCGAACGAAGTAACGTATCACGAATCATGAGGAATAGTCGTATGTAATTATTTGGACTATTTTTATTTTTATTAATGAAATGATTGTCTTGTTATGATATCATGTTAAATGTAGCAAAATCTGATAAATAAATTTGTAACCATTGCATTTTGAATATGCGGGGAATAATATTAAAATTGGCAAACTCTAGGCTCCGTGTACTGGTGTGTTAAATTCACACTTACTTAAATTGTTGCCGGTGCTCATAAGGCTGGGTGAGTGTTTTTTTTTGTTCTTCTGTAACATATATATATAATGTTTTTGTAAATTTTTACGCATGTGATGTAATTACCCTGATTTTAATTTTTAATAATTTTATTTATATTTTCATAAAATGTACTATTCTGATAATTGTACTTTATTATAATGTTCTGTTTCCATGTTTATAATTGACATTTATTTTTTTTATTGTTGTATAATAATGGTCATGGCCTGAGAGTATGAGACAAGACAAGCTTACGAAGAGAAACGAAAATTGGTTTAAATTAAAACCCAAATATAGGCGTTTGTGCTTGGCTCCACATGGAATCTTGCATGAACTAATATGTAAAGAATTTTACTATCTGCAATTTACTTGGCCATTTCCTTTCAGGCGTAGCTCTGATTTGTCATTGATGGTGAAACATTTTATAATAAATTATTATTCTTATAATGAAGAGGTATACTATTCGCTGGTATATTTAGCAGTTATAATTTCAGCAAACAAGCATTATATGATGTTAAAGTTACGATTCGAGATATTACAGCCTCTCGGTTTTACTACAGCCTAGGCTTTTGTAGTTTTTTGTTTCTCATATAATTCCAATTGTGAAAAAACGTTTGCATATAGTATAGCTGATATTTACTGTTGGAGCTTTATGTATACTAATTGTATATTTTATATGCCATAATAATACCACATATTATGTTTATTATAGTTATTATAAAGTGATTTATTCCGAGAATAAAGTGGGGTTTGTTTCATTCATTTGTAATATTTAAATTGCTAAAAATAAATCACTACATAAACACAATGTATCAGTGAGAAGGTTTGACGTTTGGATGAAGTTGACGCAGTGATCTCCTCTTGACTCCACCCACTATAGCCAGGATCCAAGATTGTCCGTGCCAAGAACAAGCAGAGTAACGGACCAAGACTGGCCTGTGCAAATACTCTGTGTTGACTGACGTCCGCAAACACACTTTCTCCCAATCCGAGGATAAATACACCACAGGATCCGATTCATTCACTTACCGCATCCCTCATCTCGCGGAGCGGTAGGTCTCGCAACGATCCAACTTCTCACAAAAGAAAACTTTTTTCCTTCATGTTTTTTTTTGTATTCATCGTATGAATCGTTTAGCTTGATGACGATATGAACCAGGGGAATCTTCCCACGTCGAAGTCCTCCACATTCCATAGACGTAGAGATTTGTTAAGGAACTTTAATTTTATCCTATGAGCCATTTTGACCGAGAGATAAATTAATTACAGTTTTTGACGATGGATGTCAAGGGGTAGTAGTGACTTATTTATTAAAGTATGCCGGTATGTAAGCACACTAATTGGCAGTGATTACTATTAATATTTATTATATGTGGAATGTAGTCCCACTAATTTAAATTTTAATGATAGTTATAAGAAAACTGGTAGGGTCCTTCCGACTTCAATATTGTTTACTTTCATAAACCATCTTAAATGGAGATATTTCCGACTGTGCCCATATGGTGAAAGTTTACACGTGTCCATTATGCTGGAAGTGTAACATAGAATAGAGGGGATCTTGATTACTACCAAGGGTTAATTACTGATTATACTCAAAAGTATCGCATTGAATGATTTCCTGTAAGTTGGAACACATATGCAGCTACAAACCGAGTATTTCTCATAAGTTAGTAAATGGTTTATATTTGGGCACCAACTGATCTTTGATTGACACCTGTCGTAAAAATAGTTAATATTTGAAAGTGCATTCTGTAACAGTTTGCTTAGTGGTGAAAATACAGTAACAGCTTGCATCAAATATTATTATTTTTTATTTTTTTTTTCTTTCATAGCCCCTTTAAATGTACAGATAATTATATACAATTATAGATCCTCAGGCGAATCCATTTATGAATAATTTTTGTATTTCCTGTAGCATCGCAACCTTATATACAGGTTTTTATAAAAATTATACAATGAATAAACAAGTATAATGATATACATTATACGTGACTGGACTAAACTGACTAATAAAGGTGATAGGGCTCACCTTTTTTATCAAACTTAAAACTAACGTACATACTAATCCACAGGCGAATCTATATTTAGTTATTTGTCTAATCAAAGTTCTTTTTAAGAACCCGATAATATCCTCATCACGGGTTTGAAGAAAATATTATTCGGGTTCGATTTTAGCTCCCTAAATCGCCAACGAAGAAACCTTGCCATCAAACCAAATGGCTTCGAGACAAATCATCCATCAGAGGGAGACCATCTGTTTCGATAATTCTACAAGTCCGAGTGATTAATACATCCCTTTAATAAACATGAATAGAGCCAAATTGTCAATTTCATGGCGGAGAGAATGCGAAAACGTCAGATTGTAGATGGCTCTGAAACACAGTCTACACTAATGTCAGTCGTATCGGCTCTGACTGATCATTTCTGCTGTTGCATAATCAATTCATGATTGATTATCATCATCAATTGTTGATGTCGGATGCTTGGCATTAATACAATTGCTAGAGGGCGGTAATTTTGGTCTACCCACAAATAATTTTGTACTGATACAAGCGCTTTCGAGGCGAGGCTACACCATCATTTTCAAGTATCTTATAATTGTATTGATAGAATAGGAAAAAAAAAATGATTTTTTGGTTTTTTTTTTTCCCTTAGCTCTCAAACTTGGAAATATAGGATGTAGGAAAAATTATTTGGGATGATGGGTGCCTTTCACTAAGGGGAGTTCCATTAGAAGGAGGTATGAGAAGGATATGGAGTGTGGGATGCCTAAAGGAGGCGGGTGGGTTCGGGAAGGTAGTGAGAGTCTACCTATGGTGGAGCCTAGGGGTACAAGGCATTGGTTTGTAGTCGGTTAGGTCATACCTGGCCCCGCCCCTGTAGGGGGCTTGTACTGTGTTGGCCTATCGGCCGGGAGATCGACCCACCCTGAGCAGGTAGAAGGGGTCATAGTGCTTCGGTTGAGCCGGCCAGGATATCGACCACGATCTTTCTGTCTCCAGTCCTTCGGCAGTCCAGCAGTGCTTCCATCGGACGGGCATTGGTGGTGGTTGAAGGTTGGAGAATAGTGGGTTGTGGCAGTGTTGAAGTGAATCGAAAAATTTGATTTGTCGTCTCTTGATAAAATCTTGGATGGCGAGCACTTCAAATTTTTCGTGGATCTCGTCTTCATTCGGTCAAACAGGGTATGTTTGAGGGAGGTGCGGAGAACTCTGTTCCGGAATTGCTGGGGCGTTTTTAGAGTGTTAGGAGTTAGATACTTGAATAGTGGGGTCCCGTACATCAAAGCAGATCTCAGGACGCTCTGGTAAATCAGCAGCTTGAGGCGTACTGATAAAGTCGGGCTGTGAAGTAGGTGTCCTAGGCTGTAGAACTTTTTCCTAACACTCTTTAACTTCATGCTCAGATGTTTTGTGAACGACAAGTGTCTACCGAGGGTAATACCAAGGTAGCATAGCTTGTTGTTCACGGTGCGCTCTTTGCCGTCTAAGACGAAGGATTTAGGTAACTTCTTTCTTCCAGATTTATAACTAAATATAATTCCTTGCGTCTTGGCCGCGTTGACTTTGATGTTGACGGCGTCGAGTTTCCCAACAATGAGTTGACTGGCGCTCTCAGCAAATTTCAGGGCTCTGGTGGGATCGATGCTAGTGCTTACACCTATGTCGTCTGCATACGCCGATACCTCGCAGTTAGGGTACGAGGCTCCTACGATGTGGGCGGTGTAGATGTTGAACAGCAGGGGGCCTAGCACTGATCCTTGGGGGACACCGGCAGTGTATTTTCTTCGGGTCGTAGACGTGGTGCCTCTCCGAACCGAAAAAGTTCTGCCTGTGAGGTATGTAGTCATCAGGATCTGCAGCTGATCCGAGAATTCGTATTTCCTCAGACGTTGGAGTAGGGTGGTCCACAGAGTCAAAATCTTTTTAACAGTCCAGTGAGATCATAGTGGTAGCTCTGTTGCTCCGGACGTTCGATGCGACGTGGTGTTGCAGTCTCGCCAAGTTGTTGTTCGCACTTAAGCCTGTGCTGAAACCAGTCTGCTCTGGTGGGATGACTTCTTGCGTCTTGCAGTGGTCGGAGAGATGTAGGCGGATGATTCTCTTGAACAGCTTCGAGAGTTGAGTCAGCAGACTGATGGGGCGGTAATGAGATGGCTCATAACCACTTTTCGCTGGTTTCAGCAGGGGGACGACCACAGCGTGCTTCTAGTTCTAAGGGAAATAGTGCAGCCTGAAGCAGGAGTTCAACACCTTGGTGATGTACGAGATTCCTTTCCTCGGTAGTTGCTTGAGTATGATGATCTGGATCCCGTCTTCATCTGGTGCCTTGTTCCCGTTCGTTCTTCGAATGAAGCCAGCGACCTGCCGGTGGGATGTATAGATTTCGGTAGTAGTGGGGAGGGCGGGGGAGGGGGGTCGAGGGCTCCTATTGGCTCACCTTGGCCACGGCTCACAGCTTCATACTGATCCACCAGTATGTCCACCTGTTTGGTGGTGGGGATGAACTGCCCGTTCACGGCCAACCTTACACTGTTCTTTTTAGACCTGCAAGTCTTCACGAGTTTCCACAATTGCTTGTGGTCACCGTGGAGACTAGAGTAGTGGTCTTCCCAAACCGAGTTTTTCCACTGGGCCATCAGGGGCATCACAACTTGGTTAGTGAGAGCATTCAAAACCGGTTTTAAGTCCCTGCTTGATGAAAATGAAAAAGGTAAATAATGTATCTTATTCCTACGCAGCCAGTAACAGATGCCGGGGAGAATAAAAATAATCAATATTTTCTTGTATGGTGTCTTGCATTATATGTTCAAAATAAATTGAATCGTTTTTATGTCAGCTATTAATAATTGTTCCACTTACAGTAATCTTAAAAGCTATGAACAACAAAGAAATCCATTAAGCATACCCTACATGTAATGCGTTTTCAATACTCACCGCCAGAAAACAAAAACGTTCGATAGTTAAATTTAGTTTATGAAGGACACTTTCGTAGAATTATTGACTTGAGATCTGAGAATTCCATTTAAAGCAACCGGACTCAAAACTCGTGTCGACGGAGCTGTTGCAGGCAGTCACGTAAGGAAGTACTAATCACGTGTAAATTGGACCTTAACACAATAAATGTTTTTATTTTGAGATAAGTGTGTTAGTTTTCATTGATTTTTTTTGTGTGTTAAGGGTGACTTGAAGTTCAATATCTATTCTACCGATCTATATGAGTCATGCAACTAAATAAATTTGAAATTAAATTACAAAAATTTACATTCCAATAATTATTAATTAATTATTTCTCACCTGGATACGTAAAGAAGTGTAATCCCGTAAAGAAAGGTAATATGCTAAGATGAAAAAAATAAATTTAGTTCTTATTTTCTAACTGAACAGCTAAGAATTTAAATCTTCTGTTCCAATTACTTACGAAAGTTAGTTAAAAAAAAAAAAAAAGATTTCTCATTCTTGTCGGTAAATCTGACTTACTGCCTCTCTAGAAAAAAAAATTGAAATAAATAAACTATTATTAAGTTTTAAATGCTGACAAAATTCCTAAATTTTATTGCTGTTGACTGCACATTTAAAAAAAACAACTTTAAATTTGAGCATTTTCAGCCTTTACTTGTACTTATCCAGTGACGCGGCTGAAGGAGTGTGGGGAACTTCCCAAGACTCCGCTTCCTCTTTCGTATGTGAGAGAGGTGGCAACCATTTGGATTTGAGAGGTGTCTGGGCTGTTTTTAAATACTGTATGAATGAAAATTTTGAATATGGTATGAACGAGAAAATGAGCAGTTTGTAATTTTAGCACAATAAAGGAGTTGATATATATAAATTAAAATTTTCTCAAAATCAAATAATTTTCCAAATACCAAACAAATATGTTAATATTTATTTCTTATTTACATCAACATACAATAATAGTGATTTAATACCATCAAGTTCGTTGAATTATTGACCTATGGTCTGAGTCAAGTATTTTATTTAGAACTCAAAACACGTGAAGACGGAGCTGTTTCTTATTCATGAAAGGTTATAGGCAATAAAATGAACTAGAATATAATAAAGAAGACTACATACAGCTGTCCTTAATATAAGAGGAAGAATTACAATAATGACATCTCAAGGGCTTTATTATATTTGTTCCAGGCAGATAAGATCAGGTTAGTTACTTTGTGAGCAGGTAAGGCCTTACTGATTTACTACTATTTTTGGTCTCGAGGAGTCTTATTTTATATTGTACATAATTTATTGCTTCTCAATCCTGGCCATAAAATTTCTGACAACCTTTCCTCCATTGTCTTGCAAGCTACAAGGACTGTATCAAATGCCACAACGATGAAACGGTAGATTAGTCCATTTGTGATGATATCTAGTTGGTATTCCCAAGGCGTCCACGGATTGTTAAAGACCTAACTGGAGCCAAGCCTGCATCGTGACCCCGGACAGGAATCGGTTTAGGAAATCGTTCGGAAATCACGACCAGCTCTAAAGGCTGTTCTCACGGGGCGATGGTACTGTAATATTCACCTATTGCCACTGTCTTCCAGAATACTTAAGTTATACCTAGACCACCGTAGAGAAGATCAGTTAGAGTCTACGGCAATAACAATTGTCCTATAAAAATAAAAATCTAGTGTACAGCAGTAATCGGTTAATTTTAATCTTTTGTTTAATAATCTAAAATTTATATTAATTCTAAAGTACCACTAGCGTTAAAACTAATTCCATTGAACCATATAAATGATTTTCATTACCAAGACTAAAAATCAGGTCTAGCTCAAAGCTTTCATCTTCGGTCACCTAATTGATTATGTGGGATACTTTAATATTAATTTTAACTTTACACTATATTTCCCGTATCCACAATCTTCACTCTGCGACCCCATATAATCAATTAGATAACTAAAGATGACAGCTCGTTTTTTGAAAAAATAAAAATAAATAACAGTTGTAAAAATACAAACAAAAAGTATTATTTTAGTGCCTATAATTATTGCTATAGCCAACGTAGGAGTCTATAGTTTCAAGCAGGTTAGTCATACGTCTGTCTGTCGTTGAGTTGGCCTCACACTGCTTAGATGCCTGTCCTTCGATAATGGTCCTAAGAATAATCCAATCTATTTGAAATTTCGCATAAAAATATATTTAATATTGATCCTCAATTTTCTTTGATAGTGAAATGTTTAACAAATTAACCCCAGGCCACATGACTTAAGCTTTGATGTTGTAATTTTACAGACAAATTAGTAGGAAAACGCAAAAGGAATGCATTATATTCCAGAAAATATAGTTTTGTGGGGAAACTTTGAAAACCATCTATGTAAGTAAATAAAAACTACTCAATGCATAACAGTTAGAAGTGGAGAATATAAAAAAAAAAAAAAAAAAAGAAGGAAAAGGATTTTTTAGTATTAACTAATACTTTGAACCAAAAGTCAAAACTGCTATACTACTTGCTAAACAGACGATGCTACGTCTGACACAAAAACTGTACACATACAGTAACTGTAGACATATGAACCATTTAGGCATGTGGAACACAGATTTTAGGAACAATCAAAAAACCCAGAGGTAATAGAAGTACTTCGTCACGTTACTGTTACACCTCAGTAACTGGATGTTATTTCCCACATGTCACACATTCCTATTAGTTACCATTATTCACTCACTATCTCAATTCCTGGTTGAATCATTTAAAAATATGGAATAAAAAAATGTTCTAATTTTATCCAATGCAAAAGTGCAATTATAACAAACTATTACTATAACCCGTGACATGCTAATCTCCGGGCGGGGACTTTTTCCAACTTGAGTCAGCAGCGACAAGGTCAGATCTGTTTAGCTCGTCTCGTGAAACCACTGAAATATAATTTTCTTCTTCGGCATGTCATCAAAACTTCCGGCACTCTAGTCAAAGTGCGAGGGCCCAAATTGTTCCAAGGGTACACCGTAAATAATGGAACCGCTGCTGTTTGTTGTAAGCAGGATGTAGATCTAGCTCAGTGGGACCACCCTCCGTGCGAGGCTGGTGGAGTTTTGTATAAGCATTGTGAATATTGCCTGCCCGCCTCTGTTTAGGACCCTTTAGCATGTGTCTTCTTGGAAGAGTAGAAGGGTCGGGACAGCCCTGCCATAAAACTCAGGCAAAAACACCCTTAACTCTCTGACCTCTGAACAGATATGGCATACTTTGTAGTGTTAGGTCCCTTATGTAACATTACTGAGTTAGTGAGGTAAGCTCTTAAATCACGGCCATTAACGCTGGATTAGGTTTTTTTATTTTTAGAATAAAGAACTATACACGATAATATCGTTTGTGTCACATCGTTTATAAAATATTGCTCGAGCCTCTTCATAATAATTTTATAGAAAAGTATCAAAAACACGGTCAACGTAGCGCCTATAGCATCAATGACTGTAACTAACTGTGATTCGTAAATAAACTTGTAAAGTTATTTATCCATGATTGTAGTGAATGTGAAAAATTCATCTCTTCGGTTTGTATAATATTATGTGAAAAGTGGACAATGTTTATGATATAGTTATCAATAAAAGTTTTTTTTTTTAACAAACCACTCTTGTAAATGTTTCATCACCAAGAAAATAATATTGTACAAACGGAAGAGCTGAATTGTCAATATCTAAAGACATCATGGATCAATAATGATTTTTTTTTTTTTAATTCTAACAACACTACTTATTTACAAGGTTATAATACTTAAGCCAATCTGGACATACGGAATAGAGCTTTGGGGGACAGCAAAAAAGTCGAACATCAAGCGCATCCAATCCTTTCAATCAAAAGTCCTAAAAACAATAGTAAATACCTCTTATTACGTCAGCAACAAACCCCTTCACAATGATCTGAATATACCCTATATTCTTGAACTCATCCCTTCCAAGTTCATGAAATTCCATAGTAACCTATCCAACCACCCTAATTCCATAGCACAGTCATTGCACTGCACCACTCACCCCTAGAATCCTCTTCGGAGATTAAAACGGCAGTGGCCTCGTGACCTGCTATAACTAAGTGATAGTGGGAGTTCTTGCAATGGCCAGTTGGCCAGTTTCTCTAATCATTTCCTGAGCGTCTGTGGCTCTCGCGCTCTTGGTTAGCCTCCGCTGGCTGTTATCCAGTGACGCGGCTGACGTAGGAGCGTGGGGGAAAAAAAAAAATTTTAACAACTTTATTTTTGATAAAATTACAATCTGCCTCATTGGGCAATAATTAATTTTGATAAATGATCTCATTCATTACATAAAATGACCGTGTGGACTTGGAAGGTCTCAGGGCTGTTTATAAATACTGTAAATAATGATTATATTAAAAATGTTTGCGAATAACATTATAAAATAAAAGTTAGTCATAGTCCTCTGTGCTACCTTACCTAAATAAGAGAAACAGTATTTACGACATTGTTTTCAATAAAAGTATTACCAAGAAACTAAAGTTTTATTTAAAAACCACAGTAAAAAAAATATTGATATTATCTTTAAGACTACTTGTATACAAAAGGGGATATTCGATTCTAATAACTACTTCTATTGGAGCGTGTTTGAACAAAGTAAGCTATTAATTAATCTGTATTATGATTTAGTTTCTTTTTTTTTACGTGAAGGTATAAAAAACTTAAAACCCATTCAGTACTTACCACATGTCATGTTTTAGAGCATTGGAATACACATGATTTTTTTTTGTTCGCTTGTTTCATTCAGTGAATTCTTAAGAATATTTTGGCAGTCTGTGAGTGAATATTGAAAAGTTAACATTTGGTTGGTTCTTGTTTTGTAAACATATACAGATACAGTCTAATCATGTATGTAGTGTATTACTTGTATATTAATATTTGCATTGCCCCCTCCCAAAACATCTTTTATTAATAATAATACATCAACAGTCAATTTTGAATAGAAAACATTATTTTCATTCTTTATCGAGAGGCAAACCTTGCTGTCTGTCAGTAATAGTTTTTCATATACACCAGAAGGGTAACCAATTCGGTATATAACAGTAAGTTAATAAAAACTTAAATATCCCATTATTCACAGTCATCGACGAAACTTCGACTGTTGGTGAAATAAAAATAATAAACGATTTTTAACACAAATTACAAACTGTTGTTGAAAATCATTTTTAACACAATATAAATATTATTAATATTAAGAACAATAAAACTTCCCTTATAATATACTTAATTAATGGTTTATAGGAGTTTAATATAGTGAGGTTTTGATGGGTTTGAAGAATATTAAAAAGAAAACAGGATATAAGTAATAAACCATGGTGTTTATATTTAATAGTGTGTAAGAACCATTTTGAAGACAGTAAAATGGCGTTTGTAGGATGCTACTAATGAGCTCTATCCGGCTTTTGTTGGCTGGAAATGGTCGGTCGCATGTAACGTGCTGTATGTGGGATATTGTCCACCAATGCTATTTATATCTTGATAATATAACAATATAATATTTTAATTATTATTTTACAATTGATTATTTTATTTATATTTAGGATTAATTCAAGTTTTTCTCTAAATAGAATATACTTGATAATAATATTTCTATCTGTTCACACCCCCTACAAAATAAATATTTATATTTTTAAATATAAAATGGGTTCGAGTCCCAGCCAGAATATTCTTCCATTGGCTGATAATTATTAACCATAGTGAGAACTGTACCGCAATTAACGATATATTAAATTCTAGCATATATTTTCATACATAAATAAATAAAATATTATTTTGTAGAGCTCTCGGGTTCGTGTCCCAAGCCAGTATATATTTTTTTATCTGTTAAATCTTACTAATGACATACAAAAGCGGCTGTTAAACTCTAATAACTACTTCTATTGGAACTTGTTTGGACTAAATAAGCTGGTAATTAAGCTGTATTATGATTTAGTTTTTTTTTTTTACATGAAGGTATAATTGCTTAAAACATACCCACTTAGTACTTACCACATGTCATGTTTTAGAGCATTGGAATACATATGATTTTTTTTTTGTTTGCTTGTTTCATTCAGTAAATTCTTAAGAATATTATGGCAGTCTATGAGTGAATATTAAAAAGTTAACATTTGGTTGGTTCTTGTTTTGTAAACAGATATGTATAAACAGATTTTTTTTAAAGTCAAATCAATTTGTTTGTTATATTTAAGTACATAATAAAAAATAACCTTGTGGTAATCTGCGATGCATCTAGCAAAGAGATGTATCAACCGAGCATTTTCCATCCCTGGTTTAATCAGTAAAATTTGTTTTCGTCTGTTTTTCCTAAACGGTGAGGTCCTTGGTACATATACTGTGTATTTGAATTTTTGGAGTTTACGTCGTATTTGGAGAAACGTCTTCTTTCCTAATTTGTTTCTTGTATTACATTCTGTTGTTTCTTTCATTCACTGCCATGTCATTAAACTTGGGAATAGCGAGGCTACAAAATATTTAAATACTTATGACCTGTACTAGCAACTTCCTTAGACTGCATAGAATACAGAATACATTTCTAAGAATAATATCAAATACACCCAGGCTCGTTACCAATTCATGACTATATGATACCATTTACTATTGATTTATAACGTAGTAAATGAAGCACCCAACAAAGGTTTCCGGAAAATTCTAAGAATAAGAACAATAATTTAGAGAAATTACTAATATGTCATCCAGGAAGAAGGGCCACTAATAATTAGTCTTTTAGTTGGCTGTTTTTATGTTTGAGTTTTCCTATTAATAAATGAATGGGTATCTCGGTTTTACGTTTTAATTTCTTTTCAGTTTTGGTTTGGCATCATGATGTAATGAGCCCATAAACAAAAAACAAAACAGAAATAAATCCATCTTTGGGCAAAAATTACATTCTGCCTCGCTATCATTCTTAATGAAGACCTATTCTTAATCATCCCTCAATGTTCCCCTTACATCCTACCGATAAGTTATTTGTACACTGTCGACTCATAACTGTTATCCATTGACCGAATCGACGAAAAGGCGGACTCCGCGGAGACCTGGACTCAGGCACATCTGTCCCGACAGAAAGCATAACTTTTTACGTTTCCTGTTCCCTGGAGGGACCCCTTTGTTTATTTTAGTGCCCGCCTCGTCTGCCGCTTCCTAATATATTCCCTGCGAGGCACCGGGGTGGCAGGTTTGCCAATTTGTGACACCAATATCGAAAAACCATTCTCTTTATGAGATTAAAAGACTTCTGAGAACTTGGAGGATAAGTAATTTCTACATTTTAGGAGAGTTGTAGTCATCCACTTTTTTCACCTATACAAACAAAATTACTACTTTATTGAAATTAATTTAAAATATGGGTTTATCTAGGAGGGTCCACTCCTACCTAATACCTATATCCTATAATTACCTTTAGCGCTAATGGTGAGGTTCTCAGTTATGCCTGTAGATAATGTAGAGAGTATGTAGATAATTAATTATTATTATCATGGCTATGATATATGTTACTTCTAGTTTTCTTTAGTTTGAGGCAAAAGTGTAACTCCAAGACGGCGAGCCAAAGATTAGTGCTGGGATGATATATAGAATTAACATGTTTTTGGTGATGTCTGCTTTGAATATGTGAGTTAGAGGAGGACTCAAAGCTTAAGCCTTATTCCTCAAACTCAAAGGCGCGTTTTTTGGCAAATCTAAAGTTGTCAAATCAAAAACCTTCTCGTCATCACGCCATTGCCAGTCCCTGCTTCAGCTTCATTTGTTTCGTTGTTCCAAAAATTATAACTACTTATTCCACTTTATTATGAACTACTTGAAAATTACATCTACAAACTCAAACAGGTTTTGGGAACCTTTGATGTCAAAAGAATTTACTCACAGTAACGAAAAGGACAAGCCATGACGACTCATTTGTCCCCATGGCTGGACGCAGGAAAAACTTCAGAAACTCCTACGCCATCTTGACAAACGACTGACCTGGAACCCACATACGAGACTAAAAAGACAAGAACTAAACAGACGCTTTGGACAACTGTACAGACTACTTCAAAGGACATCCCATCTCTCAATAGAAAATAAACTACTAATCTACAAAGTTATACTTAAACCAATCTGGACATACGGAATAGAGCTATGGGGGACAGCAAAAAAGTCGAACATCAAGCGTATCCAATCCTTTCAATCAAAAGTCCTGAGAACAATAGTAAATTCCCCTTATTATGTCAGCAACAAAACCCTTCATAACGACCTTAACATACCCTACATTCTAGAACTCATCCCTTCCAAGTTAATGAAATTCCACAGTAGCCTTTCCAACCACCCTAATCCTGTAGCACAGTCATTGCACTGCGCCACTCATCCCTATAATCCTCCTCGGAGACTGAAACGGCAGTGGCCTCGTGACCTGCTATAAACGCGTGACAGTGGGAGTCCTGGCAATGGCCAGTTTCTCCAATCATGTCCTGAGCGTCTGTGGCTCTCGCGCTCTTGGTCAGCCTCCACTGGCTAGTATCCGGTGACGCGGCTGACGGAGGAGCGTGGGGGACTTCCCAAGACTCCGCTTTCTCTTCGCGGTGGATTTGGGGGGTCTCTGGGCTGTCTGTAAATATTGTATGAATGAGCGAGTGAATGATGAACTGTAAATATGGTATGAATGAGAGCATTTATCTTAATTACTTATTGCCTTATAAAAGGCAGATTGTAATTTTAGCACAATAAAGGATTATATATAAAATAAATAAAAAACTCCTACGCCAAGCTACGCGTCGTGAGAACAAGGCAGCTTGTAGATAGTTGTAGACTTGTAGATAGTTACAAGACCAGGATTAAGAAATTTAGGATTTTAACATGTGCACAATTATCTATTCTTAATATACTTGTTTTTCTTACCCTAATACTTCCCAACGTGTTCCACAATATATTGAGAGTAAAGTTTAATAGTTATAATATTAATAATGATTTTTAGATGGCTCAGGTAGTGAGATGATAATTGCTTCATATAAATAAGGTTATGAGTTTGGATCGGTGTGACCCTTTGTGAATGAATACGGGTGGTCCCTGATTTGAGCCCACTCCTAAACAAACAAAACTTTAAAAGCTTTTATGAATGGGTGAGTAACAAAACCAATTTTTTTTGTTAGTATACGATAATGTTTTTGTCTTGTTTTTTTGCATCAGGTAAAAGTAAAAAAAAATTCACAGATATTGGTAGTAGAGGGAATATCTTGCCCCAGAACACATCATAAAATTTTACTGTGCACCAGAGGTCCCGTTCCTAGGGAGCTTATTTTCGAACTTTCTCTCATGTAAATTCTAGACACTCTTACCACCTTATATTATTTTTTGAATTTTTAACGAATTGAGCCACTTTCCGAAGGTGGTCACTACATGAAGTATAAGGTAAATAAAAAAAAAATCAACATACAAACATTTTTATATAAAAGGAATAATACGAAAAAAGAAAAACAGTGTTTTGTTTTTCATATTCTGTCCCATGCAGTGAGACTTTGTTACCTTCTGTGATCCATTCTCATATTGGAAAAAAAACATTACTTTGGGGGCAAATTATAGAGAATACGCCTTAATTTGAGTTTTGCTAAAATTCTTATTCATTTCGATCCTCGAAGCTTAACATTGATTCAATGCCTACGGAACAAATTTTTGGGGGTAAAATGATGATGGCCTTTACGTAAATCATCATAGAAACAGCCAAATAAAATCGTCTTATGTACGTTTGTGGATACATGGTGTCTGGCTCGTCGTGTGCGAATTTGTATTGTGTGAAACTACATCGAAAATGGAGCCAAACGCTGCAAACCACGGTATCTCCCAATTTGTTGCCAAGATATGATTTTTTAAAACTTTTTTTTGAGAAATCCACGTGTTTTGATGTAAAAACCATATTTTCCTCATTTAACTGGCGAGTTTACTTCATTTTTATAATTCGCATTGAAATACAAGACTATTTTATTTTTGAAAGTAACCGTTCAACAACCGTACTCGACCCTGAGACTTTACGTATATTGAAAAATTCCAATGTCTGAAATATTTTAAAACTGCAACCATGTTTTCTGAGAAATTTCTTGAATCTGTTGAAGTAGCCAAAAAACTTTATGTTTTGATAAGCGTAAAAAAGGTATACTTAACATTGTTATTACGTTTTAAATTGCAGGAGAAACGTAAGTGTCCTTCCTTTTGAAAGCTTATTAAAAGTTGTCGGCAGTTTCCAGAAAAAGTTGAATTTCAGAAATTTGAATGTTTCAATATTTGTATGCTTGTCCTACTAATGTAGTTGTTATATGGTTATTTTGATTCTTGTACGGTTTTAAATAAATATAAAAGTACACTAGTCTTACAAGAAAATTAAAGCATACTATGAATTAGCGTCAAGTACAAATTTGAAAAAAAATAGTAATAGTGAAGATATTCCCCCAAAAAACGCACTGTCCGTGAGAAAATAAACCTTTAAAAAAACGTATATAGAAAAACTGCGTGGTTGGCGGCGTCTGAATGCATTGCTGAAGTGGTTTTACAAATACAACTTGTATACAGAATAATAAGACCATTTTAAGTTCATGTTTTTTTTTCTTGTTTTTTTTTCCCCATAGCTCTCAAACTTATAAAAAATAGGATGTGGGAAAAATAAAAGGAAAATTATTTTGGATTGATGGGTGCCTTTCACTAAGGGGAGTCCCATTTGAAGGATGTATGAGAAGGATATGGGGTGTGGGATGCCTAAAGGAGGCTGGTGGGTTCGGGTTCGGGAAGGTAGTAGTAGTAGAGAGTCTACCTATGGTGGACCTAGGCATCGGTTTGTAGGTATGATAGAAACAGAAAAATGCCATATATTGTAATCCTTTGGTTTTAATGAGAATGAAAAAATAATATTTGAAAAAAAATTCAATTCTGAGGTTGACGGGAATAATTTAAACTAAGAGAATTTATGAATCTAAGCCGTGATCGATCCACACAGAAAATGAATTATACAGCTCGGTCCACAATCGAAAGGAAATAGAAGAAAATTTTCTTTTTGTCGGAGTTTTCCCGGTATTTTGTGAACACAGGATAAAATTTTTTTTTTTTTTTTATAAAAATAAATTGGATTACCTTTGAGGGAAAAACTCAGATCAAGAAAATACAGATAATGCTAAGTAGGAGGCTTTAAATATTGACTGATTTAGTAGTTTATGATTTGATGAATTATTGATTACTTCACAATCGAATACTTTATATGTAATAACAGTTGTGAAAAAAAATCATATTATATGATAATATTTATTTGATTGTTGTTTATGATGTGGTGGTTCCCGGGTAATATGTGGCTCATAAGAGTAACAAATAACATGGTACCAATGGTAGTGAATCAATTTTCAGGATGAGCGTAGAAAAAAGCTCATGATTGTCTGTTAGCAGCTGCATTACACTACAGTAGTCAATAATAAGGCTACACGGTTATTTAGACGGTAGGTGATTTAGGGACGCAACGAGCAAGCGATGGCATGGTTTTAGACTCAAATAAACGTCAGCCATCATTTCATCAGTAGGAAACTTAATTTTTACCCAAATATTGGTGGCCCTTATTAAAAGTCAGCATATTCACTTTTTTTAGTTTATGTTTATATCTTGACGGTGTGAGAAACAGTGGGGGATGGATCGAATCTTCCTAAGAGGAATGCAAATTTTCCAAATACCACACCTGGACCGCAACTGAAAGGGGGGACGCTGTCCATAACAAAACCACACGACCATCTTCTGAGCACGAGAGCCCCTTCTGGCAGTTATGGAAGTCCAGGAAGCAATGACCTTCTGAATCCCAGGAATGTCCGTGCGTTCACGTTGGGTACTGGTGATAAGGGGACGAACTTTAGGGTCGGCTGGTAGCTACTTCGGGGGAAGCTATGTCGTTGGGAGGCTAACTGTCCCACAACTTTCGTCTTGTCTTAATTAAACTTACCTGAGGGGGCTAAAAGTCAAGCCGATGCAGAATAAAGAATTCCTTGGACGCCTTGTAAACATTTAGATTTTGTTTTCAACTCGTATTAGAGCTGGAGGATTTCATATGGTTTAGTGGTGAAGCTATCAGAATTTGGATTAAAAGGTGTAGAATTAAAGGTCAGGAGTAATCAATATAAAAAAAAAAAAAATTCAAATTTAATTCTAAAGATAGATAGGAAGTAATTTCTTTAAGCGAGAAAAACTTGAAACGATCAACGGGCAATCAATTAAAAATGCAATGTTTTCTAATTATAAAGGGTGTTGATAATATATATTTACGTCTTTTTATTTTCTAAACCCCTTGAATTTAATACAATGTGAAAAATATGAACAAAAGAATTGACAAATTTTCTCCTCTTTCTGCTATGCGCAGATGTATTTGAAGGAGGTCGGATATATTTACGGTTTTTTTTTTTTTTTTTTTTAAATTTCAAAACCTTAAACAAAATACAATGTATAAAAAAGAAAAATTACAAAATAATCGAACTTTACAAATTTCTCCACTTCCTGCATTCAAATGCATTTGGAGGAGTGCATAATACAGTATATTTTGATGTAGTTAAAAGTACTCAGTCTTATATTTACACTAGGTGATGAGGCTCACCTTCTATTATATTTACGTTATATTCGTATTATACCTACGTTATCTCCGTGCACACTGTACGTCCAAGACACTATCAAAAGAAGGCGTACACAAATTTCTTAACCGGTGACTCTAATCAAATCATATTCAATCACTCTAGCTTCTTAATGGTTATTGACTTTCACGACATTTCTGGTTGGAGAATCTTCATTCAATAACTGTTAAAGATTCTTCATCGGAGAAATGACATCGCTAAGTCCAAAGGTAGAGGCTAATTGTCGCTAGACGTGTTTGGATTTTATTATTAGAACTTTATTGTGCAATAATTACAATCTGCCTTTTATAAGGCAATAATAATACAGATAAATGATCTCATTCATACCATATTTACAGTCATCATTCACTCGCTCATTCATACAATAGGACATGATTGGAGAAACTGGCCATTGCCAGGACTCCCACTGTCACGCGATTATAGCAGGTCACGAGGCCACTGCCGTTTCAGTCTCCGAGGAGGATTATAGGGATGAGTGGCGCAGTGCAAAGACTGTGCTACAGGATTAGGGTGGTTGGAAAGGCTACTGTGGAATTTCATAAACTTGGAAGGGATGAGTTCTAGAATGTAGGGTATATTAAGGTCGTTATGAAGGGTTTTGTTGCTGACATAATAAGGGGCATTTACTATTGTTCTCAGGACTTTGGATTGAAAGGATTGGATACGCTTGATGTTCGACTTTTTTGCTGTCCCCCATAGCTCTATTCCGTATGTCCAGATTGGTTTAAGAATAACTTTGTAGATTAGTAGTTTATTTTCTATTGAGAGATGGGATGTCCTTTGAAGTAGTCTGTACAGTTGTCCAAAGCGTCTGTTTAGTTCTTGTCTTTTTAGTCTCGTATGTGGGTTCCAGGTCAGTCGTTTGTCGAGATGGAAGCCTAAGTACCGTACTGTCTCGGTTACTGGGAGAGGAATAGAATTAAAATAAACTAATGGACAAGTCTTGCGACAAAGGGTGAAGGTAATGTGGGAGCATTTTGCTTCATTAACTTTGATCCGCCATTGATTGCACCAATACTCGATCTCGTCAAGGTGTTTTTGAAGGTTATGGGATGCTATGTCGGGGTCTGGGTGGGATGACAAGACTGCAGTGTCATGTGCAAATGTGGCCAAGAAGGTGTTGGAAGTAGAGCGGACATCAGCGGTGTATAGGTTATAGAGGATGGGGCCCAGGACACTGCCCTGTGGAACTCCTGCATTTATGGGATAGTAGTTAGAGTATTCTAAGCCACAGCGGACTTGGAAGAAGCGGTTTGAAAGGTAGGACTGTAGGATTAGGAAAAGGGTCTGTGGTAAATGTCTTTTGAGCTTGTAGAGCAAACCTGCGTGCAATGTGTTTGGATTAGTGAACAATTTGGATTATTTCGATAATCTGTTGGCTGGGGAAAAATAAGGAATAGATCGTATACTTTCGACATTGCGATAATTATCTTGAAACTAGCGGCCATTTAAAAAGAACATTCTTCAGCAGATATAAGATTTTATGCAGATTTTACCACGGTTGATGTATCTTTAAATAACCAGCGCTAATCCAAATTTACGATGCATGTGTTTTCTTTTTTCACTGAATGAGCTTAGTAATGTACACTTCGGGTCGGGCCGACCGGGGTCAGTAAGCGTTTTTGTTAAATTTCATAACCCATTATACTTTGATTATTTTTATATAACTTAGACAAGAATACATAAAAATGTACCCCCAATATTTTATTGGCATAATAAAATACACAATATTAATATAAAATATAAATAAGAATATACCAGGGATGTTACCCCTCTTGTTACGCTAATGGTGGAGACATGGAATGTTACATGGATGTCTTATTTTATATAAAATGTTGCGAAATTTAAAGATGACTACATAAAACACGAGTGACAATAATTAATTAACTCCAATGTCATGTAGAGTGATTAAATTTTCTTTGAAAGTAGTACTTGATGTCCCAGGCTTATGAAGGGTCAATCATTAGCTAAATTATTGTCATTAAAAAGTAATTATTTTATTATCATATTATATCGGACAGTAAATTTTTCGCCTTCCTCGAGCCACGTACCATTTATTGGGCCTGTTGCGAACTATTATTACAAAATTGTTTGATTTTTTTAGAGGTGAGTTACTTTACGTAGTAATTCCATTGGATAGGTACTTTGATGTTGATTCGACCCAATGATCCTAAAAATGAAATCAGCCCCATGAAAAATAGTGGTCATTAATAAATTAATTTGAAATAAATATTTTTCATCATATCACATTAAGCAGGGTATTAAATTAAATAGCTTAGGGTCCTAATTAGTAAAATGCAATATGTGATATGACTTGAGTGAACCATTAGCGCTTAGAATCTTTAGCACAATCATCAAAAGTGTATTCGAATTTTTTTATTTTTTGCAGGCCAAGTTTTGTAAAGCGGTATGATATTTTGTTTACAAATTTTAATTGATGTTAAAAATAAAAGTTAACCTACATAAAGTCAATTACTAAACAATTACCAGTAATTCCTAGCCAAAACAAACCGTTAATCGGATAATATCACATAATTATTTTCTTTATTTAGTTAATATATATATATTTAAAAAAATTATCTTTTTACTAATAAAAAATTATTATGGAGCCATGGGTAAATTAGAAGAAACTAGCAGACGGAACAGATGGAACCCCCGCGTCACCTGTCGGGATTGTTAGCAAGGAGCAAGTTCCAACGATTGCCAAGAGAGAGCTCTACCATGCTGGAATTATGCACTGAAGAGAATATTCTCTTGACATTTTCTATTTGTGTCATTGATAATTTAAGAGTTATGCAAGGGAATGAATAGTTGTATTCATTTCTAGATTAAATCAATGCCAAAAAACAGCTTATTTATTTAAACGATTTCGTCGGTAATTGACTCATACATTATAACCTAAAGCTACATGACGCTATTGTCTGACGAATAGACTGAAGAACATGGAACTAAATTTGACTCCAGAATCTCCATTTTAGTAACCATTTTGCAAAGAAGTTGAAGCTAACACGCACGAAGTCTTGCCGGCTTGCGCACTTATTAACTTCCCCCAATCTATCACTGCGTCTCAAGCTATTGATATACAAGAGCATACTAAGCCCTGCTCTGCTGTATGGTGCACCGCTATTTCGTTATCTGACGTATACGACAGCTCGGCGACTCCAACAATTCCAAAACGGTATACTGATGAAAGTGGTCAGAGGTACTTCATTCGAGCAGCGAAGAAACAGTGAGCTGCATGAGATATTTGAGCTGCCTACGGTGGATGAATTCATCCAGCGTAGACATTAAATTTTTCGACTCATTACAATATTTAACAAACCCGGTGTTTAACACTATAACCCCCACTCCGTTCCCCCAACGATGGCAGGACGCTGTCGCGGCTGGAACACTCTAGTCCTAGGTTCTAGGTAGAGATTTAGTTTGTTTTGTTTTGTTCCTAGTGTTTAGTGTTTGGTGTCGGTGACAAATAGAAGGCGAGCCTCATCACCTAGTGTTGTATAAGAACGATGAACTTTTAACAACAATAAAATTTTTATTATATTTATCCACTCCACCAAATACATGTAAATGCAGAAAGAGGGTAAATATGTAATCCAATTACTTTATTATTTTTTGTACATTGTATTATTTTGTTTGAGGTTTGAAATAAAAAAAAAAACATTGACTCCAGAATTAGGAAAGGAAGGTGAAATAATAGGCACGGTAATGTCTTTTGAAACGTTTAGCTTAGTAGGTTTTTTAATATTATTTTATTTGTTGATTTATGGGTAATTAAAAATATACCTTTTTTTTATATCCAGGCTTCTAGATGCCCTAAACATTCAACTATTTGAATAGCAAAATATTTAAAATCACATAATTTCGTTTGTTAGTAGTTGTTGCTGTTGTGCAACAATGCTCACAGTAGAATATTTGCGATTTTGATGGACTTGTTAATTTTTTTACGGATTTAACTCATTATTTATTCATGTTTACTAATAATGTGTTGAGACTCTAGTATGAGATGGGTATAAAATAAATCGTGGGTCGACTAGAGAAGGATTTATCAAGTTTTAATGTTTGTCTTGTGTCTCTTCCATCCAATTAACATCCTTTGGTAATTCTAGTCTCATCATCATCATCAGTGATTGGAGTAGCAGTAATGTTTTACCAACTGACTATGTGATGACAGTATGAGTAATGCAAGCCTTGATTGCTCACGAACGCAGACACACATATTTAAGGGTGTCGATGAAGGTGAAATTACAATGGGCAAGAGGCCCATAAAATTTTATCAGCGTAAGCTAGGAAATAAACACTAGCACACAATTACTTCTGTCTCTGTCTGAATATTAATTTTGTTCGGTATTTAACTCTCGAGTTTAAAGTTCGCTTCGACTGAAAAAGTTTGCGTATCCTCACATGGGAGTTAGATTTTATTTCGTGGCGCACTTGAATAGTTTCAACCTCAAGTAAATTCAGCGTGGGAACAATTTAAAACGAACTTCCTGTAAAAGAAATCCTGAAAAAAAATTTGTATAAAATTCTACTTACAATGCTTTAATTTGGAAAATTACGTAGAAACCTACATGTTGTCATTGTTAGTTGTGGGTGTCATTATAGTAAATTATTGGTCTACCAGTTTGTTTTCAAATAAATTCATTCGTTAACGCACAATCTCCTTCGGTTTTTCGATCTGCCATTATCAAGTGCTACTTGCAGTTGCTTATGTATATCTGCGTTAATACTAATTGCTGGATTTATAAGAAAATATAATTTATTTATATCACCGAATGTTATCGCTATTAAATCGTCCCATAAAATGAATGGATATGATAGGGATTATTGTTGATAAAAAACTACCACAAACATTTTGCGCCCTCCTTTGTAAATATGTCTTCTGCTCTGTAAACTAAGCTGTTCCTTACGTCCACTTACAAGTAATTGTATGTTATGTTATTGTTAAGACTTGGCTTCTATGTTCGGGATGAGATAACATCATACTTTAAATGCATATTTTATTCAACTTAATATGAATTTGCAGGATCTTTCTTAGTGAGTGAAATTAGGTAATATTTGATAATATATTACAGTAATCTATATGCAATGCTATGTTTAGCTCCATTACTATTATATAGATAATTTATAACATTTATAAATTGTTCTTTTAGTACTTAATCAAAGCAGGATGAGCTGATGAAAGCGCTAATTTGTTAATAAATGCGTTTATTTTTGCGAAATTAAAAAAACTAACCGACTAAAGAAACTGTACTGTATGAGGAGATGAACCCTTTATACTATTCAAAGAAAAAAGAAAAGAAAAGTCGCGTCTCAAAACGTTGTATAAAACTGTTCGGGTTTATCTTAAATTACCATACGAAACAATTTTGTTTCTTACATGAACTGTTTGAACGATGCCCTTATTGGAAGGTTCTATGGTTAATAAAAATTGTGTTTTATTTGTGTATTGGATGTTTTAGTTTAGTGAAGCAAAAGTAAACCTGGTCAGCAAGAAATCATCATTATATGAAGGCCAGCCACAAAGTTCTTTAGTGTTGCAGTCGAGGTAAAATCTTTATGGTACCATGAAATGGGCCATTGACTCGTTGAAGACGCCTTGAAACGGAATACCCCAGACCACTAAAACGATGATACACGTGTAGCAGAGGCTTAGGCCGGGACCATAAGCGAAAGGCTATTGGCCACTCGGCAGGCCACATCAGAGCCCACTCAGCCAATCAAAGCACGGAGATAAAACCAATCTTCTTAACAAGGGCAGGGAACAAAATCAACCTATCTCCTATAGACAAAGGGGTAGGAGCCACGACCCCTTCACGGCAACTTTATTGGAATTCCCAGCAAGGCTTAGACTTAATAATAAGGTGGTTGTGTCCGATATTATCCAATAATGGCCTCCATCTTCCTTGGCCCTCCTCTCTATTTGAGGACAAGGTATGAATACTTCTCCACTGTCTCAAGATTAATGTTTCCAATAAATAAGACCCTGAATACATCCTGAGTGGTATGTAATTATGTTCTCTACTAGCGTGGACTTGATATGACCAGTTACAATTTCGCCTGGTGCTTCTGTCTTTTCTGTAACATATGAAATGATACGATTGTTTTTTGTTTTTTTTCATATCCCCTTGTTATTAAAAATTATAGAAATCAGTATAGACTACATTAATGAATTTATTTACAATAGGTCATTATATGCCCTGTAGCTTGGCTACCTTTACACATTTTTTAATAATTTTACATTGCGATTTGTGATTATTACAAAAGTATATTGTACATTAAATGTTTATTGTCTACACGTGCTTAAAAGTGATGGCTTGACCTCACCGTCCGTTGTCTTCCATTCTGCACTCCACCAGCTGGCATGTGACTTTGAACCAAATGACGTCATACTGGCGTGAAAAATTGCTTAACTTGTTTAATGTATTTAAATTATGCAAGCTTTTTTTAATTTTGAGGGCATGATGGGCCCACCACACAGATAGATTGTAGATTAAAACTAGCTCTCAACTGGTTTCAAACAACCTACGATTCGTTGAAATTGTTTTTGAGATTTGAAATTAGGAGATTAAAAAATAAAATAGAAAAAAAACCGCAGTTTCTGGACAGAAAATGGATAAATAAACTTCTCACAAGATTTTTCTGACCTGGTCATAAATACCAAGGAGTATTTCCCTTCCATTTCCTCTCTGTATCTTTCTCTCTCTAATACCCATCCTCAATCTATGACGTCATGAATAATTCATATCGTTGATATTGGATTCCGATGATTACATTCAGGTTACCATCTCCCAATCATATCTTTTTTTTTAATTCGTTTAGAATCTACAGTCCCGAAAGATTTATTCCGATTCTACGTTTGGACCTCGACACCGCCCAACCCTCAGGGAATCGCTGCCTAGAAATTGTGTTGAACACATTAAAATAATAATATTCAAAACAGGTGCTTAGTTTAAGTAACGCTGTTTTGTGGTCTACTGTCTAGTAATAATGATTTTTCTTCTTTTTATGTGCCAATATTTGTTATATCAGGGATTTATTATGGAAATACGTGACATTTAAAGGTATGTTTCTCAGTAACGTTTTTTTTCCCCTGCACATCCCCTTGTTATTAAAAATTCTCTCTCTCTCTCTCTCTCTCTCTCTCTCTCTCTCTCTTAAATATATATTTCTATATAACTGAATCTATATACAATTGGTCAATATTCTATGTCCTGTAACTTGGCTACATTTTATACAATTTTACACTGTGATTTGGGATTGTTACAAAAGTTATTGTACGTTCATTAACTTTGAATATCTTGATTTTTTATAAGTGAAAATTTATGAACAAATCAAACAAATGAAGCAAAACATTTGAAATAACTAAAAAAAAACATGGAGGTGCAGTCGAAACATGGTTAAATTAGCTTAAAAGTGTAATTTTAATGTAAATTACAATACGATCCGGGGAGTAAGAATGTCGTGGCATCAGCCATGTTAAAGTAATGATCAAAAGTGTTGTTTGGCAATGAGAAATGTTTGGTTCAATAAAACGGAAACCTCCATAATCATAATAATCAAAATCATAATGTATTTTTATTGTCCTGGGACCACGTCCTTAAAGAACAAACATTTATTAGACATAAAACAGCCATTATTTAATATTATCAGCCCCCGCTAAATTTACCATTACTGTAAGTGAAATAAAAAAAAATACAGAAGAAATAATATCAGTATATAAATTTATATGAATATAACTTATCTATAAAGACTTTAATTTATTAAATGAAATCATTGTATACAAAAACATAGGAAGAAAACTTAATTTAACTTACAAATGGAAGGATTTTATAGGATGGGTAATTGAAATAATGTTTAGGCTAGCAAAAAAATTTAATATTCTAGTTTTATAAATATTTAATAAAAGAGCGTGGCGAATGAAGGGTGAAAGGGAGGAGTTTTTGCCTATCACTGCAATTCTTTTGGGGAACCGTCTATGGGTTAAATGGAGGTCTGCTTTGACGTTAAATTTGGGGAAGAGGTAGGAAGGATGGTATGTAAGGGACGTATTTTAGTAGGAGGTAACAAGGGAGTGTTTTCCTAGGAAGTACGTTTATTCTGTGACCTAGTTCAAAAATAAAAGCATGAAAATATTTTACAAAGCGTTGGGTTACAATAAAAACCTACATGGCCGACATGTACATTAATGTATTAACAGAATAGCAAGCATCCTATGCCGTGAGTGCAGTAATAGGGTTGGTGCATTAGGGCTTTTTGGAAGGGACTGAGCCAAAGGGACAAAGACTGATGTACATGTTATGAGACAATTAGATTACGCTTCAGCAGCGGCTTTTGTGGCCGAAGGATAACTGGATCTCGAGTCATCAACTATGTAGCTAGGAATATCACTAAAAGCTAAAGCCAAGTACTGCGCCTGCGCTAAACTTAACAAACCGTATTCGTATCGCTCTGCAAACAAACTGCTTTCGTTACTGTTCATAGCAAGTGTTCAGATCGTACAACTGTTTCAACAGACTATTGGGTGAACCTTTCACGGGGGAGCTGTCTTCAGGTGAGTGCATTGTGAAGCTGTGGACTGTACTACATGTCATAGAGAAGGCGGCCATAATGGGAGACTGTGATAAGAGTATGTATAAGAGTGGCTGAACCGGCCTTCACAGTGGCCTACTGACAGCGTCGTAGCCTCTGGTCCTGCTTACGTGCGTTAAAGGCTGGTTTCGATAGTATATTTTATATTTTGTAAAAAATTATTTAAAAATTATAAAAAATATTGTTGATAAAGAGACATGCGTTTCTATCAACAAGTAATGTCCGAAAAAAAAAAAAAAACACGGTCTAGGTCTCTGGGACCAACACCAACTCCCAACTCCGTCTCCTATAAAACGAAAGCCACGACGATCAAACAGAAATGTGGTGAGCCCAATCACCTTGTAGAGTCTTGTCAATGAAGCCAAGTACATTGTGTATCATTGTACTTGTATTGATTATATAACTTCTATACCGATTCAGAACTTGTATAGAGTGTACCAATGGTACAGGACATATAAAATGTAATATGTAAATAGATTCGCCTAAGAATCTATAGTACATAAAAGTTTTGTAATTTTTTTTTAAGGGGATTTGGAAAAATAAATGTGCCTGTAAATTCGTCAGCACCCAACAGCTCAATGGAAGAATTACCACCACCACAACCTAGCACATCAAAATGATAAACAAATGTTGAGTCCCCATTTTTCACGCCCAACAGTTATGAGGTGTTAAAAAAGATTGAAGTAGAGGACATGTACTCTACTCAAACTCTCACACAGCCTAAGCCACCTGCAATATTTGTACATAACATTAATAATTTTAAATTGCTATGTACTCAAATGAGTAAAATCATAGGTACAGGCAAATACAAGTGCCTCAATCGGTCTCGGGACACGAAAATTTCTCCGGACACTGCAGATACATATCGAGCGATAATCAAATACTTGGAAGAAACCAGGGCTGACTTTCATACTTACCAGTTAAAACAGGAAATATCGCTAGGAGTAGTGATCAGAAATCTTCACTCAACCACACCAGCTGATGAAATTGAATAAGAACTAACAGCTCCCGGTTTCAAAGTTCGCCAAATAACGAACGTTCTCCGTGAGGATAGGCAACAAGACGAAGCGCTCAAGACACCATTGCTCTTGTACTTTGTCGATCTAGAGCGAACACCAGGGGTAGAAAAAAATCTACGAACTGACCCACCTGTATTACACTAGAGTACGTGTTGAAAAACCTTACCCCAAACGTGACATAGTCCAATGCCATAATTGCCAGGCATATGGGCACACGAAATCATACTGTCACCACCTTCCCAGATGTGTAAAGTGCAATGGGCAGCACACAAGTTAATTGTGCAAGAAGCCCCTGAAATTGCCTGCTGTATGCGTTTTGTGCCAGAAAGGCCATCCGGCCAACTACAAGGGCTGCGATGCTTACAAAATCCTCAAGTCCAGGAGCGAACAACGTCGTCGGCCAGAAGAAGAGAAGCCAGCCACAGGTAGCTTAAGAAGTGGCCCAGCCAGAAATTTGAGGCCTTCAGTCTCTTTTGCTGATGCCGTTCGCAACAGAGAACAGTCACAGGCACCGCCCACTCCCTGTCCGCAAGTTCATCTCCCTCAGCATTCCGTTAATCTCCTCGACTCACAAACTCCATCCCATCCTCAACCACACATCTCGCATATTCCTCCACCTACAAGTTCTTCGGATCTCACCAGCCTTTTAACCTCATTCCTTACAGAGTTCAGAACCCTAATAACCCCTCTCATTTCCCTTCTTAAAAATTTTGTCTCCTACCTTATCCCCGTTAAACAAAATCCATAAGTGGATCCTTCTGACTCCTTATCCATTCTCCTTTGGAATGCGAATGGTGTTCGCACCCACACTAACGAACTGACAGCACTACTCCACGACAAGAACATCGACGTAGCTCTTATTACTGAAACAAGACTTACGAGTAAAGGACCATTTACTGTTCAAAAGTACCAGACTTAGTGAACTGATCACCCAGATGGAAGAGCTCATACAGGTACAATCATAATCGTTTAAAGTGGTGTAAATTACATATTGCCATAGTCAACTTTGTAGTAACTAATACTGCATCAATGCCTATTTATTGTGGTCGTGGCAGAATGGACCAATAAGCAGGGCCGGATGCAAGAATGCGCGACAAACGCGTAACTTTCAGGACATACCCTTTCTGAGTTGTTCACTGGCTGTACAGACGGTTGTCGAAGAAGCCAACCTTTTTGGCATCCTACACTACTCTTTCTTGTTAAATTTGTTAAAATAGTTTATGCTTGGCGCTCATTAATGCGCTCACAGATAATAAAGGAATTGACTTATCCGATTGGTCAAATAAGAGTTATATGTACTTCAATATAAGTTTGCTCTAAATTTCCATGACAGAGATGTGAGGTAAGCTAAAAAAAGTTGAATAAACTCCATTCAAAAACAACGTGTTCGAATGTTATACAAATAGGACGTTTATAATCTCCTCCGAATAACTTGTGTGGATAAATCCGGTGCCTGCCCGGCCTGTCAGAGAACCCCCTCCCGGTTATAGTCGCTATGAAAAATAAACCAAAAAGGATCCTTGGCAAAAAGAGATAAAAAAGGACTAGGAATTAGCGGGAGAAAGAAATGTCAATTAATCACCAGTAGACTGTAATCTAGTGAGGCCACTGTCACAGCTTGAATAGGGAGTTTTTTACTGACATTATCGGACTGGGGTCCAAGGGTGCACCAGCCCCCTGCCTGATAAGCGACACTAGCTCACTCCCCTGAAGGGATTTTAGTTTTATTTTAGCTTATTTTTTCTGAAAATTCTACTCACGGTAATTTTTGTTATTTATATATTATTAAATATCGACCAGTAAAGGTTTCTAGCCGACAATATAAAAAAGCAAACAGCTCGATGTTTAACCAGTGTATTTTTCATTTCGCTACTAATTTTTTGACAACCTCCTCCCTAGGCAAGGGCATTAATTAATCAGTACATTGAGTTTTTATTATAATTCAATAATTTTATTACATTTTAATTTTTAGAAGCAGTCGTACTGTTTTAGATTCAGCCATCCTATTTATTACACTTATTATAAAATAATATTCTTTGGAGCAGTACTCGGACATATATTTTCAGTCTCTCCTAATATTATTCTTTAATTGGTATCGCATCATTAATAGACTTTTCCTCAATGCATTCTGAAGACTATAGTTTAGAAGAATAAACATACATTAACAACTTTAGAAGACAATTTCACACAAAAAATAAATCAATAAAATGAGAGTAGCAGCAAATCCGAGAGTGATATATTTTCAATTATCTTTAATCCATTGTTATATATACCGAATTGATAACCTTACTATAGAAATAAATAATAAATTTAAATCAATATTATGTTAAAAAGTAGCTCGTTATACCATAAGGAGTCAAATGATTTTTCAATATTTATGGTTCATTTCCATTAATTTAACGATTTCACCAATATTTCTGTTTTTATCTTCACGAAGTGTGATTCCTTAAACGATGTAGGGTTTTCAATGGATTTGGCGTAAGAGATCCTCTATTTTTCACGTGCTCTAATCGTAAGTAAACAGTTCATAAATCTGTATTTGATCATGCTTGTATATACTAAAGTATACCTCATCCCATAGATGTTTGAGTTGGTCATGGGGGTAATAATCAGGTGGAAATTCGCCTATTTTGTGAATTGGAAACGTAAAATTATTACGTCTTTCTTGTACGTCACATGATCATAACATTAAGCCTTAGAAATTATTTTGTAAAAGCTATAGTTAAGTCCAAGCCATGTCAAATAGCTGCCATCTACTTAAATGATTTATATATGTATGATATATAGTTTTATATTATAACTATATCTCCCTAAGATCTTGGTCTCTTCACTCCTTTGGATATGAACAACTTAATTGGTCACAATGTTTTAGACCCAATCTTGATCTGAGGGCATTATCCATTTTCTGACAAAATGTTGCTATATAGCTTGTTAGATGAGGGCGAAAGCAGGAGGATAAGCCTTATCTGATAAGGAGCCGACAAGAGATCACCTGTTGGAGGTAGTCCGAGCACCCCTCAACAGAAAGCGCTTGCAACACAACAGCAGTTGGTTCCAGTAGATGGCAGGGCTGTACAGTTTGACGGATCTGATAAAGGCAGAAACTTTTTTTAAATCTTTTCCTTAAATTTCCGTTCTACTACATATCCCTGGGCTCAAACAAGATACTGTTTTTTAGAGGCGATTGAAAAAAAAGGAAAATAATATTGGATATTATATTAAGCTCAGGAGGAGTATACGCTATTCATGATTAACATTTTATTGTTAATAATAGTTTAAAACATGTACCATGAACTTATCACTACGGATTATGAGCTAATATATAATCAATAAGCAATTATCAGTACATTTATCATCTTTCGCTCGGGTGGTCCGTACGTTATTGGGAGCGGTTTTATTAAATTGAGCCCTGAGATCCAATTTTCAACCTTAGCTCATTTTTTGTAATAAATTAATTTTGGACATTTTGTCAAAAGCTCAAAAAAATTGGAATACAGATAAAGTAAAATAGAAAGTCTAGGTTTTGGAACCCTCTCGATCTGGTATTCTTGAGGGATTTCTTTTCTGGATATAAGGGATTTGTATATTTCATGATTGGATTTAAATAATATGTTAATATCAGTAGTTGTTCGTGCTAGGGCTCTTAAGAATCAAGAATTCCCCGAACGCGATCCATTCCGAGAGGTCACCCTCGAATCGAGGTATGTTTATCTTCGGGAGCCTATATTGAGTCATAGTGGCTGTTGTTAAATTTTGAGCTAAGCTCACATTTGGGTCCATTAAAGTAGATGAAGCTGATGGATGACCGGTGGGGGGGAGAACTTTTGGAAGAGGATTCATAATAGTTTCATGGATGGTGTTACATTCATATAACTACGATCGAGCAGTCTTTATCAAAATATTTTTCATCCATAGGGAATTCCTTTTCCTTATCCACAGTAAAATATAATTCATATAATTGATCCCATGAGTTGACATAGTCTTTATGCAAATTCCCAAGGGTCAGGTATTTCCCTCGAAAGATAGAAAATTTGTTAATATCGTCCTCTAATGCCTTGGCTGCATCACGAATGGTTGTAATTTAACTGAAAATATCATTTAATCGGTAAGTAGAATTTCGGTCCACTTGTCAGGAGGTAAGTCCGCCATGGTGGGGGAAAAAAAATTAAATTAAAAAAAAACGCTCTTAATTCTCCAAACGCCAGAAAATTGCGCCGGTTACGTTGTAAGAAGTTGTATGTTGGATCGAGTCGGTTGGCGTTACAAAATTACCAACAGCAAGGCATTAAAAAAAAAAGTACCAAAAATAATTTTTATATAAATAGCTATTCATTTTATTAAAAAAAACCAAAAAACTGATCAGAAATTTAGCAGTTAAATTAACCAGGCCTGATTGATGTTAGTAACTATAAATAATGAAAAAAAGTTTATAGTCAAGATACGATGTCTCGGAGAAGAGTGCGTATAGTCAACTGCAGAGCGGCGATGCGCACGGAGAGATCTGTAGGCGAGGTAGGCCGAGAAGTCCAAATACGATGTTTCGGAGAGCTCTCTAGAGCTCTGAATCTATCACTGCGTCTCAAACTATTGATATGCAAGAGCATACTATTTCGTTATCTGACGTATACGACAGCTAAGAAACTCCAACAATTCCAAAACGGTATACTGATGAAAGTAGTCAGAGGTACTTAATTCGAACAGCGAAGAAACAGTGAGCTGCATGAGATATTTGGGCTGCCTACGGTGGATGAATTCATCCAGCGTAGACATATCAAATTTTTCGACTCATTACAATATCTAACAAACCCGGTGTTTAACACTTTAACTCCCACTCCGTTCCCCCATCGATGGCAGGACGCTGTCGCGGCTGGAGCACTCAAGTCCTAGGTTCTAGGTAGAGATTTAGTTTGTTTTGTTTAGTTTTGTTTTGCTTAGTTTGTTTTATTTTGTTCCTAGTGTTTAGTGTTGGTGTCGGTGACAAATAGAAGGTGAGCCTCATCACCTAGTGTTGTATAAGAACAATGAACTATTAACGACAATAAAAATTTATTATATTTAGGCACTCCCCCAAATGCATGCAAATGCAGAAAGAGGAGAAACATGTAATCCAAATATTTTGTTATTTTTCTTTTTTGTACATTGTATTGTTTTGTTGAGGTTTTGAAATAAAAAAAGTTTTCAATTCTGATTAGGTATCTATCAATACTGTATGGCTATTTGGAATTCCTTTTGATAATATAGGATGTATATAAGCTAAACGTGGGCCAATATATATGTATATATAAGTTAATGTTTATTGAATTACAAGCTAAGAAAGGTTGGTAATAAGAACACGTAGAACGTTATAACAAGACTGCTTTATTTAGACCAAGATACCTCTATCTATAGGTATTACCTGTAAACATATACAGATAACATATGTTTGGGGATTAAGGCTGGGCACTAGCGGCACCTGGACTTAACTCCCCCCCACCAGTTTACGAACACCCATTCGCAAACTTTGAAGTCCAACACTCGGACGTCTTAGTCCATTCAAATAATGCTCCGCTAATGTTACAAAGGAGCAAAGGCCAGCCCCGCCCGTACACAGCCTGTAATCCCTCACATTAAGCTCTAATCCTATAAAACGTAAAAACCAACTGTCACTTGTAAACAAAAAACATAAAAGAAAACTTTGACTTTTAAAAAAAAAACAATACTTCTGTGGGAAAAATCACATAACTATAACTATTTACAATGTTCCTTGCGTGTATGCTGCGAGGACACTCCAGCTCATTCCTTATCTACAACCTCCCCCCCTGGTGGAAGCTTTAACTGTTCTATGTGGACATTTCGCCGCTTCTTAGGGGGTCGTATACTCTCAATTGTCACGACGTTGTGTTCCCTAATCACGACCACTTTAAATGGGCCCTCATATCGCACCAGCTCTTTGCTCCTATTTGACCCTAGTTTTTTATAGACGATAGTCCCGATTTTAAGTTCCCCCATTCGATCCCGGACTTTGAGGTTTTCCCGTTCCACTCGTCTCGCTTTGTCCCTCGTTATCCTTTCTCTGACTTTGTCGCATATTTTCCTCAAAGCGACAGTATTACTCGCCATTTTCTCCGCCATTCCCTTGTCTGCTACCGTCTCTGCCCCATTTCTCCGTCTTTCGCGCAGCCCAAAGAGGATCTCGAACGGGGAGAACCCCGTCGCGGTGTGGATCGAATGATTGTAAGCGGCCACCGCCTTCGGCATTGCCTCATTCGCCGGCAGACCCTTTTCCGCGTGATATACCCGCAGGTGGTCACTCAGGGTGCTGTGCAATCTTTCTATCCCTCCTCTACTCTTAGGGTGCCCTGGGGTATTAAGATGCCAAGAGACATCGAGAGTCTTCATTTCTTTTCGGATGTTGGCATTGTCAAATTCTCTGCCCCCATCCGACGCGATCCGGTCTGGTACTCCGTAAAACTGGAACCAGGTATTTAATGCCAGCATTACCGCGTCTGATGACCGATCTTGCACCGGGTGCGCCATGGCCACTTTGCTAAAGCTGTCGATTGTGGTAACCCACTTATACCCCCTCCAAGTGAAGGTATCCACTTGTAAGTCACTCAACGGTGTCTCGGCGGTGGGTGATTCTTCTTGTCGCCCCCGTGGCGGATGTCTGTCATACTTCGTAGTGAGACAAACTGCACATGCCCCTATCATTTCTTGTATGCTCTTTTTCATTCCCCACCAAAAGTACCTCCGCCGCAACGCTTGCAACGTTTCCTGAACTCCACGGTGGTTCGTTTTTCCTTGGTGATAGGCCAGCGTCACTTCCAGCTGCTGTTCTCTGTCTTTGAGTGTCTCCACCATCGACGTGCACCGAATAAATATCCTATCCACTCCAAGTTGTTCCGTTCGCCAGAGTCTACGAATTTTCTCCCAAATAGTGGCATTCCCTACAAATACATGATGGGTCTTTCCGGGTTCCGAGGCATCTTTCAATGCACGGCAAATTTGGTCGTTCCTAACCCCTGGTGGCGACCAAATCGTCGCGATTTTACTTCTCCCATAACTTTCGTATGCGATCTGCAGCCGCCCTGAGGTCTTGGATTTCCAAATGATCTGCCGTCTTTTGTCGTTCACGATCCCTTCTGTTACTTCCATTTCAACAGGTCTTTCGGCGGCGGAACCTTCCTCTTCAAGGGTTTCCTCACCTTCGCTATCTCCTCGCGTACCGAGGCTTCCATCCTCCCCGGGTGTCCATTCCCGGAGAAACTGTTGGATTTCCCCGGGTGGTTCCCCTTCTTCCAATGCATTCACAGTAATGGCTCTGGACAGCCAGTCTGCCACTACGTTCTCTTTCCCGGGTTTATATATGATCTCCATATTGTACTGGGACAAAAACTCTTTCCACCTCGTGACCCGCGCCGAGGACTCCTTTAACTTTCCTACCCATTGTAGGGGTCTGTGGTCGGTGTGAACACGGAATTTTCTGCCGAAGACATATGGGCGGAAATGGTCTATAGCCCAGACGATACCTAGGAGCTCTCTCTCTAGAGCACTATACCGCGCTTCCGTTTCTGTTAGCCGTCGACTAGCGTACGCCACCGGGCGCTCCCCACCGTCTCTCTCCTGCGACAACACTGCCCCCAGTGCGTATTCGCTGGCATCAGTGGTGATTGTGAAGGGATGTTGGAAATCGGGAAATGCTAATATCGGTTCCTCTTGTAAGCTAGACATACATTTCCGGATGTTCTGCTCCATGATTGGGGTAATTACCACCCTCGCTCCCTTTCGCAGTAAATTATTAATAGGCACCAGGTATGCCGCCATGTCCGGCACAAATCTTCTGTAATAATTAAGCGTCCCCAGAAGTCGACGGATCCCCTTTACATCTGTGGGCACCACCATCCTTCTAATGGCCTCGACCTTCGTAGAGTCTGGCTTAACCCCCTCCTGTGAGATAGTGTGGCCCAAAAAATTGATTTTTTTCTTCCCCAACAGAGACTTCTCCATGGACAATTTTAATCCGAATTCGCGGACTCTTTGAAATACACTTCTTAGGTGCTCAACGTGCTCTGCCTCCGTTCTGCTGAAAACTAACAGATCGTCCATGTAGACCTGGCATACCGCTTCGTCTATTCCCCTCAAAAATTCATCCATTAGGCGTTGAAAGGTAATCGGGGCGTTTTTCAGTCCAAATGGCATCCTGGTAAATTGATAATGCCCCCTCTCAAATGTAAAGGCCGTTTTGTCTTGGTCGTTCGCACTCATCTTGATCTGGTGATAGCCTGCCTTTAGATCTAGGGTACTAAATATTGTCGCCCCGTTCAATCTGTCTAATATGTCCTCAAATCGGGGAATAGGATACTTCTCATCCGTCGTGTTCTCGTTTAACTTCCGATAATCGATAACTACCCTGTATTTCTCCGTCTCGTCCCCAGGTCTATTTTTCTTCCTCACTGCCCATAGAGGACTGTTATATGGCGAAGTGCTATCAATTATAATCCCTTGCCGTTTGAGACTCTCTAGCTCCTCTCTAATATGCCTACGTAGTGCCTGCGGATATCGTCTCTCTTTCACGTATGTGACGCGTTCTTTCTTTAACTGGATCTCGTGGACCGTCTTGCCAGTCGCTCCTAGCGTGTCTCCCTCTACGTAAAAAATATCCTCAAACTCCCTCTGTAGGCCTTCCCTCCAGCCCTCTATTTTATTAACCGCCCCTATCCGCTCTCTTCCGTCCCATATAGTCCCTTGACATTTATATTCCACTTTGCCCAACTTAATGTTCCATTTTTCCCCGATATTCTCCACACGCGCACCTACCTTCCCCAACATGTCGCACCCAACTATCACCTGGTACTCCCGCGGCATGTTTCCTACGATATGTATCTTTAGATCTCCCCCTTTCTTCGCCCACCTATTTAGCCCTATGACTAACTCTCCCACTACCTCGCAAGGGCCTCCCAGGGTGATTAAACTACAATTACATACCTGAATCTGGAGTGCCCTCTCTCCACCATACAGCCTCTCCAGCGCTCCGCGGGACATGATGGTGTTGGTGCTTCCCGTGTCCACCAGACACATCTCTCCTCCTTTGACCCTAATTATTGGCAACGCACACATCCTCTCCCGAATTGCATTACATCTCAGGATGCGGTCGCCTCTCTGCCGACACGCTCCTCAGGCTTCATCACGTTGCTCCCATCTACGTGACTCGACCTTCTGCCCTGTCTGTCTCCTGTTTCTGCTGCGCCTCGCTTCTTCTCCTTCAGTTCCCGAAGTCCCTGATGACTCATCTTCTGATGATCCACTCTCCCCATGTGTCATGCTCCGTCTCTCTCTTACTTCTTGAGTGTTTACCTCCATTGGTTCTGGTCGTTGGTATTCTCTCCTCCGGAAGATATACGGGCAATGCCTCGCGATGTGTCCTTCCTCGCCACACTCAAAACATTTTGTTCGAGGACACTGTGCCACTAAATGTCCTGCCTTCCTACATCCGTGGCATTTTCTTTCTTCCCTGGGCGGGGCATACCTCGGTCTCGTTCCTCTAAATCTTCTTTCTCCTGTCGTTCCCTTGTCTCTGCCAATAACGGACGTTTCTGGTCTCCTCCAGGTTGGTTTCAGGGTCCGGGTTCTTTTGTATGCAACTCGGCTCCACTCATTGTCGACGTCTTGCACCCTCACTTCTTCCTCCTTGGCACTAGTGTCGATCATTGATTGTGCACACTCCGAGAACGAGCGCTCATCAGAGAATCCTTCCTTTCTTCCTGTCTCCTTGGCCAGTTGCACTTTTAGAATTGTGGATAAGAATCCCATTCTACCCTCCACCTCTTCTACGCTAATCGACTCTCTCATCTTCTCCGTTATCTTATTGAAACGGACTACTAACCCCGCAGCATATTGCCCGTTACTTTGTCTTGGGGACTTTGTCTCCCTAAACATTTGGAATATGTCCTCATCGGGAGTCCATCGTCCTCCTCCGTACGCCTTCTTCAATCTCATCTTAATTAATTCCCACGGGGTTTCTTCATCTGCCTGAATTTGATTCAGTATACTTCTCTTGACCCGACATATCAGGGCCGCCTTCAACGATTCCGCGTCTCTGGGATCTATTAAATTTTCGTCTGCTTTAGCTCCAATTAAAGCTGTGAGACGGTCTCCTCCTTTTAGGAAATGGTTCAGCTCACCCAGTTCCCCAGTGAATCTCTCCAGCTCCGCAACAGCCTTCCTCAGATCCTGGGTATTCATCGCTTTTACCCTCATCAGCGCGAGCGCCGTGGCATGAACTTCTGGCATAGTTCCCACTCTTCTAATATCTGCTCCCTCTACGAGATTCAAGACGGGCTGTCTCAAAATTCCTCCTTCAGTCATCTTCTCTCTTTCGCGTATAGAAGAAAAAAAAACAAAAAAAAATTACGCTCGCACTCGATAACTCTCTTTCTCCACGGTTCCCGGGTTTCGGCACCAGTTAATGTTTATTGAATTACAAGCTAAGAAAGGTTGGTAATAAGAACACGTAGAACGTTATAACAAGACTGCTTTATTTAGACCAAGATACCTCTATCTATAGGTATTACCTGTAAACATATACAGATAACATATGTTTGGGGATTAAGGCTGGGCACTAGCGGCGCCTGGACTTAACTTATATATACCTAATACATTACTAGATTGAGGTAGGTTCTAACTGGTATCCCTTGGGAGCACTGTGCTCTTTGAGCTAGGCAAAGCGCTTTATCCTTTAATTTTACAAATTAATAATTTTAGATTGAAATGGAGACCGTGGACATCAAAGGTGCAGTAAAAGTATAAAAGAAAAAAACTTTTATTTTGTTTTCTCCTCTCCTCTCCCTTACAACGTGTTTTTTAAAAAGCTAATATATATATGTGAAAGTACTGCATTGAAAGAAATTGCTCCTTATCCTGAATCAGAACTACATTTTACAGAGTCTATCCTCAAAAACTATCACTTGGTTGGTGGTTAAAATTATCATGTTTTAAATGGAAATTTTGACCCACCCTTATATGCCTAAACGGAGAAAGGCTCTACTTTTAAACAGGTACTACCAAGATCTTACGGAGACATCTTCTACTTCCTCCTCAGTTCTCATCTACTCTCTGTCTCTTACTAGTTTACACGCTTCTTCCTTTTTCTACATTGTTCGTACACTGTTTTCATACTTTCTTCGTTAGGTGTCCACCCCACATCACCAAATCAGCTTTTAGGACATTGAAAAATGTACAAATGTAACAAAGAGCCATAAATTATTTAGTGGTAATCATGTTGTGATTACTCATTTCTTGCATACTCAACCATTCTTTAGAGTTATCTTCTCAATATCAGTCATACTTCATCTTTACAAGTATTGCTTTGTTATCACAGCACCTTCTCACCACCCATGCAATCGGTGACTAGCCTAGTATCTTTGTATTGCTACGTCAGGTCCTCTTGCTAATGTATTTTTAAATTATAAATAAATAAAAATATATAAAATGTATGAAAATGTATCTATCTATCTACCGATGCATATATTTTTTCACCTAACTTATCTGGAGAACCGCACCTCCACGCTCATGTTGAATAATTTACCTATTTCAATAAATTGACTTTATTTGGGTTGCCATTTAATTATTCATACTACTAGATTAGACTTACCATATCAAACTCTAAGCGTACTGAAAGTTATTATAAAATAAAATTGGTTAATAATGATTGATTTGATTTTGTTTTAATTAATTCTAATCCAAAGGTAAATTGACCAATGGAAGGAATTTAGTTGGTAGACTAGAATTTACCATTAGATAAGTATTGTATTTACATGACAGAACAATAAATGAAATAAAATAGAACGAATGAAATGATGGATGATTACTTTAAATTATTATAAATGAAATATTAATACCCATTGTCTCTTACAAGACTTATTTGTCTTGTTGAAAAAAGATCTATCAAGCCAGATGTCCTTAAATCTCCTTCCTCTCCGTCTTGCTTTTCCAAAAAAGTAAACCCAACTATATCCCTTCTCTTCGAGACTCCTCTTACTTACCTGTCTTCCCATCTCCATGCCAAGAAGACAGATTATGACCATCTTTGTCAACTGAAATTGCCATTTTCACACCCCTGTACTAAATGTTTCTTTTAGAGGCCGGACCCTTCGTTTTCTTTGATCTAACTCTCTGGTATCGAAAAGGGCTTTTATGATGCTACCCTCCAGTACTCCGAGCCCTCTCTTTTGCCAGCCACCAACAAAGAAACTTACAACTATAGTAAATTGAAAAGTCTTATTACTATTTTATTTTAAACTAATATACAGTTAAATTATGTTACAGATAAAACATTATTTAGTTTACTACGGTTTATTATGGTTACTATTATTATTACCGTAATAATTAATTATTTTTTACTACCATTTAACTGTTCTGTTGATAAAAACATAGTTCTTTTTAAAAGAATACTCAATAATATTTATTCAATTAATTGTATTGCTGTTATTTTTCTCTACTACTTTTTTTCTTATCTAATTGCGTATGATACATTTTTCTTATTGTATATTTCAACAAATTCGTGTATCATGTTTTTTTAATTTGAGATAAAGGTTTACTTTTTAATTATTACTTTATTTTCTCCCCCTATTTGATGTATTGCCTTTTTTGTTTGTTGGCCTGATCTTTATTTACTTATGTGTACATAGCTATTATTCATAGGAGATAAGGCCCCAAATATTTGTTTTGTAATTGTATTGTAACTACCCAGAAATCGGTCAAATGAACCTACTACATTATAATCTATCTAATGTTTGAGTATGATTAATTTTTTATTTATTTATTTCTATCAGCTGCTGGATCAGTGCTCCATTGTAAGCAGGAGATAAAGGGATTAGCAAGAAAGTGGTCGCAGGACAAACCCTCGTGCTAATCCAATAGCGAAAGGGCTAACGCTGTTGCGGCAGTCCGGCGTATGTATTCTCAATCTTGTTAATCCTTCCTCTTCTATAGCACAGATTTCCATTTTCTTCCTATTTTATTTTTCAGAGTCACCTCATCAAATACCAATATAGCAAAAAATAATGAAAGTTAACAGTTGATAGTGGCAAAGAGATTTAATAGACTTAAAAGAAAAACAAGTTAATTAATTCTCAATAAAATAGGGTGAAAACGATTTGGGTAGCCTATAGGAAACCACCTCCGTAGTTTTCTTTAAGGGTGGGGGTAGGTCTTGTAGGTGATCACTCAGCCTCGTGAGGATAAATGAGCAGTTATAGCTTCAACAAGAACCCACTATCAATTATCTGTCGGCCTCACTTCTTGGATTTTGTATGATTAAAATACATTTTAGGAAATTAATAATGCTATAAAACACTGATTAAATTTTATTAACATAATGGATGGAGTCTGATCGTGGGCCATTCATGTTAATAACTGTACACCTCTCTCTGTTCTACGTACACTTTATTTTATACTGATACAAACACCACCATTATCAATTATGTTATAATTAAAATAATACAATAGGACGTAAAGATTTAAAAAAAAAAGTGAAAAGTTAAAATAATATGTCTTTTTTTTATAGTAACGTATGTGGTTGCTTTAGAATAGGAGACCTAATTTTTCACATTAATTATTATTTATTTAAACTTTTATGCCTTATCTATCATTTTATTTATGAGATAGTTGATCATGGCGGTACAGTAACCGAAATCGCTCGCTATCAAATAAATTGTGGGAATACCAGAAAGAGTTGTACACTTAAATATTAATATTTTTCTTCATCAGTTATCTCTAGCCTTCTGGTTTATTCGTATTCTTTGTGTGTTCATTCAGTTTGGGTTTTATTTAATGTAAGCGGGTTTCATTATAATAAAGGCTTAGTTTCTTCTAAGGTTTTTCCTCAATTAGGCTCATGAAGACCGAATACAGATGGCATCAAAAATTTTGGAAAACTATCAAAGTTATACTAATCAAATCAATTCCACAGGTTTCTCCAGAGTTCTACAATTTGCAGTGATAATATCTAGGGTTAAATATGTATTAATTGTAAGTAGTTATGAATAACAGAAATGGAAACAATAATTATTTGTATCGTTATGCTGGTTTTTAAAAATACAGTAAAAGATATCTCAAGGACACTAAAGGCGTCATCGCTCAACAGTCTAGCCTTACACGTCAGTATTGCAGGTTTGCAGTCACTCCTTGTCATTTTAATTTTAATTTTTTTTTTTATGTTATAACAGATAGAACGTCGTGGGACAACTCTTGCACTGTGGTGTCTATCGCCCTCAGATCTGAATAATAGCTTAATCATTTTTTTAAAAAGAAAAAAATCTTGCAACAAGAGCATAGGAACCAAGACGGAAATTCTGTAGATAAAACATTAATAAAATATCCATGAATATAAGGTAATGCTGAACTTCTTTTTTGAATTAGGTAGTTATCTAACATGCTCAGTAATAAAATTATTCAATTTAGACCTTTTTATTCAGCGTGAGTCTAATTCCAAGCTCTTCTGAGATTGGCAAGTCTGGCCGGAACCTACTCGACTTCATGTGAGAAATTGAATAACCAATTGAGTACAGAGCTTAAGAAAAAAAATAAAAAAAAAATAAGTTTTTGGTGACGGCCTTTTATTGAAAATGAAAGTAACTTCAAAAGTCCCAGGATAAGAATAAACATCCCATGCGTGAATTAAAACGTGGTGAAATAATATATATGTGTTAAGGCCAGGCACTGTCGGTGTACAGACTTAATACCAAATCCTTGGGATGCAAACATCCCGATTGTATGTGTATAGGATTAAGAGCTACGAATAAAGCAGTCTTGTACTAACGTTTGATCTCATTTAATTTAATGACCTAACAGTAGGTTTTCATTTGTTTAGGCCTCAGAAATTTACCTGTAGGTAAAATTAGTTCATTTGAGTTACTAGCGTATGACTCTTTGACTTAGACCTAATACAATCGCTATCAAAGCAACACGTGCACTCTAAGTGGAAGTTTAGATATTAGAGTGTGGTTTTCAGATATCAGAAGCTTCTAATCCTCCTGTTTCAGTTTCTTTCTTTCTAAACATCTTTTCTACCCAATAATAATTACCGCCGGTAATGAATCTCTTACGTGCTATTCAGGTAGAGGCTAAACTAAATCACCAAACACTAAGGTAAGCTAATTAATAACAAGTCTAACTGTTTTTATATTAAAAAATTAACTTCCTAACCAGCCCATAAACTGATATATTTTAACGAGTATGTTATGCACAATAATGTGCTTGATAAACTGATTTTATGTTTACAGCAGGGAATATTGAATAACTAATTTAGATGCCCTTAGTACTAAACTGTATCCTAACTGACCACCGTTTATAGTCAAAATAAGTACAGATAGAAGAGGATAGGTCTCCGTCAGAGCGAAAAGCGTAAAGCCGGGATGAGAGGCCTAAGCAATCTCGCCACGAACGATTTGAAGAGGAAATACGGCGAGCGGGGAATTCCGTCAGCCGCCACTGCTTTGCCTAATCTAACGGAAAACTTCACTTAAACGGTTCCTCTACGCGAACAAAACCTGCTCCCCTGCTTTCAATTTGGTTAGTTACAAATAAACTCTACTTTGAGTGAGCTAAATTTGAAATCGAAAAGGTTGATTGAAAGATTTTTAAATGATAGTAGGCAATTGAAAATACTAATCATGTAACGTAATAATAATAAAAACATCTTTATTATCTTGCGACTCTGCCCCTTAAGAAGTATAATTTCTTAGCACAAAGGAGGTTCTTCCCCATTATCAGTCTTCCCTAAAATTTGCTAGATACTATATTAAAAATTATTTAATATAAAATATATATAAACACAAATCATAATATTATTATTATATTATTATAGTAATATTAAATGAAATAATTGTGAAAAAATTTATAAATAAAATAAAACGAGAGCATGCTTGAGAAATAAATATCTACACGCACACACAATATTTCACAATGGGGTAATCACACATCGATATTTTAATACATAAACACATAGATTTACTCATAAAAAAATAAAATTTCCTAAAATAAAAGTACTAAAATATTACAAGAATAGTAACATGCTATTCATATTAGTTAGCACTTTATGCTATACAACTACTTTTTTTCTAATTGTAAATAATTAAACAATCTTGTTTTGAACACATCTAATTAAGAGCATGGCGCATGGAGCTTCAGAAAGGTCATTGCGTTTATGATGTAGGATTGTGGCTCTTTGTAGGTAAGGGCATAAGATGGATTACCGGGTGCAAATTTGGTGTAAATGAACGCCTGCTTTGGTATACGTATGTATCCGCACGTGGTATCATTATAGAGTTTTAAATTGTTCATATTTCACTTGAAAAACCATTGTAAAACAAGCAACTAAATGGAATTTAATTAGAGTATTTCTGCCTAGTAAATCTTATTGGAATGAAGTGAAGAACAAGTGCTGATTTGGTCTCTGCAAGACGCCCGGTCCATCACTCAAAGGAAGTGCTAACGTTGGACCAGCTACCAGAGCTCTGTGAGGACAAGTCTTATCACCCTTATGATACTAATGAAGGTGCCATGGGTTATGAGGGGATACATCAATTCCTCGACGTTTCAATTAGAATGAGTTAAATCACCTCACAAGCGATCTCAACCTGTCAAAAGAAGCATCTAAATTACTCGCTTGCTGATGAAATGAAATGATTAGATTTTATATGAAAATGCCAATTTTTTTTTTCCCTGCACAAAGGTAAAAATAATTTCTAAATTAACTGGCTATTAGTTGGTTAAATAATAGTACGACGTCAATCATGTTTGTCAAAAAATGCCTTAGATTTCATCGAGTTTTGAATAATTTATTTCACTCAAACTAATGTTAAAACATAAAATTACATATGAGTAGTTATATTTATTAAGAGTTTCCACTACTCTATTGACATGATATATTGTTTCGGATCAGGTTTTGATAACAAGAAAAGAAAAAAATACAGAAAAATGGAGACTCTTCTTTTTACTTTACATCGAAATGTCATCTATAAACGTATCATGGAAGTTTTATTCAACCTATAAAAATTCCCTAGATCGCACAATGATTTCATAGTTTACTATGAACTCAAATTTTAAGAATTTATAAGCATATGACAACGCTAATCACATTATAAAGATACATTTAATTAACCTACTAGCATAAGGCTTGGTTAATTATCCTTGGATCCACTGGTTATCTAAGGCTGAACTAAAGGATATTACACAATGTATAGGTCCTAGAAGTTGAGACAGCCAGGAGCTGGGGCCTGCAGACACGTGGCTGTTTACAAAGCGCCTGTTAGCTGCTTGGCTTACTTTGTGCGGGTGGTGCTTCGTCCACTCCTCTAATCCCAACCCAGCAATTAACTTATTGCAACCATCCGCTCATCGTCCGTGCGTGGATAGTTGTCACTGGAACGTGGCATCAGTGGGAAGCCGATTAGGCAGTGACCTTTGTAACGCGAGGAGGAGGGATGTGTCAACGAAGGCAATTACACATATGTCAGCTTGTTCCCACGATTCCTGGCGTGGTGGGCCTGAAGTTTGTCTTAACCCACGATGTAGGAATGTAAAGACTCGTCATGGCTCGATATGATTCAAGGTGGCTCGTCATTTACCATGAAATGTCAGTAAACTCTTCCGACAACAAGCCAGTATGGCTCATACACCCGCCTTTACGATCTCATTGAGTTTGTAGAAGCTATTTTCCGCATAGTAGAATAATGAAGTTACATTGGAGTTAATAGATTTGTAAGTGGGAAAAACTATTGTTCCACAACTTCAAGGACAGAAAGATAGAAACCAGGTGTTTAATGCTTGTAAACGTATTCAAAATAACATGGACTATTCTTTTAAGAAATAAAAAAAGAAGAAAGAAAATCTGATGGCTGCATTCAGGAAGTTGGCGATGAAACTGAAAAAATAATTCATAAGCTTCACTGTCTGTGATGCATAAACGTCATTCATTTGGAACAACAAAATAAATAAAGCTGAAGATAGAACGTCTGGCAATGTTGAAAAAAAAGGGGACTACTTGAGATTTCCCAAAACATGTGCCGCCTGGAATTCGACCGATCGCAAGTCCAGAGGTACGAACCTGGATCACCTCAAGGTTTGTTACGCCACACGTGGGAACAAGTCTCATGATTTGTTTTCAGGACTCCGGGGTGATTCCGTGTTTTCCATCTCTTTGTAGAGGAGTGGGACTTCCCATGTATTAACAGTTCATTCATTTTCCAAACCATTAGTACTAATCACCTTCCTTACCTTCACAACCTCTAACAATTCAAATCCTCAATCTACTACAGAAGAAAAGCTCCCACCTTTTAACCTTTAGATCCATTCCTACAGAGCTTCAGCATTCGACCGTTCCTTTCCACAGCACTCATCTCCGGAATTCCCTCACTCCTAATATGCGAGATGCTTCTTCCTTAAGTCGAGCCTTCAAAATCCTTCCTTTCCAACACCTAATCACCATCCAGACAGACTCTCACTAGCTATAAATTAATTATTTATTTCTGCATGTTTAAGCCCGACTATTTATCTTATTTGAGATTGATTTTTACTTATTTAAAATTAATAGGCCGGATAAATTAATTTTATGTTTTACTCACCTTTCCAGTTGTGAATTATTTGTTAAAAGGGAAAAACAAAAAACAAAAATTTTTGTTATTTCTTCCCACATATTTATTAAAAAAATGTTATTTAAAAAAAAAAAAAATTGTATCATTTACTTATACTACTAATAGGTATGTATCGGAGACAATTTTATTTGGAATGTATGAGGTTTTGATACTTTTTATGAAATGAAATATTGTTTTGTGGCATAAGCAATGAAAATGTGTGCCAGTTAATTAATTTAAAATATATGGTTTGTAAACAAAAATAATAGCAGTAGGAGACTCTCCAGTGCCCCGTAAAAGGGAATGACAACACATGAAACCCTTTAAAGGTGATAGAAGGACTCAGCACGGCCGGATAAGTCTCTCCGATAACTTAGTCACGTTTCAGATTTCAGCTGTGCAAGATGCAGTTGGCAGAGTGACAGTACCCTCAACCATCGACGGTTGTACAACCTAGAAAAATCGGCTCATTGCCCTATTGTTTATATTGGCTTCTTGGCATCCAACTCGGAAGAAATCTTGATATGCGCATCTTATTACTTCGTTGGACGTAGGTTTATCTACCCACAAAGAGTTTTCATGTGTTTGCGCCATTTAGCGTATACTATTACCAGATCACTGAACCATTTTGTAATTCATTTAAATAGTTATATAGTTGCTATTTTGGGTTTGTTGTTGCTTTTCTTTCATTTTCTTTCTCATTATTTAAAATAAAATCTTATCATAATCTGCAAAGGTCATATTTATTTTTATCTCTTTACTTGTCTCCTACTTTTTATTTGTTTTAATTTTCAGAATAGCTATTTATTTTATTTTTATTTTTTTTCTTGTTTTATAAAAATTCTACCTTTGGTTTTTACATTTAAACTTTTTCTTCGCTTTCTATTGTTAACCTTTTCTTGTTCTTAGTTACAACCACCCACCTTAGTGGGGAACCAGCGCTTTCAATTGTCCCCCACATTAGCAGTTTTTTTTTTACATACCTATCAACTTGTTTATACATACATATACCTATACAATATTCTATTTTAATCCATAACGCCCTTAATTTATAATGTTATATTTTAATTTAATATTGTATTGTACCGTCTGTTAACTATATACATTTTCTGTTTTTTAATGTTCTAGTTTTTGGTACGTGCTTCATTATTACTGAAGTATATTCCTTATTTTTTTGTACCAGTTACATACTAGTAGTATGTTCTGTTAGCCAGTGAACTCGTCAATCTGTACCATAATGCCATGCATAGAGGATTTGGTCCTGATCTAATTCGGCATTTAGCAGTTACATACTTGGAGCTACTTCTCGAAAAGGCTAAATGATGAAGATTACACGCCAGTTAGTTAGTAGTTTGAGGGTATTTGTCGCCTTTATAATAAAAAATAAAATTGTGGGTAATTTGTATTATTACCAAGCCCAAAGGGTCTGTATTTCACATATACGAAACAAAAACCATGTAAACATTTTTAGTGATAGGGCTCACCTTAAGAATTAAGCATGTGCTATGCTAACACTAACCTTAATGTAACTTAACCTAGTTTTTCCAAAAAGCTTGTTGCCATCGATACGGGAGTGGGAGGTGGGGGTCAAAGTGTTAAATACTGGGTTTATCAGGGGCTGCAACGAGTATCTCCAGTGATGAACATTATTACTACATCGTTACATTATTACATGGTAGGTGTCGGCAACGGTGCAGGACGGCGTTCTTCAACCCCTGGAGAGAGGTATGTCTGACTACTTTTCATATGATAGCGTTCTGAAATTGTTTGAGATTCTTAGCTGTGTTGTCAGTAAAGTGAGTATTTAGCGGGGACGGGTCGTCAGAGCTGGCCGGAGGACAGGTTTAGACGAGTATATTTATAGTTTAAGACGAAACGACAAGTGCGAAAGCCGGTAAGACTTGTATCGTACTATTTTTTTGCTATTTTGTTTCTAAAATGAGTAGAGGAATGGAGGTGCCTATCGATTTTATAACGTGATAGTAAATTGAGAACGCCGGTGAGCTCTCTTGCCCTCCTATAGTGTAGGATTTTGGCAAGGTTTTTTTTCCTCTTTGGGAAGGAGAAGATTACGCTTATGTTTAACCTATCCAGTCTGTCGCAGATTACGTTACAAACTGACTTGGCTTGTGTAAGAGCTCTTGTTGCACTCATGCTACTGCCGTTAACCGCAATTATAATTAGGTAATTAACAGGAGTGGTTGTAAGATTATTGTACATTCTCAGGTAGATACGGCGTTGTCCTTCTAATTACGAGTGCGCGGATGCAAAGAATTACTATCAAAGTTCTTGTTAAAAGAAATAAGTTACCAATACTTAGCTCTGGCTGCTCTGCATATATTGGGAAGGGGGTTTTCATTTGTGGTATCATCATTCTTATTACTGTTGGGCAGCGTATGTGGATTAAAAAGGAAAGCGAGATTGTCCGTTTCCTTATTTCATGTATAACTTTTGAAATACGCCTTTCCGGCGAATTTGATTCAATTTCGCTAATTAAATGTAGCCTTTGAACTTCACCCTTCCGTCTGGGTTGGACCCATTAAATATTATGGTGAGTAATGGGTCATTTTTGTACGTATAATTTTGGCATGGAATATTGTATGTATTTTGTATTGAGTAAAAATGCCAGTGCACAACTCGGCAAATCCGTTCCAATTGTAATTGTTTTTCTGTATTATATTGCCATTAGAAGGCTCCTAATTGTATGCGACCTCAGGTGACCATGTTATGTTTTTATGTAGAAAATTTTCCTGGTTCTGATACGCACTATTGCATGTATTTGTGCCCTTGATCATTACAGGACTTCCAGTTTTTTATCATGTAGACTTCAGATCGGATAACTGGAATCATCCTTTTTTTCTACAGATGGGCCTTTTAAAGTTTAGAGGACGTTTGGCTGTAAATATTTAGTATGAAATTACAACATGAAAATTCTTGATAAGTACATAAACCTGTCCAAAAAATTGACATTGACCAAATATGGTATACATTAGCAGTGAATTATTTTTTAGTTTGTTGTAGATTTTTTTTAAAAGTAATACCATGGTAAAACATCAATAAAAGTGATAAAACAGAGGCTACGGAGTACTAAAATATCTTTTATTGGCCAAGGATATCGCAGAAGATACTGAACATTTTTTTTTCTTTTTATGTTAGGTCCCTTATCAGGGCTTCGAGACTGCGTGCGTCCTGTCTTTTATGGGCTCTTAATGTCAGGTTGTATATTTTAGTTTTATTGCATTTGTGACAGCGAATATACCAGTGTTTTACCTGCGCTTCCGTGAATTATTCAAAATGGCTATTTTTATGCTCGAAGAGAAAATACTAGCGTTCTTCGATACTTAGCTCCATTTTTTTTTTCAAAAATTAGTTGCTAAAACTGACAATTCTATATCACGAAAATAATAGTTATTTCTGCATATGTCTTAGGGGAAATGAAATACAAAGTATCTAAGCACCGTTTAAAATATTGACTTCTAATTATATTCGTCCACTGATTTTAATTTATTTTCCAGAATTTAATTATTGTCAGTAACTTCAGTGCTAACGTTCTTTAAAATGCTATGCTTGATCCACCCAGTAACTTCCTTGCAGCCCAATATGCTAAAGAAAAACTTACCGTTAGGTAAACCCCCTTTTGAAATTCATTGAGTGAATATTTCACACCTACAATGTTTGTTAGCTTTAAACACGCCCTAACCGTGTAATGCGTTTAAAATCACCAGACGTAATAATTTTGGTTAAGGTATGATGTATGTAAGACGTAGTGTATATTTGAAGATATATTATAAACAAGGTATATGAGATAACCAGTATTTTTTTGCCCAACTGTTTATTGCACCTTTTTGTCTTGTAAATGAACTTAGTGGCTTGAATGCATGACTTCAATATAAGACAGTAAACCATTATCTTGCTAAATACAAAATAAAAAAATGTTATTGAGCTAGTTATTAATAATTAACAGCCAGAAACCTAGTCAGTGGTTCTACCTCGAGTTATCTTCTCAACATGAATTCTCTTTGGCAAAACTCTCACAAAGAATGCGCCATGTTCTGGATGTAAACAAGCAGCCAGTGGGGACAAAGTGTGACCTTTAAATTAATTTTCCGAGAGCTAGTTTGTAAATGTTGAGGTATTATAAGAAAATATTTTAATATAGTATTGATCCCAAATTTATCTATGATTATGATCCCTTGATCTAATTTCTTCTTTGGTTGTTAATTATTATTAGCAATACTACAATAAAAATTTCTCTTTTAATTTCATGTAATACCTTAACATCGGCAAACTCTCTTTTGGAAAACTATTTTGTTAAATTTAACGCGCTCTCCCTAACTCTCTTTTCCCCAACGCAAGAGTTTGGCTACAGAAGGTAATATAGAGAAGCTCTCCTTTACTTGAGAAAGAGTAGCACAATTGGTAGATCCGCCGAAGTCGAGTTCCGATTTTTCTAAGGTAATCATTATAAATGATAGTGAAGCAATAAACATATCACCGTCAGAGAGCTGAATTTTTCACCTTCCGTGCAGAATTTGGAAAAGTATAGGTTTTTGATTTTGGAACTAACAATTTCAAATAAAGATATTGTTACTAATTATTGATTTTTAGTTTGTAATATACAGAACTATTTTTCACCCCAACTGCATTCCATTCAAATTCCCTATGTGATCCCTTCCTCATACATATACCCATTCGCATACATATGCAGGTCCCATGACCTGACCTTGACTGATCGGGATCAGACCTAGCCTTCATATCCACCAATAACGGTAATCCTACAGAGGATTCCGCAAAGGGTTTGATTCGATAGTATTTAATATTAAAGAGGGTTGCCATGGCTCCGGGCACTGTGAATTTTACTCCTCTTCTGCCATCTTTTATTCATACCAGAATAAATTCACAAGGGACGGTGTATTTTTTTTTGCCTACTGGATTAAATTTTGACAATCATTAAATTGTTTTTTTTTATTTAAACCGTTATTTTATTTCGTTACAAAAGTCTTCTTTATTTTTCTATGCAAGAGGCCTGTTTAAACTTAAAATTATCAACGACTAAATACGTTCTCGAGAGGTACATATTGTATCGATAATGATAACAAATTTGTGAGTTTATTTCCTTGCTTTTTTGATAGAAAAGTCTTGAATAGCATTGTCTAAATTTAAATAATCAGTTGTTTTTCTATAATAGTATCGCTAGATACCAACAGGCCATATGAACCTTTATTAGGACATGGGAATTCCAGAGTTATGATAGACTGGTTTTCCTACTCACTGGTCAAGCGTAAAAATGACAACGTACAATTTCGCTGCAAAACGTGCACCGCAACCCCCCCCCTCCCGGTACGCTACTTGGATTTATAAGGCAGGTAATACTCAAAGGAAGTTTGAATTTTAAATTCCTGGATATAACAGGTGGAAATAGCAGGTCACAAGGCCACTACCGTTTCAGTCTCCGAGGAGGATTATAGGGATGAGTGGTGCAGTGCAATTAGGATTAGGATGGTTTGATAAGTAACGGTCGAATTTCCTTAACTGGGCATCCCTTCCAACTCTCTCAGGACTTTTGATTGAAAGGATTGTATACGCTTGATGTTTGACTTTTTTGCTGTCCCCCATAGCTTTATTGTGTAAGTCCAGATTGGCTTAGTTATAACTTTGCAGAATAGTAATTTAGTCTTTTTTGAGAGATGGGATGTCCTTTGAAGTAGTCTATAAAGTTATCCAATGTGTGTTAAAACTATTATGAAAGAATTACGATCTGATTTTACTTGATAATGGTTGATAGGATGCTGAAAACGTTTCATTTTAGTTTTAAAAACAATCTACAATTAGACAACATATACGGGGCTATTTCCAACATAAATTTTGCAGGAATCTACAGTCATAAGCTAAAACATAAACATATTAATATAAACATTAAAAAAACAACTCATGAATCCATTATTTAATATTATTCATTAATTGTGACTAAACCTTAAGTGATTTCTAATGAATTTCATCTTTACTAATACCAAGTACTAAATACTAGTATTAAGTACTGACTTCACACCTCAACTGAAACAGGAAAGCTCGCTAGGAGTAGTGATAACTGCCAGGCATATGGGCACACACAATCGTACTCCCGTCAACCCACAAACCACACATCTCGCATATTCCTCCAACTACAAGTTCTTCGGATCTCACCAGCCTTTTAACCTCATTCCTCACAGAGTTCAGAACCCTAATTACCCCTCTCGTTTCATTAAAAATGCTTACCTCTAAGGTTAGTATCCATATTTTTGTAAAAATCTTAACATATAGGTGTTTATGTTATTATTAACGAGTTGTTCACTCTGGCAATCAAACTGGAGATTTAGGCATTCACTCAGTGCTTGCTTATTTTGGTTTGTTTACTTTGAACTCGGTTAATACGATTTTTTCTAATATCACTGAATTTCAGTCTCACTTCAGAATTAAATTTTGTAAGAAATATATCCCATCAGTTTTATTACTTTTGACCCACTAGATTGTTAATAGACACCCCACTGTGCGGTTACAGATACGAGTACACATTTTTTCATTATATCGGTTATATCCATCTGTTGGGTCACAAATAATTTTTTTATTATTTTTTTTTCACTCACGTAATTATAACAATTAATTTTATTTATTTGTTAAAAGAAAAACCAAGATTGTAATATTTTGTTGTATTGAGATGTATAATTAGGAATTAAGGTTGTTTACGTCTAAGCAAGTGATAAGGTGAACTCTAATGCGATCAGCATCGACTTTGTTTTGGCATTTTGGATCAACTCCGATCGTCAGCGAATTACCGGCTCAGTTCCATGAGATTTGCGAATGAAGAAGGACCCTCGGAAATTTTTAATTGATGATGACCCCACATTCACACTACTTCTTCGTCGCTGACTGTACACCGGATATCCACCGCCCCACCCACGCTACCACTTGTTTGGAGAGTGAACATCGCGAAGAATTTTTTCTTCTCCACTTTGGGATCTCCGGTAAGAGGTTATTTTGCTATTACACACACCAACTATCTCCAGATTCAGCTCACACCATCCTTTTACTTACAAGAATAGAAGGCTATTGACTTTTGGTGATTGACACCATTAAATTTAGTAAATATAGAATTTAATTTATTTTTATTTTTATTAAAGCAAAAAGACATTTGTATTTTTGTTATCTATGTTTCTTTCATTTTATTTTTAGATTACTAACCCAGTTGCTAACATTACTTTTTTTTGTTTATATATTCGATTTTGAAAAAAAAGTGTACTTTTAATGTTCATTACATATGTATTGCCATTTTATAATTTTAGTTTTTTTGTATAATCTTTCCTCGATTATATTTTGTGTACACAATCTTGTTTTTTTTTCTCTCTCTCTCTCTCTAGATAACCAATAGTTTTTATTTTATTTTCCTTTTGTTTTTTGTTGTTTTTCTGGGAAAATGCAGGCAACCATTCTTGAACTTTTTTGCTGAATTTCACAGCCGGTAATTTGCAAAGGACAGAAGTTCGGCGACGTAATTTTACTAGCCCCTTCTTCCACCATTGGAAAATGGTACTTCCAAACAGTCATAAGCTAGACATAGTTTCACCGAGTTTTAATTTTTTATGCGACTTTTCCTATTTATTTATTATTGCATTTATATTGAGACCAAGGGTGTATTTAGAGAATTTTAACTAGTATTTCAAGTTTTTTTGATAGATTATATTTTAAACTGTTTTAACCATTCTAATTTTAGTCATGGCATTCAGCATTGGGCGTAGAAATATTTTATTCTATTGTCTTTTTATAGTTTCTACCTTTTATGTATAATATTATCAATTTCTGTATTGTTTTATTTAGAAATAATGTATTAATTGTTCTTAAGTTTTTCAAAATTGTGTCCTTACACGTCTTGATTATGATTATGTATCTCATGAGTTTTACAGGTCAAGCTGAGAATACGGCACAACCCGTCGAAAACGTTGGACTAGAAATCAATGAGGCGTTGGAGAGACAGGTGTTTTATTTATTATGATTTGGTGATTATATGCTCATTCGCTTCACGCAAATTTGACTTAAGTAAATATTCAATATTATTTCAGACGACGGATTGTTGCTAGGAGGAACAAGCAGAACTATTAGCAAAGCGAAGAAACAATAAAAGTTCAAAATCCCGGCCTGATACGTATGAGAAATCCCCTGAATTTCTCGACGAGGGGCACTGGCGGAGGGAGATATGCCCTCGAAGGGCCAGATTTAAGACAGGAGAAGCCCTCTCAAATATATAGAGCCTTGATACTGTGGAGTCTGCAGCCTGAGACCGGTCAGCTGTCAATTAAAAAAAGGTCCCGTGGGGGGGGGGGAGGGGGTAGAACCCCCCACTAGACCTCCCTGTTCACTTTGGATCCGATTACCCGCCTTATGGCTTGACTACTGGTTCTCTCTGGCCCGCCACATGGGAATCGCATTTCGATGAGCGCATATTGGTCGAGGATACAGGGACCTAACACACTTACCGCAGGACCACTATCGATATAGGGCCGATAATTACATAGAATAGCATCAGTCGTAGCAATTTGTCCAGTCCGCAGATGGTCCCGGCTCTCCTGTCATGTCCATTCACTACTCCAACTAGGTTAGTTAGCAGCGGGGAGCGGGATGGAATAAATGAAAGCTGGTGTTCCAATTGGCAATAGTAAGAATTATTTAGTCCGTTTAGAAAGTTCATTACAGACGCAGGTACGCGTCAGAATACGCAAGTGATTTGTGATATAAAGAAATACGTAGGGATTAAAAAAAAAAAAACTGAAAGAAATAACTGATCAAATATACCTATTGACAAATCATAGAAATGTCAAATTATATAAAAATGAATCGTTCACGCTAACTTCTTCTTTCACATCTATAATTTACTATATTATCACCAACATATTTATTATCATTCGCATATTTGTATTTTCGAATATAACTCAAATTTACGATCATTCGGTTCATTTTTGCGTTTGGTTCATTTGATAACACCAAGAACGAACAGGGCGAAAGCAGCAATGTCCAATTGTTTATGCTTCTGCAGTACCATTAATCGATCTAGTTCCTACTCATAGTTAACATTTAAATAAAGAATCTGATTAGCATGAGCAATTCCTAAATCTAAAAAAAATGAATAACAATAATTTTATTAAATGGATCCCAAATAGAAATTACAAGCGATTACCATGTAAATAATTTCCCTATTGCAATGATTAGACTAGAAAGGTTAATTAAGTGATGTGATTTCCCCGATAGTTGATAGTATAATGCCAGATGGATATTGACAATATTTAGCCTTCATTTGGTTAATATAAATATTAATAATTATTATAATCAGTAATCTTGTTATGCTAGTACTGTTTCCTTAATAATTATTGGCTGTAATTGATTAAAACCATATTACATTTTTGAGGTATGTTACATTAATATTGAGGTTTGGTGGCAACTGTTGCTTGCGGTTTTCTACAGGCTTGAATCTATGCTTTATGGTCTTGGCATAAGTGGTTGGCAGAGCCCAGAAGCGCTTAACGGAACACCGTGGCCCTTCAGGAGTCCACGGATCACCAGGCAATACGCCGGTACTTCTGAGGGCAAGGAAGCTGAGTGGAGGATGTGGAATCAAAAATCATGCTTCCACCTAACACTTACAGTCGAAATACATCAGTACATGGTACCAATGCTTGCCCCGAACTCCAAGCAGCAGCCTCTAACAGACCCCGGCTCATGGCATACACATAAAAATCCTGCTCATTTATTGTTTGTGTAATTTGTATTTATTTATTACTGCAATTATGAAAATGACTAGCAGTGATATAGAAGAATACTCTATACATAATAGTATTTTCTAAACGATGTATAGATGGATGGGGGAATGTGATTGGATCGGTAGATCAAAGGCAGCCGTGATGGATGCATGTGCTTCCCACATAGAAAAAAAAAACATGAGATGCTGGCAAGAAGAAGACTGGATTGACATGCAGCTGTAGAACAAAAAAAATCTTGGAAACTTGTAAGGAATCTTAAGCAAGAAAACAAAAAAAACGTATTAGACAAATAGGTTAAAGATTGTTACTCTGTTTTTTTTTTATTGTAATACTTATTTATTCGCAACTTTCTAAAGAAACAATACAGTGAATGCGATAATGATTGAATAACAGTAACAAATAGGCATGAATGAGATGAGGAAAAGCACATCCAGTGATCCCTCTCCATTAAAGAATATATTAATGGCCGTTGATTTATTAAATTTCTACTCCAGTTCCTTCAGTCCAGGCGAGTCAGGACACTCTTTTGCTTCTATTGCAAGTATGAGCGGATTGGTTAGTCCATTTATATTTTGTGTTGGATTTGTCTCTGCATAGTCTTGATGTAGATATGTACGTGTAGAATTTGTAAGGCCAATGGTAAGTTGAAGTAGTAAACTCTGATAATTTAAAAGGAAATATTTGTATACAATTACCATTGATTTATCGCTATAGTCAAGGTGTACTTGCATTTTGTTTTGCTATAAGGTTTTTCCAACGTGGGACTCAAAACAAAAGTACTAACCAATGTAACTAGTGAAGGAAAAAAAAGAGTTTCATTTAGATTGGCCGGTTTTCTTCCGGTTTCTTACCCAAAGGTTTCCATTTTCCGCTTCAATTTGTTCTCGTCTTCGGAGGGTATCAAGAGCGCATTTCAAATTAAGACGGGACCCTGAGGAAGAAGTGCAAAGATACACAGGGATAACTCCCTTTAAGCTCACACCGCCTCCTTCTAAGACAAATGAATTTCGCTGGCAAATTATTCAAAGCCTTAATTGTTCTTACGCTAGTAAGTAGTATAGAAGAAAATTCAGTGACGTATTTTATTAATACGTATATATGATATGTATTGAAATATGCTAATATAATATTGTAGTAAGTATACAAGTACACATGTATATACATACATATATATATATTTGTTTGTTGTGGTTTCCATCAGTTTTCGTAATAAACTTAATAATACCCCGACTGTTAATGACCAACAGCTATCTTCGGCTCTTAGATAACTTAATAGCAACCCATCACATTATGAAAATGGTTTGAATAAACGGTGTAGACATTAAGAAACGGCGTAAAAGGATATAACCAGCAGCTGTATAGGATATTAAAATCCCACAACCCAATTTTGAAGTTGAAAGCATTGCGGGAATTACTTTTTGGGGTATGCGAAATTTACTTTATTGGTTTTTGTGAGCGAATGAGTCACTTTGATGAGCAGACAAATTATATCATCAAAAAAATACTAATGATCGGAACCTTTAAAATTGAGCAAAGCTTTGTAATTATTTGAATATGCCTCATATTAAGATAATCAAATCAGTACACACAAAATCGTTTCTTCTTCAGATTGTTGGGCCATGTAGTTCTCTAGAAACCTGTCTTTTTAAAACTATAAAATAGTAACTAACTCGAAAAAATGTTTAAGGAAATGAAAAAAATATAAATGATGCTAATAAGGTATGTTGCTATTTTCTGCTTTTTTTGTTAAGTAAAGGGGAGAGGGGTTTTTCCAAGTATGGGATACTTTAATGTTTTGATCATTTTAAATTCCACTGTACTATTATTACAAAGGATTTTTTTTCAACTGTGTGTCAATAAGTTCTACCAACTTCTTTTGCGAAAAAAAAAAAAATAAATATCTTTCCGCTTAAGGCTTTCATCTGGATTTCAGATTTCTGACATTTTTAATCCAAACTATGCACGAGTTATTTTATGGGTTCATTACTTATCCACTTGATTTAATTATAGCCATTTATAATCTAAACTATTGTATCACTAACTAACTAACTATTGTATTATTTACTTACATGTAAATTATTACAAGTTAAGCTACTTATAGTTTATCTTCATTCTCCCTTAATCTTTAGTTTTGAATGACTTTCTAATGCGTAAGATAAACATTTGTAAATAATTTCTTAATAATTAATGGCCTAGAGCTTAGCATCCTCATTTTTTTCAATGGTAGTATATTTCTATCTATACTAGATGCGAAAGAAAGTCTACTAGTGATTTAAATACATTTTTATTTGTTTGAATGTCAACGGTCTAAAATATCCACTGAACCACTCTTTTAGCCATATTAATCATTCTTGTATATCTTCCTTGGTGTGATTGAAGAAGGAATTGACTGGACAAGTTTTATTCAGGAACGGAATGGCAAGATCTAAAGTGGATTCCACATAGGAACGGGTGAGACTGGCAAGGTCATACCGGGCATCACAGCGGAGGATTGAATAAAACAAGGGGGTGGATAAATGGAGAAAAAAAAGAGGGTGGGGGTGGAGGAGAGCTCAATCAGGCGGAGGGAATGACGGACTAATCCACATAGAGGCGACGGTATGTGGCCCATAGTTCCCTCCCCTTGCACATACGGGGGACAAATTGATTCTAGATCGGCAGATTGTCTAGTCTCTTTTACATCTGAATCACGTCCTACAGGCTTCAGCTTTCAGCTTCTCGCGTTTTGAGGATGGATCTGCAGTGTAGTCAGCGAAGGCTTGTGGCTCTTGTTTGCAAGGTATTGTCCACTTCTCATCTGAAGTTAGAATATTTGATGGCTACGCAATGTTAACAAAACTATTGTTCCTCACAGCTTCCAAAGGAACAGAAAGGTCGTATGTAACATGTAAATTATGCCAAATTTTTCATAAAACAGAAGAAATCTTACTAGTAAAAGCTAAATGTAAATGAGAATTAACATAAATTCTACAGGCTTACTTAGTTTTTCTAAACAATACAGTTAGTAGAAAATAAGTAGTAATAGTAAACAGTAATTATTGAACATAAAGAATAAAACATAGGAATAAGTGCATTCTATATGTCACTGTGAATGAGTATCACCATCTATTTTTTAGCATTTTTTTATTAGTTAAGTCCATAAATTTTTTTTAAAAGAATTTCTTCATTCCATTTTTCATTGGCTCATTACATATAGTTTCTAGCGCTATGAAAAGACATACATTTGGAGGAAGCTGTGTACAAATGAAAGAAGGGATCATTGAAACGACCGATTAGAGGCTTAGGTCTACATGCAGACAGATAGTACACTCACACCATCTGCTCTTCTTAACGCCAACTCTCCAGAAAAAAATCTCCAATAGTTGTTCACATTTGTTTGTTTTCAATTACAAACTCAAGGAAGGTGTCTTCACTTCTTAAAATTGGTGTTTAATATGAAAAGATGCGATGAAGTTATTTCTGATTGAAATGCACTTAAGGTCTGCTGATTATAAGGTTAATTTTATTGACTATAAGGAATATTTTTTTGTAATCGAATAAGATCTTTAAATAACGTCTAAATTTGTCTTCCCATATGGTTTTTCTTATTTCATAAGCTTTTTCAGCAGCCTATATTGTCATTCTCAAGTGCTTCTTGAGTAGCAAGATAGATACCGCTATCATTGACCACATCTGAGCTGCTGAAAGTGCTTGTGAAATAAAAAACTAATTAAGGCAAAACAATACCGTACTACTGAGCATAATTACTAAAGCTTATTATGAAAGACCATACATTCATTAATTTCTTGTGAACTCAAAGAGTTTTAACAAGTCTGGAAGAATTAGACAGCTTACTGTTGCTCAGATATCATCCAGTGACATTTGCAATGATGCAGTAAGAATATTTCGTAATGTTCATACTCACATAATGACACTTCAATATCCTCCTGGTTAAAAAGATGGAGCAACAACTTAATTATTTAAAAGTGTAAAAAAAAAACCTTTCCACGCTGCCTACGCAAATATCACGAAAACAACTTAACAAGGATTGAACAGAATACCAATAGTGTTGGCTATCTTGGAGTAAGTTTAGATATAGAACTAACCTGAAGATTAAGCAGAGATTACGAAAAATCGAGACCACACACAACCTAAGCTAACAGCAATCAAGAACACACATGCACCACAATTGTACGTAAAATCCCAGGACATTCACATTACCGATCAGGAAATACGGCTAAATACCATGGCTGTTTGAAATTTTCTTTTAGGCCTAGCCAGCGAAGGTTTGAGCCAACAAAGTTTTAGGACCGTTAAATTGCTTATTATAAATTATTTTTTTAGTTGTTAGAAATGTATTTAAAATACTTCTATTGCTTCCAAGAACATCGTAGTTAAGTTATCCAAAACAAAATAAACGAAGTGATATTATATTATAAACCATAATAACATTATACTTGTAGGATTATTACGTCATCTAAAAGTTAACAACTATGACCGATTCAGTCAAATTTTCAGTTTTTTGGCTGGATCGGTCAAAGGAATAATACTGAAGGTAATTTTTCAATTCAATAGTCGATAGCATACCATTTACAAGAAGATTTTGTCATTTTCTCCTTATTTTTTAGCATTGGCGCAACAGTTTTCGCAGCCTCTCACCGAGATTAATCACCAGCAGAAGGCGGTACAGAAAGAACTGAACGGGGATTGTTCGACAATAGGAAAAGGATGAGAAAATCTATAAGGAGGAAAAGGAAACAGTTAGAAAGAAGAAAAATAGCCGGGGCTGAATGAAGAACAGCACTCAGAAAGCTTTCAGTTGGTCTCGGAGTGTTTTCTTTGTAGTCCTTTCTTGCTCTGAATAAACGACGTCTTATTTCTGGACTCTCTCCTTCGTCAGGTGTCCTGTCTTTTACGCTATTGTGCTTACTCCTTTGAACTAATATCAATTAATTTCAGAGGCTTCTTCACTGTTATAGCTCCGGCTTAATAAGTTGTGGGGGTTTTCCCATCTATGAAGTCATGCCGTCAATAAATGATATGTAGATTTGAAACATTGGTTTATATTTTTTATGTGAAAATGGAAGACATTCATTAAAATCAGTCAGTGTTTTGTGAGAGCCAATGTTTAACAGGACCAGCCTGTTTCTTATACATTAATGCACGAAGGTCCTTCAAATTAATAATAGTTATTGTAATAGTATAGTTATAGTAATATGCATAGGATTGTAATAGTTTTTTACTAGGATATATTATAGGCGGTAAAATTTAAAAAAATACTAAATATATATATATATAATAATAACCACAGTAGAAAAAACCCTGTTCATTTGTGATTTTAATGATTTTTAGCTGTTTAAATGTTAATATATTTTTTTTAAAGCGTTTGCTTAGAAACCCACTCCCTCCATACCTCCTGGATAAAGCCAGTCGTAGAGTAAAGATCGCGGATGTATCAGCCCTGGTTAAATATATGAAAATATACTATTGTTTTGGATGAGTTACATATCCTTCATCACACCTCTTGTCCACAATATATATATATGAGGGGCTGTGGTACCTCCTTGGCCCCGGCCTGTTCTAGAAAAGCCAGGCTCTGCCCCGTGCTAAAACTCTTTTAATCTCTCAACGGTGGGCTCCCCAAATAACAAAAAACTAATAATAATAATAAAAATAATAAACAACAACAATAGACAATCAAATTTTTGTTGTTCATATAATAAACAAATCCCTAAATACAAACATACACGTCAAAATGGATGTTTCATACACCTAACGATATGGTTGAGCGGGTGAGCTTTAAAAAACTGGTTTATACACAGCTCTAGCGTCTATATACACGTATACTTGCGTGAAATTTAATGACAGGTAAAATTAAATACGCCAATTTTAAAATTTTCCACTGATCGAGATAACGGACAATTTGACATTTGCTCAAGTGAGACCGCTTTGTGTTTTTGTTGTGTAGCTCCACCTTAGAGGGAAGGAAACCTACTAAAAGAGTTTGAAAATAAAAGAAAATCCTATTAGAGGGTCCAAGGACCCTGAGGGTACCTGCCCATGTCCTGGGGGATATTTGATGAATAAGGAATGGGAGGGACGTAAAAGGTCAAACTCGCCTTTATTCTTAAACGTGAAATTCTCCAGGACTGACCCCTCAAAGAGCGGCCTGTTAGGTGTTCATGGTTAGCTGCCTCAGAAAAGACCTCGCTTCTTAAGGCCATCAATTCAGTTCGTTATGGAGACTTAACGCACTAGGGGCACAATTGCTCGACCTCATTGTCTTCCTTTTAGGCCAGGAGGGACTATCAACAACTAATCCTCATATCCGAGGTCTTGTGACATGTTCTCCGAATAGCCTAAGGAGTGATGATTTAAAACATATTTAATGAATTTTAAAAGTTGGATCACTTCAAAACAGTGGCTGGACGCGAAAATCTCAAATCTAATGTTTATTACATCTTAAGAACCTGATGGGTACTTCCTAAGAAAATATTGTGCGTTCAAGCCATGGATAAAATAAGAGTTGTGGATAACAGACAACACGCTCTTGCCACTGTAGCATGGTTAGGCTCCAAAAAACCGGATTATAATTGAAATTTTTTTTTCTCTATTCAGTCCAACGTTTCTGTGTTTCTAGAAAAAAAAATTTTCATTTCTTGAAAATGAGTATAAAACTTGAGGCGAATAAAAAAAAAAAAGAAATTAACTTAACAATTACTACGCAACAATACTTTACGATTGATGAAGCTTACCATATATGAGATATCCCATGTTAGAGGTGTTCTACATGCCAGCACCATAACTCGCCTCCAGAGCTTCCAGAACAACATCCTGCGAACGGCACTGTGGCATACCCCTTTTCGTGAAATGAAGGCTTCCGACATGCACGAAAAGTTCGAGCTCCCCACCATCACCGAAGCCATCAGACGACGTCACATCAATTTCTTCGACTCGATGAAGCACAGTCTAAACCCTCTCTTCCGAGACATGACACCACCACCGCTACCGGCACGATGGCAACTCACAAGATCGAGTAAAGCAGAAGAAATGGTTGACATCACGGCGCTTGGCCCACCAACAACAAGCCTCTAAGGGGCACCCTCACTGATATCAGACTAACTACGACTGGACTACATGCCTAGAGAAGACTCTAGGCCCAGCCACCAGTGGGCTCTCACCACTGTACCGTAACAATCAACCTCCACCGAGGATTCCCACACTCCTTACTCCTCTCACACCACCTTCAAGCAGGTCCTCCTAGTACAAAGATCCGATCACCCTAAATATTTTATATTTCTCCCTCATCCTAAAATTCTAACTAAAGAGCTTAGAAAAAAAACAAAAAAAATTCAGTTATTTTGTAGTAAGTGATGGAATGCTGCGCGTGTAAATGAATTAAATTCACACCGAGTGAAAGAGAAGTGCGCTGATCTGCTCCGTGGTGCTGAAAATCGGAGTGACTGTTTCAGCGTTGAATTAGTCTCTACTGCAAAGGTCATGGTGATTATCTGCTCATTCAGGGGGGGGGGGCTTAATTTACTGAATAGCATTTTTAGAGGAGGGCATATCTAAGCAAATTTTATTTGTCAATTAAATTCAGGACATTCGAATCAAATCGAAGTGTTTCGGAAGTGTTTTTACCTATGTTCGAGAAAAATTACTTCAAACAATGTGGGTTAAAGCGCTCTAAAAGAACCCTACCATTTTGCCATTTTTTTAAGCTGACATATCAAGAAAGTATTAAAAATAAAGTGCGATACCATAATTTCACAGGAATCAGTCCATTCTGGTTAATTAAGACATTCAGGACTCTTTGACAAAAATAACCGACAGGCTCGAACCATTAAAACTTTTTCAGAATATTTCGCAAATCCCACCGTTTAAAAGATTTAGTGGGAAGAGGAAGAGAGTAGAGCTCATTGAAATTTGCCTTATAATAGTTTTAATATATTTTGTTGGATACAACACTGGGAGAGTTTAGGACAAGACACATTAACAATAGAGAATAAACAAGAACAGATTTTAAAAAGGTAGTTACAACACAATTATTTTAGCTGTACAACTTAATTTTCACTAATTTATTAAAGAATTATTGGACAATATCAATCCTTAAATTACTACATTTGCATAAGTTTAGCGACTAAAATAATCAAAGACAATTTTTGTATTCTCATTGTGTCTTGTGTGTACCTAACCCGTCTCTGGTGATATTATTAAATTATAAATCGACAGAAACAATTAAAAAGACATACAATTTCGTGCTAAATTAGAATAATAATGCTAAACTGGTAAAAATAATGAAATTTTGATGTTCAAAGTATTAAAGGTTTAAGAATTACTTTGATAATAAATGCGTTTATGTTAAACTCGTGAAAAATTAAAGAAACATTGTTTGATATTTGATGGCTTATGCTGGATTTTATTACTATTTCATCTTTTTGATGGTGCTATTTATATATTTATGTATTTTTACTATTACATTGTATTTTCATACCAATTTTCTCTTTTAATTTTATCAGCGTTTTGTTTAATACTTTACGTAACATGTCAGACATAAATACTATAGTGTACCATTTTTAACACAATCATATATTTGACCTGCTATAAGCAGCTAAAGAATACAGTATTCGAGTAATCGTCTCCTTTGGGGTGTTTTGTTGTGAGCCTTACCTAACAACGATTGATCTCATTGAACTCAGAATATAATGTTCCAATAACGCTTTTTTCCCTTGACAACTATTTCCTTTATACATGGGAAGCTCTGTGCTAGATTGTAGAAGATGTCTTGAAAAAAAGTAGAGCTTTTCCACCTAGAGATTTTTTTAATCTTATTTTGAACTAGGGAATAGATCCTTCAAATGAATGGCTTTGTGTCTGGGCAAACATTAAACTATGACTAATAACTTCATACATGCGTGCATTGCTTACTACTTAATGCTGGGTGTAGGCCAAGAGAGATTTTTTGATCTTGTTTTTAACTGTAGAGTAGATCCTTTAATTTGTTACTTTTTATGAGAGTGAAATTTAAACTGAATGTTTTTACAGGAATGCGTACTTATCTATGCATGCTTGTTGGCTATACTTGCATGCATCCCTATTCGTACACCATTGTCCACAGACAATGAGCTGTATGAATCTCCAGAGAGATTTTTTAAACTTATTTTCAACTGGTTAATAGATCCCTGAGATTTCTTACTTTTTATAAAGGACGAATTCAAACTATAAGCGTTTACAAGTATACAGACTTGCCTCAGTATGCTTGTTGGCCAGACATTCATGCGTGCTCGTTCGAACACCATTTCCCACAGACAATGAGCTTTGACGCAGCACTTGTGCGTATTGACTATTTGCGTATTCATCAGGTCGCGGTACATTGCTCTTGCTGCCGGTGATTATACCCTTCATTGTCTCTAGTGTTGAGTGATTTATAGCACTTGTCAATATATATTGGGCCATTGTTCGCGGCTGTCCCAGGTAGCCTGTTGATTTATCTCTCCTTTAAGCCATCAATTATTTCCGAAGTGGATTATTCCATTCTGAAATATACTATCGTGTAACGACTCAACAGCTACACTTCGTGTATTGTTAACAAAAGATAAAAATGAATAATGACAACAGTTCATTCCTTTGTTTTTCATGTGATTTAGAAAACATTGCCATGTCAACTGAAATATAAAAATACTGGTTGTATCTTACAATTGTTCATCACGTAATTTTCTTCAATGAATAAACAAATCATTACTAACCTATATTTGTAGGATTTACGGCCCAGTGTATTTGCAAACCCGCAAGTCCGTCCAGTCTCGCAGGCGAAGGTCCGTTACTCACCTCACACATGAAGGGGTCAGGGGAAAAAAACTGCATTTTTCTTCGATTTTGTGATTTTGGATCAATATTCCTGCTCTGAGACAGACGAATTGGAACAGTAGTTACTGTTCAGGGGAAAAACAGCCAACAAGCATATAAAATATATATGTATATGTGTGTATACAACTGCTATAGCTTTATAGTTTTTATAAGCAGAGAGAATAGGAGTTCTAAGAAAAAACAACAAAAATATTTGCAGGGAATTTGGGAAAGAACTGTTTAACTCCTTACGAGGTGCAGGTAAACAAACCCCTGTCCTTTATTTCTTATATTGTATACGAATTTGTTTTATTTGTTTACCTCAAATTAAAACTACTCTCTTACTAAAACTAATATATTGGATAGCCAAGAGTGAATGATCGGGCTGTCGTTTAACTATAGCGGTTCATTGTATAAACTATTATGCTATTTCTAAGTAATATTTTCTTTTACAACCAACTTTTATTTATAACTTAAAAATATTCATATTATCTTTTTAACTGTTATTATTTGAATTGTTGTTATCGTATGATTTTCACAGCCTCTTTTTGAATAAATATATACAATGTGTCATTCATACCTTAAAAAAATAATGTGAATCTGGAGAGTTTTGAAAGGGTATTCGAAATGCCTTAGACGCATGATACCGCGTTAGTATTCAGCGTGTGATTGACGGAATCCAATTCCGATGTGTAGACGGAGGAGTGCTAGGTATACTGCCTCTCGCAGTCTAATCATATGTGTGATCTCCACATCCGTGTCCTTCTGGATCGAGTCTTCTTCTTAGCTGGCTGTCGTCAACTGCCTTTCAGCCGTGGATTGTCATCAGGCATCGCGGTAAGTGGGAATTAAGAGGTCTTTTGTGTAAGTACAATATATTTCCCCTATACTGGCCGACAATATTTTATTTTCAGTCAGGTCTAAGGTTTCTCACAGTTGTTACATCAGAACTTTTTCAATCAACACTTCTTCCCCCATCATTTATAATCTGAATTGCATTATATAAGTAAAAAAGATCAGTATTAAGGGCGCAGAAAGTAAAGTAACAATATTGAGAGTTGTCCGAGTCCGGTCTGTGCATGCAGTAGTATGTAGACATACGTTGTCGGGTCAGGATGCAATACTAAATAATAGAAAGGGTTCACGCTGAAAACGAATGAATTAGTCAAGAAAAATTTGACAGTTGCTTAATTTATAACATAATTGCGAGCGGGTCACAGTTTGGACCATGTATCTTGTGTCTATAATGATAAATACAAATTATTTGAATATTTTACAATGTGCTTGCTCACCTTCAATAGATACTTTGTATTTAGGTATGTAGTATGTAGTAAGTTCAGGTTTAGCACCAGGCTTACGAAGAGAGACCGTTTGGTTCGGGATTAACCTATACCGTTTCATAAAAACTTTTATATTAGTTACGTCCACATTTGTTTACGTTATTGTTTGACATACGTTTTAAGGTGTCTACTCACATTCTGCAACGAATTCATGATGGGCTAGAGGCGTGCTTTTTTTCCCTTTCCACATTTTCAATAAGCATATGTTTTCTTTCAACATTCGTTATGTAAAAACACTACCGTTCTCTCCTTTCTATTATATATATAAATTATTAAGATTATATAAAAAACAAAGATTGTAGTCAATATAATTTGCTATTAATGAAAGTGTAAGAATAAATAACAATATACTGTTTTTTATAGTAAGTGATTTCTTGTCACATTTGTCTGGTCACATTTGGAACCATCCATCCAAAATAAGATCAAACTAAATTATCTATTAGAATGAGCTAAGTCGGCTGCGTAGGTCATTTTTTAAGTTCAGTACTAACCAAAAAAATCACTTAAGGAAGATCTGTTCTCTTAAAACAAGCTAGACTTTAATGTTTGTTTTAGTGTGGTTTTCTGGTCTAAGAAGCGTTTTATACTCCTTTGGTAGTCGTCAGCTTGCATCATGAACATCCTTATAGCAAATGATTACCAGGTAGAAGATTATTAAGTCCTTAAATGCTAATGCAAGCGAATTAATTTTACATTGTCTAACTTCTAATTAAGTATCATTTAAATTCATATTATAAAATTACTCTTAAAACTAGCGCACATACACCTTGTAGGCATTAATTTGTCTCCCCCCCCCCCCGCTATATATTATATCACATTGAGATATGAAACAGCTTGCGTTAACATAAGTCCTTTTATTGTAGGACATCGACGACCCCGAAAACTTCCCCTCCCCTTACCTCCCCCTATAAGTAAACCCCACGATTGCACCAGGTTGAGGTAGGATGGGAGGGTGGCCTCTGACTCAGGCGAAGGGTGCATTTTAAGAGGGAGGAAATGACAACCCGGGCGCCTTAATAGCTTGGGACTGGATTTTTGTCAGGCCAGCCATAAACTATAATATGGGAGCGGCTATAATTAAACTCACCGGAGGTGGGGAAAGAAAAGGATTTCATTAAAGCTGTATTATTCTGCTATCTGCTAGGCCCAATTGATTGACATTATTATTGCTCCAGCTCTGCCGGGAGGGTTTAAACCCGTGGGGTCCGAAGCAAAACTTAAAATAAAGAGAGTACTGTAAACCGGTACCTAATATTGATTGAACAAGCACAGAGTTGCTATATTTTCAAGAATATAACAATATCCAACAAACTATAAACAGCGGTGGACTTAATTTCGGGAGATAGCCTTAGAGATATTCACATGCAAATGGATTTTATGCCATAATTATTTTTTTTTATCCCAATAACAAATCAATTAAATAATTTCCTGACTTAATACCACTTGAGCTTACATATCATCCAAGGTTAAAGGGTCAGAAAAATCAGGCTTTTTTCAGCAATTTGGTGTTCAGATCAGAATTTTCTCTAGACACTCTGTTCTGAATGTAAATCTCTCCATGATAGTACTTAAATTTAATATGTGTTTAAAAGTTAATATTTTTTTCAGAACCTAAGATCATAATGAAAAATATCAAGCATGATAAAATGGAACGGTGGAAATGGTTTCATTCAGTTTCTGAAATGATATAAATAAAACCAATTAAATATGATGTGATTCTAAGTTAAAAAGAGAATTCAACGCAAACTGTTTGGACCAAAGTTAGCACCACTAGTAACTGGATAGGCTCCGGTAAGAGCTACATGTTCAGATTGGTAATAATTAATATCATTGTCTGTAAAAGTAACAGATAAACAAGACCATGCCCATTTAATTTATGATTGAATAAATATAGCATTTATAAATTGATACCACCACAAGATACCAGACCTTAAAATAAAAAGGACTTATTTAATAAGTACAGAAAGGACTTACTGACTATTCTTGGCAGGGTATCATCTTTTGATGAGCGGCAGAGTAAATGATGTTTTAACGAGGCTTGAGCTCGTGGTAGTACTTGATCTGTCATCTTCATTAAGTTCCAGTTGGGTAGTGAGTATACGGGTGAGCATATCCTCTACTCTACTACTTAAAAATTTATTTGGAAATTTTGGTAATGGTTCTAACATTAATAATAGGAAAGGGCTTCGATTGTCATTATAAAAAGTTATATGTCCTAATTCTAAATAAAATGGTCTAACTGTCCATATTAATAACAATAATACAGTGTAAATTACTTATTTAATAAGCTATTAACTAAGTAATTTAAATTGATGAAATTAAGTGGGTTAGGTTGTCTATTTAGCAACGGCGTTAGCTCGGAGCTCCTAGGAGGCCTGAAGCTCTCAACGGATTTTGACAGTTGTGTTCAGTTAATTGACATTTCCACTGTCTCAACCACTCGAGGGACCGTCGGAATATTTGAATATTTATCATGTGAAATTCGTTGGGAAGAGATATTATTAATAACAAAAATAATATCACTAACCGATTTTGTTTTTCTTCCGATGTACTTTAACATTTGATTGGATTTTTATTTAGTTAGCAGAAAATGTAATATACTCATATGTTACCAAAAAAAGAATTTCCACAACAATGACAGTAAAAGGTATGATGATACAATATCACCTTACAAATAAATCCACTTCAGAACATTAAAAATCACAGCAAGCAAACTTTTTAGGGGTTCAGGTTTGTACTAGAGTGGCCACCAATGTAATTGAAGTAATGTAAAGATTATTGTATGAAATGGCACTGAAACATTAATTTTACTCAAAAAACAAAACAAAGTTGGCATGTAATGCAATCCACGGAATTCAATAAGCAATGTAACAACATTACTCGAGGCATATTTTTGATAAAAAATTATGAATAGGGCCCAAATGGAGAATACGGTGCACTTTTCAAACCCATCATTTCACCAAGATGTAAGAGACACGTTAAGATGACAGAGAAAAATAATATTTAAAGTTTATCCAAAAACATAAAATTTTTGGAGCTAACGAAAACCATATTTTTATTATTTCATTTCACTTGCCTTTAATAAATACCTCATATTAATATTTATTATATTATTACAACAAATTTTTTCAATTCCCCATTTTTTTTCAAGTCAATTTACAGTGATTAAGATAGAATAACAAATTAATTAGTTTATGAGAAACTAAGGGTAAGGAATATAATCTTTCCCTAACAAAGACGTCTCTTAATGTTGTTCCTTTGTTTTATCACTTCATTTTTAATGTAGTTGTATATAATACATGCCGGGCACTTTCGGCAGTATACTCTGCCATTTTCAAGTGCTGTAAAAACCAAAAATTTTGCTAAAAATCAAAGTAAAACATTATCAAGTTCCTGGAAATGAGAATCTATCAAAAATTAATATAACGAAATAAGAAGTTTTATGAATACATACATGTAAAACCCTAGATATATAGAATATGATTTTATTTGTGTGGATAATCCATCGATATAGGTAATGTTTTGCCTGTGAACAATTACTAAATTGCGTTCCTCTCTGAACTTTATAAAAGAAACAACATTTAAAGCCTTTATTTCAAATATTGTTCTTTCATAACTCTTTAATTTCTCACTTTAACTTTACACCACTCAAAATCTCACGTTAGACTTTACCGCTTTCTCTATAACCTCTAGTCACTATATCCAGTCATCTGTCCTGCTGTGCTGCCACCACCCAGGTCATCCGTGTTTGGCCGATTTTAAAATTAAGAAATACAATGACTCAAGACGTGTTCTTTACCTATATTGTAAATAAATAACACTATACGCCACACAATTAATGTTTTAATACTTTTTTGAGAAGACAAAGGATATGTTTTGTATTTATTCGATTTAAGATCATAACTAGCAATAAAATACAATATAAACGGTGATATATTACTGGAATCAATCAAATAAAAAAAAACATCGCGAGGAAAATGATCCTTGGTTAAGCTAGTTTAATTAGTGGGCTTGACATTGTTGAAGTGGTATTTTCATAACTATCCGAACCGCAGACGAGTTGACTCAATAATTTATTCAGTAGTACAATACACAATATACATATACAGAGAGGAGACAGTTCATAATCCAGGATATATATACGGCCTAAGCCCAGAGGCCGTTACTGTGTATGTTTAATGCCGCTCCTTAGATAAGCTGCAATTGCCTGCCGCACTGCAGGTTATACAATATTTCTTGTTCCTCTTACTCCTCCTACTTACCTGTCCGCCTTCCACCTTCTTACACTCCTCTCCTTATATCTTCAATGCGTACTCCAATGGGCAAGCTCAGATTCAATCTTTAATGAGCGAGGTATCAAATTGATATCTTCTTTTTATAAGAAGTGTCTGATGTAAGTGGGTTCGTTGGATCTGAGGTTGACATGGGGTTAATGGATGGAGAAAATGTTACTCATCACAGACAATATCTATTCATAGGGTGATGTAGCGAGTATCAGTGAATGAGAACACGACACACTCTTTTGTTTCATCTGTAATTTTCGTTCTTTTATTGTTCGATATCTTTAAAGCCTTTTTGGAAATGTTACCCGATTTAATTAACGCAAAAGAAAATTTAAGTTTTCATGGTTCTAAAATTTTCCAAAATGCATTCTTATTTTTGTCAGGTTACTGTGACATGAGAAAAAAAAAGAAAGGTAAAATCATAATTTTGTACGGATTTATGTTAATCGTTTCAAAGTATCATTTCAATGCATTTGAGAGATTATTTCTACTAGTGGGGTTGCACCCCAGACGATGCTCATCAAGTGTCCAGACCTTACTAGTATATGTTGTAATAGCATTATTAAGATCACACTGAATTTATTTATTGAAAGCAGTTTAACATAAGTGTCTAGCCCTCCTCTTGGTACTCACCTACGTGCGTCCTAGACACACTTCTATCTAATGGCAGTGGTTTGGACTTGAGGAAGCTCAGAACACGAAACAGTCTTTCTAGACGTTTTATTATTTCTTTGTCGCATTGAGTCACAAACATTCAAAAAATTTTAAATGTTATGGAGTACACCTTTAAATTTTCAGTTTGACCAAATAGTACTCATTTGAAAGTAGAGCCTCACTCCTTCCAATATCAGCAACAATAGTGAAAACTTCATGGTGCTAAAATTATAAATAAGCTACATAGATAAAGGACATAATATTCGTTATAACTAAATAACGTAAAGGGTGAAAATGTTTAAATTTTCTCTCTAGAATCGTAGAACGAGCGAACAGTGACCGAAATAATAAAAACGGAGAGGCGGACAGAGAGACAGCGGAGTGACAGGGGACAGTATTGAAGAGGCTCAGGACAACTGACCGGGCCTAACGCAATAAATACATCAACCACAGGCGATGGCTGCCTCAGGACGAAAAAAAGAAATATTTGGCCTGTCAGTCCAGTGTCCGCTTTTGGACAATCAAGTGCTTTAATTTATCCACTGTGACTGCTCTAGTGTAGGCGATTGTATTTGTTCTACAACCGTTCTACAATGGGGCGGAAAAGCCATATTCGAAACATCACCATCCCGTTTTCATCATGACAGTTTCCGCAGAACATGTTTCAATTATTTCTATTAGATTAGGTGAGAGTGTAGTTTTCTCTGGAGTCCGGTTGTGGGTTGAACCTTAATTATTTATTACATGAAAGGACCTATGTAAAAAATAATTAAGGTCGAAAAACCTTACCCCAAACGAGACATCGTCCAATGCCATAATTGCCAGCCATATGGGCACACAAAATCGTACTACCACCACCCTCCCAGGTGTGTAAAGTGCAGTGACCAGCACAAAAGTGAATTGTGCAAAAAGTCCCTGAAATCGCCTGCTGTATGCGTCAAGTCCAGGAGCGAACAACGTCGTTGGCCAGAAGAAAAGAAGCCAGTCACAGGTAGCTCAAGAAGCGGCCCAACCAGAAATTTTAGGGCTTCAGTCTCTTTTGCTGATGCCGTTCGGAACAGAGAGCAGCCACAGGCACTGGCCACTACTCGTCCGCAAGTTTCTCTTCCCCAGCATTCCGTTCATCCCGTCAACCAGCAAACCCAATCCCATCCTCAACCACACATCTCGCATATTCCTCCACCTTCAAGCTCTTCAGATCTCACTAGCCTATTAACGTCATTCCTTACAGAATTCAGAACCCTAATTACCCCTCTCATTTCTCTTCTTGCAAATCCGGTCTCCTACCTTATCCATGTTAAACAAAATCCATAAGTGGACCCTTCCGACTCCTTATACATTCTCCTATAGAATGCGAATGGTGTTCGCACCCACAATAATGAACTGCCACCACTACTCCACGACTGAACGGTAAACTACACAATGACGCCTCACCTTACCGTCTAATTTTAGCCTACTACCTATCCACTCATAAATATTTGAAAAATCCCTATTAAAACGTCTATTTCCAATTGAAGGGTTTGCTGCAAAAAGGAGGTAGCTCCAATTTTTCCATTTGTAAAAATATTGTTGTTGCTTACTTTCAATTATGGTGTTTACATATTACGATTGGATCTGCATCCTTTTTGTGCCAAATAAAAGAGGTTTTTTTTTGACACAAGAAAGTGTTTCTAACTCCCAACAGCTATGGGATGGAGCTACCTCCTTTTTGCAGCAAACCCTTCAATTGTTGAATCCAAAAACCTTTTTCCTACCCATCAGTTTGGTTTCCCTTAACGAAATTCCACTGCCCAACAAGGCCTTCCCGTTGTTAACCACATTTCCTCAGCCATTAAAACCAAACAGTATATTACTGCTACCTTTATGGACATAGCTCAACCTTTTGACAGGGTTTGGCACGCAGCTTTGCTCTACAAGCTCAAAAGATATTTACCTCAGACCCTTTTCCTAATCCTACATGCCTACCTTTCAAGCTTCTTCCAAGTTCACCTTAGTTTAGAATATTCTAACTACTATCCCATAAAAGCAGGAGTTAGAATCCATAAAAGGTTATAGAGGAGGCACTGGGCAGTGTCCAGGGCCACATCCTCTATAACCTTTACACCGCTGATGTCTCATCTACCCCCATAACTCCTTGGCAACAATTGCAGATGATACAGCAGTCTTATCATCCCACTCAGATCCCAATATAGCATCCCATAATCTTCAAAAACCCCTAGATGAGATCGAGTATTGGTGCAGCTAATGGCGGATCAAAGTTTATGAAGCAAAATGTTCCCACATTACCTTCACCCTCTGTCGCAAGCCTTGTCCACTAGTTTATTTTAATTCTATTCCTCTCCCTGTATCTGAGACAGTACGGTACTTAGGCTTCCATCTCGATAAACGACTGACCTGGAACCCACATACAAGGCTAAAAAGGCAAGAACTATACAGACGCTTTGGACAACTGCACAGGCTACTTCAAAGGACATCCCATCTCTCAATAGAAAATAAATTACTGATCTACAAAGTTATACCTAAGCTAATCTGGACATAGGAAATAGAGCCATGTGGGACAGCAAAAACGTCGAACATCAACCGTATCCAATCCTTTCAATCAAAAGTCCTGAGAACAATAGTAAGTGTCCCTTATTACGTCGGTAACAAAACCCTTCACAACGATCTTAATATACCCTACATTCTTGAACTCATCCCTTCCAAATTCATGAAATTCATAGTAACCTATCCAACCACCTTAATCTCGTAACACAGTCATTGCATTGCTCCGCTCATCCCTATAATCCTCGTCGGAGACTGAAACGGTAGTGGCAATACCCAATTTCTCCAATCATGTCCCGAGCGTATGTGGGTCTCGCGCTTTTCGTCAGCCTCATTGGCTCGTATCCGGTGACGTGGCTGACGGAGGAGCGTGGGGAACTTCCCGAGACTCCGCTTCCTCATTCGCATGCGAGGGAGGTTACAACTATGTGGACTTGGGAGGCCCCTGGGTGGTTTGTAAATATTGTATGAATGTGCAAGTGAATGATGAATTGTAAATTTGGTATGAATGAGAACATTTATCTCAATTACTTATTGCCTATTAAGTATTAAGGCAGATTGTAATTTTATCATAATAAAGTTGTTTATAAAAAAAAAAAATTAATTGACTTCTGCGATTGTCAATAAACTATTAGTTGGAGTGTGCGAGAACTATTCAATGAATAAAGTTTTTAATCATGCATGTTTGTAATACTGGTGTAGAAATGAAAATTATTCCAATTGCCATGTTGGGTAGAGTCTAAAATTGACGACTTTGGATTCTGTATGTAATATGTAATTTGAGTATTGCCTTTTTAATCACAAAAAAATGTTACTCTACTAAAGTAAAGTTATCGACATCACTTTTGAAATCACTCTTAGCTTTTAGCTTATAATAGAGCTTACACTAGATCTCAGCTTCCCTGTCAATTCGAGTTCTGTATCCTTTCAGACTTGAATGCGGCCCTGCCCAGACATTGTAGAGCCAAGACGTTTCGGCCACAACTCACCCCACTTCATCAGTCCTAGGGAAGCGAGGAGGCACTCTCAAATCGGGATCGAGAAGCACTAAATGTACAGCTCTCCAACCCTGTGGCCTGACAGGAGAGGCTCTCCACAACTAATGATGACTTTATTGCACCTTCAACAAGGCCGGTCATCAATCTTATGTCCTTTCGTTAGACAAACCGTACTTCTACCCGGTTTGGGGTCGCCTTCTGGCCTTTAGCTGCATCAACTTATGTCACCAATCTTGTCTTTGTGTAGCTCAATGACTAGTCATTTTATGTTTGTCTGTCAAAAATCAATCGTATCTGGACAGTCTTATTGAAATCCTGCCTAATACCTTATTTCAAACTTTGTGGACCAAATTCTGTACTCAAGTGACTAAACGCATATATACTACATTAGTTTGGAACTAACACAGTTAAAATTCATTATTTTGATCGCCTTAATAGAGGAATAGGATGTAAGGAGGAATAGGATGTAAGGAGGAATAGGATGTAAGGAGGAATAGGATAATGTAAGGAATAGTAAGAGGAATAGGATCCTTGGAATAAATGTTGTTTAAACACGTGTTTATTAATGTACTGTAATTTGAGCCCATTCAAAAAAATTTTTTTTTTTAAATATAAGGTAGTTTTTTTGATTATTTAATAAATATTTGAGAAACTGGCTCAAGTAATATTACTTTCTTAGTTGATAGCTTTTCCAAACGGTAAAGTCAAATAACCCTCTTATATTTACAAAATCCTAAAGATTAAAACCTTAGTTTACTCCCGGGGCACAAGGTACGGTATTACTGGCCTTTAGACCCTTTTCCACAGAACTACGGCATTCGACAACTCCTTTCTTGCTCACTCCAACACTGTCGGCTCTTAATAGCCATCACGCTTTATCCTAACCTACTTTCAATACCCTATATTCCGATAACTCCTTGCCACTCAGATTAATGCTAACCATAGATCACATTGTACTTTTTTATTGTTGTTATTATTATCTCATTTTATTATTTTTTGTGGGGCCTTGTAAAGGAATAACCGCTAAATTAGGATTACCATATTTATTTATTTATATATATATATTTTATATTTATATCCTTTTTCTTTTAAGTAAATTATATATTTGTTAATTTGATTGTTATTATTATTCTATCCCCCCTTTATATGATTTATAGAGTCATTTTTGTTGGCTAGAGCTGTATTTATTTACATGTTCATTCACAATTATTCACGAGGGACATGGCCCAAGAATAAATATTTTTTCTATTATATGTATGTTTGTATTTAAACAATAACGATTTAGTCCATAATCGATATATACAAATTTTAACCACTAAAAATAAATTGCCAAAATGATGAAAAATAAATAATGACCCTTGCACCGACTAGTTTATTTAAAGCCTAAAGTATTATTATAAGTACAATAAATATTTATTTTTTAAATCAGAATTTACTTTTCTATCCTTCGCTTCTACGTTTCGCCGAGTAAAGATGGCAAGGAGACTACAACCAATGTACAAACATTTTTTCTTCTTCAGGGGGTGTTGCGCTGGGCCCCTAATCCTCACTAACACAATAGAGGGCCTGGTGAACACGAGGCCTGCAAAAACACCAGCACCTCTACACTGCACCAAAGGCGAACACGATTGTAAAAAGGAGGCTACAGCACTTGAACAAATAGAGGATTGGATTAGGAGGGGGCTGATGGGGGTGGGGCACTCTAATCAGGGATTATAGGGACCCGAGCTGTCAATTATAGTCTATTTGCATTCACTGACTCACCCAATTAATGATTAGTGTTCTTAGCCAATTGCTCGCTGGCTTGTCTCACGCGCTAGTCAAACCATTCTTATGTCAGTTACATGGCCATCTTTTTTTCTTGAGTTCATTTTCAGTCCGATTGTGAAAATCTGTGTTTTTTTATCAGCAAAACTGAAATGTTGCTCTGTTACGAAATAGGCTACGCCCTACGTTTCTATTACAAACATGTAAGCTGTTCACAATCCAAATCGATTAACTCCACTCCTTGTATTATCAAAATTTAAATGTCAAAGTACTTTATTCAGTCTTAGCCTTTTAACATCCTAATAAAAACGATTAAAACCATTTAGCAACAAATTTGTTTGCCTTAGAATAGTAAATAAATTATTTCAGAATGTATTCCGATCAACTCCCTACTCTAATGTGTATTGTTGCAATAATGTAATTCAAAGGACTCATAAGGATTTTGTCTCAGAACCTTTAGAGGAATCCATCATTAAGAAAAAAAAATTAATGATATGCCTGTAAATTGGCTTAAAATACACTGGGGAAAATTAGAAAGGTCAAACCCTCAGGTCGTACAATTCAAATATGACTAATGAAAATTCAAGATTATGTACCATCACTATAAAAAAAAGTTTAAAGCAGGTAGACAACCCGAAAAATGTACACCAGCCTTCATCAGCAGTATCCTATTGATAGAAAACTGACCAGAGATAAGAGGAATGATGTTATGGATCTTTTAAATTCATTCCTCCTATTAAACGTAATTAATACAAAAACTTAAGAGCAAATCGATATGTCCGGACCTAAAATGCAGCTAAACAAGAATATATTGCTGGCGAATCAATAAACAATATTAGTATAGTGTAAGAGAACAGTCAGTTCTCATTTTTGTGAAAAATCTTATAACACACATAAAATAAACGTTTTTTTGCAATAAAAAATATAAGTGGAATTTGATGCCATTACTTTTTCCCACATGGTATGAATAAGAAATTTTATCTCAATTACTTATAAGGCAGATTGTAATTTTAGCACAATAAAGAAGTTAATATTAAAAACCAAAAAAACATTTGTCCACTTCCAGTTTTAAGGAATTAATTGATTTGACATGTGAGCGCCTAATCAATTACTAAATCCCATAACCGACTTAGGTTTGAAAAATTCTATATAAGTATTATCTAAGTATTAAGCCTTAGTTTACCAACTTTAGCAAAATGCATACTTTCCCTACGATCTTTAGTAGTGAAGCCCGTTTTGATACTAAGATAAAATGGGGTAAAATATGGGAGTGGATGAAATGGGTTGAATAATAAATAATCTCAAATATGCTGACTTTTAAAATAGTTTAATATTCTTTGTGACTTGTTTTTATAAGCTTTACATTTATTATGATTTCATTCTGGGAAACACCTCCTTTTTTTTTAGTAAAAACGGAGAACTAAAATTAAAAAAAATTCTAAATTAAACTTGCTTATTTGGAAACTATTTGTTTTTATATTATTCAAGCTGTTAAAATGAAGTATTATATGAAAGATATTATATTATATTAAAGGTTCATGTTTCTGTACACTCCTCAAACGTTATCGTAAGCTATGATAACTTTGGTATTTATTTAAACGCCCATTACAACAGAAAAAAACAAAACAATGCTACTATTTTTAATTTTTTGGACCTTATTATTTTTACTTCATTACTTAGCTTACTTTTCAGTGCAAAGTAAAATTTTCCTTATTTCTTTAGTGCTATTTATGTGCATTAATGAGGTTTTGGTTTGATTATTTACTTATCTCAATCTTTTATCTGAGCGTAAACTACTCTATTTATTTATGTGTATTCTACTATGATAATAATAACTGTATTATTATCGAATCATATTACTAATATGTCATAAAATTTTAATTATAAATGCGTGTCAACTGACCTATTCTGTGCACTGATTGTTGTAGTAGCATTTGTAACACTGGTTTGTAACACTCGTTGCTTCAATGTCATAACTCATAGGCACTTACCTAAAACAAACAACAAACGTAATTAAAAATATCATCTTTGATCGTATTTCTTTTATTAAAAGTGGGAAAAATGTTATTATAGTAGCATGTATTCTTTTAACACAAGGATTTTAAAATATTCTATAAATTATGAGCATACTGCCATCAATCCAACTATAATAAGCTACAGTACAAAGTTCTTGAACCGATGGACTGGCAATAAGAGATTCATCCAAGTATTCAACTTCAAGGTTCCGAATTCCAGACAGACATGCTGAAGCACTAGACGAGTAGCGCTCAACAGGGATTATGGAGCATCATAAAAACATTAAAATTTCATAAAAAAACAAGAAAGTTACAATAACTTATTGAATAAACTGTAAATCAACTATTGAAAACAGAATAGAATTTTGTTTATTACCGTGCCCTCCCCTCCCGAGTCTCCTATTAATAACAATGAAGTGCGGATAACGACTATATTTCGGGTAAACAATAAATGTTGCATTATAAAGAAAAATTACTTTGTAAAATAAAGTTCACAACTCTGTCAGAAATTAAAAAAACGTTAATATATATATATATAGCCCGTGTGGATTTGGGGGGGGGGGTGAGGTCTCTGGGCTGTTTGTAAATACTATATGAATGAGTGAGTGAATGAAAATTGTAAATATGGTATGAATGAAAACATTTATTACAATTACTTATTGCCCAATGAGGCAAATTGTAATTTGATCATAATAAAGTTGTAGAAGATACACAGCATTCATGGGAGCTATTAATAGTAAAGATAAATACAGATAGTGGTGGGTTCCATCATAGTAATGTTAATTAGTGTTAATTAGAGTAGTGCCTTAAATTTTATTTTAATTATTTAAATTGAACCGAGCTTATGATTTTTTTTAATGAAGTTAACTTCAACTAAAAAATATTTTAAGAATTAATAGTTTAAATCGCTATCAGGTGGTAAAGTCATTACGTAATTTTCCCGCATATTTTCACAAATATATTTCATTTATTTTAATTGGATATTTATTAAGAATTATTGGGATTTTTTCCAAAAATTAATTTAACCAACCTTTGAGTAGTGAATGCCATCAGGAAGCCCTGATTTAAAAGTGGCCCAGGAGCAGAGGAGACAGTGACAAATTCAAACAAAGAAGTGGATATAAATAAGCACTAATGGGCAGAGATAAGGCTGGCTAATTACCTATCTGGTCGGCACAAATTGCCCTTAAACAACACGCACTCTGACAAGCAGCCGACCTATTTAGGCCGATCTATCAGCCCTCGTTCTATCTCTGCTCAATGGATGTATATTTCATTCTATTTTCCATCACATATATATAAATACAATATACGTTGGAGAGCTATTATTGCACAGGATATTATTATTTAAATAGCTTCTTTGAAGAACTATTTAAACTCTTCATGAGGGACAGTCGTTCTGTTAAGCACTGTGACGTAAACAGTTAAAGATTCGATTTCTTGTGCAGATACTGAATTGAGTTCTTATACTTACTATTACATATCACATATACCATAATAATTGAGTGTATTGTAGAGCACATGCCATTACTTCACGGACAATTGCACCCTTTTAATCCATTTTTATATTGTACCAATGAGATAGAACGAGGGTTCAACGTGTGTTTAAAAGGTATGCAGTGTTTTGTTTTAAACTATCAGCTAACATTTTGTTTTAAGGTAGGTTGATTCTGTTACCGTTGTTATTTAATGCAGTGTATGCAAACCGATTGTCATTCTAGAAGACGCACTTCTAATTTAGTTATATTTATAGAGCACTAAACAAAAATGTTATACAAAGCACTACGTCATCCAAGAATGCATAAACCAGTAGTTAATAGCTGAAATATGGACAATGTTATACATATAGACAATATGGTTTCTTGCTTGTTACGTTTCGTTAGATTCTTCCTGCTGACAAGGAAGAATGGTTCCATACCGTCTGCAATGCTATTGCTCGCCGGTTCTCTTTAGCTTCCCGACCATTTACCCTAACAAAGCCTAGGAGGCCTCTCCCCTTAAAAGAATGTAACCGACCTACAGGCAAAAAGGGAATTGGATCCAATCACTCCGAATCACGAATTTGATTTCCGTCCTTCCTCTCCTCCTTGCTCAATATTGTCTTCAAGTTGTCGATAAAATTTTAACTGTGTCAGCTTCCGGAATAAGTTGGAAATCCATTTACATCTCTTACAGGGTATCTAACGATTTTTATCACCCTTGGGTACTTGCACTAAGCATGTTAGTGACAAGAGAGATTTTATTCGGTCAAATTTAATGAAATCATTAATTGTCGGTACGTTGGGTAATTGGGGTTTCCACAGTAATAACCCGAAGACATTTTAATATGTTATACCAGTGAAACTCCTAAGGTGTTCAAAGAATATTTGAAGACTTTTTTTTTTTTTACGCAATTAAACAGGACATCGACTTTTCAACAGATTAAAACAAAACATTAAAGTAAAATCTGTTAATGTACAATGATTTAATTTTGTACGGGTTACTTGCTAGGGTAAGTTAATTAATTAACTTAATTTTAATTAGTACTTTAACTATCTTAATTTAATAATTAAGACGCTATATTTTGCCTTCCAACAAGTTTTTTATTTCTTATAAACAAGCGCTTTCAAGCAGTCTATGCTGTCATTCTCAAGTGCGCACAATAGCAAGCCAGACACCTCTATCATTAAAACCAAATTTAGCACAAATGAATAGCAATATAGACTTCTGAAAGTGCTATTGCTTACTGCGTAAACGTACTCATAATAATTTTTATTTTATTAGTTTTATCAGGACGAGGTTTTGCCTGCAAAATAGTTTATATACATAAATGTGATGGCACCCCTCGACCATACATCATTTTCTGTCTTGTTATATTCTGATACTTTTTTCATTGTGAACTTTTCTCAACAGTGGTTTTCAACAAAATGTTAAGAGCATTTTTTTTGGCTTTCTTTTTTTGGCTCCCTTCATCAATGTTTTTCCAAATCAAGGGGCTTCTTTACACTCCTTACAGCTTTTTACTGCGTTTATATTCATCATGTCCTATTCTATTGCCCGAAATCGTGGTTGATAAGAAATGTAGTTTGACAGAAAAACATTCGTGGATCAACAAATTTCGAAGATTGGTGCTGGACTGGTAACTGTCAACCTTTATTACGATTTTTTAAAAGGGATTCACAGGAAGCTCGGTAAATCCTTATAGGGTAAAACCTGTAAGTAAAACTAGTATGCATTTAAAAGAACTAACCTGATGACGATACATGTTTTAGACATCTCAAACATTTCAATCAAAAGCATTTTTTGAGGGGGGGGGGACGGAGTGCAGCTAAGTACGTGGTTTACTGACCGACTGCATGCTAGTAAAATTTGTGAACTCTCGTGTTGGAATCGAAGTTCAGAATCGGAATTCCACCTTTGCCGTCAAATGGGAGGTTGAGGAAAACGACTGATCTCTCAATCCCGAATGTTGAAAGCACATGGGGGAGTTTGAATTTGGACTTGGACTTTAAAGATATTGGAAGGAAGTTTTGTAAAGTATTGTTTTGTTGTTGATGAGTTTTGAAAATATTAATCATATAGCTTATAGGTTTAGGTTTATAAGACTAATTGTAGTCAGGTTACACTAATTACTCTTTTAGCGTTATATATACGCTGGGCATGTATGTTGTTTTAAAATCATAAGTTAACATCTAGTTTTAATATGGCTTTATAGCTTATATAGTGTAGTTGAATAATAACTCAGGTTTCACACACGGTAAGTAAACATACCAGGTTAAATAGAAAAAATGAACAAATGTAATCCTGTAGTTCGTAAATATAAGGCGTCAGTTTCTCTTTACATTACATTTTCCTTAGTAGAAAATAGTTAATATTTTATTATTATTACGTTTTTTATTATTAGTGCATCGGGATGTACGTATATTGAATATTGTACTCTTTAATGATATACTAAGTATACCTTATGGTTTATAATCTAGCGTAAGGGTTTCGAAACTATCAATACATTGATACTTAACTTGAATGTTGATAAATTAATTGCTTTGCTTTAATCCCGTTAAGGGATCTGGTGTCTGTGTTACTCATTAAGTTGTGTTGGTTCACCTTGGTGAAGTGATAAATATATAATTAAAACTAGAAGAGGTAATTGTTAGCTACGATTACGCATAGTTCACAATTTTGGTTCAGTAAACACATGCCCCTAACAGCGTTCCCTGGACAGAACTCGGTCAAGAGTCGAATACTGTATTGCGGAGACGGCAGAGGTATATGTCAGGTGGTGGCGCTCTAAATGTCTTTATTTGGCGGGAAATAAACAGCTGCAATCCGAGGCTGATGGTGTTCATTTCTCCTCTCCTGGATCTAATTTACCGTCTAACACCCCCTACACACAACCTTCAGTCTTAGCTATAGCTAATAAAATCGTTTAGTTAGCCGATTAGTTGATTAGTGGATTTAATTTCAAAATAAAAAATAACTACAACATGAATACACGCATTGCAAGTTAAAAAATAAGTAGTTATCTAATGTTGACTTTTTTATTTACCCGGAGGTAATGATAACTCCAGGACCCATTTTGCTGATAGATATAATAGATTTACGAGCATGTTATTTTGCATTCACTTGGCCCTCCCTTCGGCGATTTTATAGTTTTATAAAACAACACTCGGTGTGCTCTCAGGGTCAGTTTTGATGTTAGAGTTTGGTTTTCAGTTCTTCTAATACTCCTTTAGTACTCAACTCCTTTTTTCCTAAACACCCTCTACCCTACCAAACTATTACCGCAGGTAGTAGATCTCTCTAGGAACACTTTTGAGTTTTAGCTTACTTTTAAGGACTCATTAGTAAACGATAAATTCTTTGGCTAAAACAGGCTTTCTGTTTTGTAACCAAAGCCATGCACTGTACGACTACCCAGACCACGTATCCTATAGGTACCGCTAATAGGTGAGAACTAATGCATAATATTGCTATTTACATAAACTTAGATTTTCATGACCTGATCATCAAAGCGTACTTATTTTACTTTGTTACACTTATTTCCCCAACAAAAAAAAATCACAAAGATTAGGGCATCTACAATTAATGTTGTTATGTCTTGTTAATATTTAAATTTAGTTTAATACATTATGTTACATCATCATTGGACTAATCAATTTATCATAAATTATATCGGGCTTCTATAGGGTGTGTCTAGGTGTTCGCTTCACAAGGGGTGGTTTAGATTCATATTGATAAAAGCCTTTTATAAACAGGAATTTATCCTTAGCTAATGGCTCTGAAAAAATAAAAGGGTTGCATGCCAACTTCTCAAAAGTATACTAAGTAGATGCTGCAATTTCAAAAATAAGTGTATGCCGTGGAAAATTAGTGATGTACGTAATAGGGTTTGCTAAGAATTAAAAAGCAGTGAAAACATTACAACATATTTTTATACCTTCACCACTAAAGTTGAGTGATTTGGGAAAAGCACTGTGCTGAATTCAGGAAGCGTAATTGATTGGGACTGAGATTTTTTAAGATCGAAAAGTATTGCAGAAATGTGCAATGAATGAGCACTTAAGGCTCACATTAGCACATGGAGAACTACCTGACAGCAAGAGCATTAGTCATCCGTATGTCACTTATGTAAATATTGAGTAGAGTGCTGAGACAGCATGTTATGTGGTGAAATCCCTGTCTGTAATTAACAGCTTTCAGAACTACTATGTCCTATTATTTAAACAGTGTTAGCTATGCAAACATTGATTATTCAGCTTACTTGGAAGGAAGGAGACGTGCTCTCCATTTAATTAATTTTAATGAACTCTTGAGAGACTTCTAAATTTAATTATTTTGAAATAATAATAGTAATTAGTAGTTAAATTAACATGAATATTGAGAAATTAGTTTTGGTTTGATTAAAAAAAATACAAAAGTAATTTTCTTCTGAGATTGTTATATAACGTTTTAACGTTTGGTGACCAGAAAATAATAATAAGATGACACCTCAATCTTACAGGCTCATAATTTGTATCCCTACTCAAAAAATAATAATAATAATGTTAATTAATTAATTGACTCAATTCGACTAGAATAGTTAATATACAAAGATTATTGATGAGATTGACACTAATTTACATGGATAAAGCATATTATAATGCATTTGACGCCGAGCACGGATCCTGATGTAATGGTTCTACAATTTCTAAGTGTAACATCGTCCCTGACTAAGCTGCGTATTTTCTGGTTACGATATAGATAAGTGGACCGGACAAAAAAATGCAATGACGTACAGATAACGAATTTATGTGTGGAAAACAAAAAAAAATATTACATTATAAAGATAAATAACTAAATAAAATAAACCTCTATAAGTAAAAAAAATTAATAATAAAATAAAATAAAAGATCGTTTAGCTGCACTCAGTAAAGATAGTAAAGGGTCAACGTATATAAAACAAAAATGAAAAAAACAACACAAAAAAAAATACAATATGTCATTATAATAAATAAAAATAATAAAGTCATTATAATAACGTCGATATGATAACGTGAAGTGGTATAACAATAAATGGTCCCATATCTATCAACAGGTCTGAAGATATCTCAAGTCCTTTTTCGAAAAGCTTTTTCATACTTTTTAATTTTTTCAATATTATAAAACATATCAGTAACTGTAAGGGAGAAAGGAAATCAAAAAGACTATAAAACTAATTTGTTGGGAGTCTGATAATTGCACTAAAGTTTATTCAATATTAAAGCCAACAACATGACTCCGCCACCCTTCTTGCATAGATGGCAACAGGCTGTCCGTGAAACATAGGTCAAGTTAGTTTTAGTTTGCATAATCATCCTTGAGGCGAATCCTATCCTTTTAAATCATCAAAGAGTTGTGTTGTACATCCGAATTCAACAAAACAAAGAATTTATGTCCACAAAAAATGTATGAAATGTAGCTAGGGTGAAGTAAATAATTACATTAAGCACAGAGTGAAAGTTTTAGTTAATCATTTTTGTTTCTATAATATGTTTAAGAATAATGAATGGATTATGAAGCAAACTAAAGCTGTTGTTCACTGGCTCATGTGGTTTGGAGATGCTTAACCACTTCCTTGGCTAATAACCTAGTTGCAAACCATGAAAAGCTAGTTAGATTTGTATAATAAAGATTTTCTTTATTCTTCTAATTGTTGAGGCGTACTCGGTCTCAAGAAAAAAACTGCTACTACTTCAATAGAGAAGTTACTACTACTACTAATTTTAGGTTCTATACAGTGTATAATAAGTTGTCGGGAGTTATCAAATGTGTGAGTCCCCAAGGTGGGGAAGGGACCCCCACCGAAGGCTGGGGTCGCTACAACCTCTAGCCGCCGTCCGGGGATCGCCAAGAAAGAGATAATATGAGGTGGACCTGTGGTCTTTCACTTCTGCTGGTGGCCTAGTCGGTGGGCAGCTTAATTCACTTTGATCTGACTCCATAAGATCTTAGAAGGTGTGCCCCGACAGTGCACTATGTTGAGGAGAAGAGGAACATGGTAGGTTTATAGGTAGTTTCTGTGGTCTGGGAATGAGCACGAATTCACACTCGGTACCTAAAGGTAGGTGAAAACCGTCCGGATCCCAAAGACAAGTGTGAACCGGAGAGAAGCAGACTGGATTACCGTGGGAGACGCTACTAGGTAAAGTTTGTAGGACCACGGCAACCGTCGTCCGCGAGGGAGAGGTCTCTTCCAAGGAGGTGCTAGTTTTAGCGAGACGAAAGCAGAGATTCGCACTAGGAATGTGTGGGGTCTGACAACGCCGGACTAAAACATAGCGAGGCTAGGAGAGAGATGTGCAGAGGTAGTTGAATGAGAAGGTTATGGTTTGAGTAGAGCAGCAAGTGCCAGTGCAGAAAGAGAGGGAACAGTGTTCCAAGTGCCGGTTCCGTACGTTCTGGCGTCCACCCCAAGACGGGACGGTTATACAGGCAGGCCATCCGTGGTGGGGGGGGGGGGTTACCCCCCACCTGCGGCTGTTTCCCCCCACCTGCGGCTGTTTCCCCCACCAGCATCTTCCCTCTCTCTTCTGACGCCTTAAGTTTATTATATGGAAACATAAGTAAATATTTTCTGGACCGAGAAGAGAGGAACTTCTAATTATTCGTAATTAAGAGGTTGACACAACATAAGTAAATCTATTTTATAAAGTTGTAACAATGGGATATGAAAAAAAAAAAAATCTATAGAGTTAGCCAAATCACTTTCAAATTTCAAAGTTGATATGTTGTAAAGCTTTGTGTACAGTATACAATGTAACTTTGCTATATATAAGTACCAGGCGCAGTTATAGTTTATTAAGTTACTTACAGATTCTAAATATAGTAAATAAAATGAACGGGCTTTGAAAAAAAATCACTTGTTTCCACTTTTGAAGCTGGTTAATAGTGGAAATCACCTACACTTCTACTGGAAAATAAAACAACCCGCCAGAGCAGTCATAATTTAAAGCTTGACTTAGCACAGAACATCATTTTGTGAAGCTATTATTTGGAGCTAGCAAGAACCTAAACAATCAATATGTAATTGATGGACTGCTGCATCTTAACAGCTAAACGACCGACGAAGTCCAACTCTGATGGTTACTTCGTACAAGAACCAATCGGTGGAGGCACGGGTAGGCCGGAAACCGTCTATCATACACGATGGGACACCTCAAGGACTGTCACCAGTACTTTTCAACGTGTGCACACTTGATATCGTTAGGCCCAATCATGAAAATGCCATGGTGGATGATGAAACAGTGGTGCACACTTGATATCGTTAGGCCCAATCATGAAAATGCCATGGTGGATGATGAAACAGTGGTTCACACTTGATATCGTTAGGCCCAATCATGAAAATGCCATGGTGGATGATGAAACAGTGGTGCACACTTGATATCGTTAGGCCCAATCATGAAAATGCCATGGTGGATGATGAAACAGTGGTGCACACTTGATATCGTTAGGCCCAATCATGAAAATGCCATGGTGGATGATGAAACAGTGGTTCACACTTGATATCGTTAGGCCCAATCATGAAAATGCCATGGTGGATGATGAAACAGTGGTGCACACTTGATATCGTTAGGCCCAATCATGAAAATGCCATGGTGGATGATGAAACAGTGGTGCACACTTGATATCGTTAGGCCCAATCATGAAAATGCCATGGTGGATGATGAAACAGTGGTTCACACTTGATATCGTTAGGCCCAATCATGAAAATGCCATGGTGGATGATGAAACAGTGGTGCACACTTGATATCGTTAGGCCCAATCATGAAAATGCCATGGTGGATGATGAAACAGTGGTGCACATTACCACATTCAATGTGTTAAGGACTTTCCTTCAGTCAGACTCAACTTGCCACGTAAGCAGTGAAAAATTGGATAAGTTCAACATCACTGTAAGCTCCCTAAAAATCGACTGCGTGTTATTTTTATATTTGTTATGCTTTATTTATATGCTTTCTTTATATATTATGCTTTCTACCAGGAACCCCCCTCAGGCATTTTCCTCAGCAAGCCGGTGCAAGGCAAGAAACACCAGAGCTCTTCTCACTTGTAAAGTAGTGAAGACCAAAGAGAGGGCAAGAGAACCACAGACACTCAGGACGAGTGGAAATAATGTCAAATTGCCACGACCCCATGACATTTTTATTTACATAAATTATTGAGGACTTAAGATTCGAATGGTTGGCTTCATTTGGTGCTCAAAAGTTTGGTCGTCATAGTTCTAGTTTGGTTCCCATTTATTAGAATGGAGATTATAAATTAAAAGAAGAAATTAGTAATATAGAATCTTTTTGGTAGACTCTCACTACCTTCCTGACTCCATCCACCTTTCTAGGCATTCCACACCCCATATCCTTCTCATACATCCTTCAAATAGGGGTCTCCCCTTAGTGAAAGGCACTTTCCAGCCAAAAATAATTTTCCTTATTTTTCCCACATTCCTATTTTTATAAGTTTGAGAGCTTAGACAAAAAAAAAAAAAAAAAAAAAAAATTTGTCCTTTCCATCTATTTCTCCTGCTTCCCAAATCATAATTTAGTGAAGAATTATTTCCGGGGTCATCACTTACGTAATAATGCTACATATATATTTTCCAAATCTATGAGGGTCATTAATTTACCAGTTAAATTCTTATTTTCTAGTGTTTCAATAGTATTAAATATATTTTCTGCACCCATAACTCCTTAACATAAATGCTTGATTTCACAAAAAAAAACCCTTATAGTTTCTTTATCACCTCTGGATAACTAATGCCGATATCCAAAATGTTACATGCATAATTCAGAAAGCAATTAAGATTTACGAGAGTTTGAAAACATTTGAAATTTCAGGTTCATGTTTTTCATCAAACGAGAAAAAATGTTTGTTATACAAGAAGCTTCATAAGAAGCCGTAAAACAGCATTTTTAAGAGTTCTATTATATTGAAATTTCAGCAAATCATTCGGGTTTCCATGCCCTTACTCCTCACAATAGCATTAATCAAAAATAACAACACCTAAACAGCTTGAAAAAAAAAAAAGTAGGTACAAATAAAATATTAGCTGGTGTTTTTTAGTTTAGTAAATAATATATGCACAGGTTTTGAAACCAAACTAAAGACAAAAAAAAAATATGATTACTATAATCATTTTAGAGTGAAATAAAGGATGAAAACGTGGTAGCTGCATAAAAGGTATGTAAGTCTTGTCAGAATGAGTTTTGGATCTACTTGACGGATTCAATCACACCCGATGTAAAAAAAAGATTGCGTTGCATCTTATATCTTATATACGAAAAATGCAAATGAAGTTAAAATAAGGTCGTGTAATGTTTAACCTAGGCACGAACATTTATTTATAGTATGTATTTTATTGAAGGTGTAATTATCATAACCACTGCGTGATATAGAGATTATAGAAGATTGGAGTACAAACGAGCCTGTAATAACGTATAACAGCTGAATGATTACAGTACCTTAGAATACCCCCCTTCTCTCGAATAATTACTAATTTTTTTTTACTTAAATTTTTCTCAACATTTTAGAATTTTCTAAGAAACGAAGGGTTATATTGCAGTAATTGACGTAATTACTACATGATATGAATATTTTCGGTTCAAATTCTTAGATAGGCAGTAAACTTCATTTCACTTCGAAATAAGTTTGGTTTCTTGTGAGTTTCAACATAGGTGGATTTTATTAAAATGAACTAATAAATGTGTTATATATACTCCATGTATTTGACATTACCGTATAACCGTAATACCGTATAACAGCTGAATGATTACAGTACCTTAGAATACCCCCCCTTCTCTCGAATAATTACTAATTTTTTTTTACTTAAATTTTTCTCAACATTTTAGAATTTTCTAAGAAACGAAGGGTTATATTGCAGTAATTGACGTAATTACTACATGATATGAATATTTTCGGTTCAAATTCTTAGATAGGCAGTAAACTTCATTTCACTTCGAAATAAGTTTGGTTTCTTGTGAGTTTCAACATAGGTGGATTTTATTAAAATGAACTAATAAATGTGTTATATATACTCCATGTATTTGACATTACAACGTTTTATGATGGCATAGGAATATATACTTATATCGAAATATATTACAGTTTAAACAAAAAAGATACGGTATGATATACATTCGGGCATATATTAATTAGGTAGGGTTGCCTGGAGGGCCTGCTATAGTGACAGCTATGACAGTAATGAGTAACAAGTCGCGTAGGTTGTGAATTAGCAGGAAAGAAAGAACAGTTTTAATTAGAGATATAGAGAGTCGCGATGTGCACACTCAGTAATTAATTGGCAACTGAAAGCCAGCTAGTTAAGATCGTTGTTTGATAAACGAGAACAATGGGGGTTTTAGAGAAGATATGTTTTCAGAAAAGCAAACCACAAATAAACCAAACCAACATGTTATCCTAAGTAAAAAGACATCCATCGAATGTAATTATATTTTTAATTCATATTATTCTATAAAAATTTCATAAAAAAGTTTAACAACCGGTTGAGAGCCGCAGAGCTCTTTAGACTTCAATTCATTTCGAACATCATTACTCGAAAATAATTTAAAGTGGAGTCATGAAGCGCGACAGTACATTAGCTAAACTCTGCCTTTCTAACGGAGCAAATTATTAAACATTTGAGAACCAATAACCAATTTCACATATTCAATATTGATGATTCCGTCTCGACAAAAGGCTGACATGGAACCCGCACACGAGGCTAAAAAGACAAGAACTGAACCGACGCTTTGGACAACTGTACAAACTACTTCCAAGGATAATAATAATAAATAAATAATTATTAATATAATAAATAAATAAATTATTATTATACAAAGTTGTACTAAAGGACTAATCTTACTAATCTAAGTACTTGTACTAATCTGGACATACGGAATAGAGCTTTGGGGGACAGGACAAAAGTCCTGGAACACCAAGCGTATCCAATCCTTCCAATCAAAAGTCCTGATATAGGACACATATATAATGCCCCTTATTGCATATAACAATATAATGACCCTTATTACGTCAGAAACAAAACCCTTCATAACGATCTTAATATACCATACATTCTTGATCTCATCCCTTCCATAATCGTGAAATTCTATAGTAACCTATAAAACCACCCTAAAACGCGCCACACATATATAATCCTCCTCGGAAACTAAAGTGGCTGTGGTCCTGCCATCAATACGTGACAGTGGGAGTCCTGGAAATAGCCAGTTTCTCCAATCACGTCCTGAGCGTCTGTGGCTCTCGCGCTCTTGGTCCTCCTCCACAGGCTGGTATCTGGTGACGTGGCTGACGGATAGGTGTAGGGGACTTCCCGAGATTCCGCTTCCTCTTTCGCATACGAGGGATTTGGCAGGTGGCAGGGCTTGTGGATTTGGGAGGTCTCTGGGTGGTTTGTAAATACTCTATGAAAGAGCGAGTGAATGAAGAAGTGTAAATATGGTATGAATGAGAACATTGAACACAATTAATTATTCCCCACTAAGGTAGATTCTAATTTTATAGCAATAAGGATTTGATTTGAAAAAAATATTGAAGAAAGTAATTTAAATAAATGCCATGGGTGCCGTAAGGACTTAAAAACTAATTGACTATGATTGAATAATAAAGCACAAGTTGTTAAAATCAGTAAAAAGATATTTAAGATTTTCCAAGAACTTATTTTTCAAACGAGAATTATAAAATAAAAGTTGCCAATTGCTTAAAAGTGAAATCTTTCGATAATATATTTTTTTTAAAGCCTCTCATTACTATACAAACTGTATTATAATTGAATTTGTGACACTTGGATGATCCAGTGATGTCTGAATTTGGTGAAACTCGGGTAATACTTTCAAATATGTAGAGGATTTGTAATCTCACATTTTTTTTTTTTTTTTTTTTTTTTTTTTTTGCCATATCTCTTAAACTTATAAAAACAGGATGTGGGAAAAATAAAAGGAAAATTATTTTGATTGATGGGTGCCTTTCACTAAGGGAAGTCCTATTTGAAGGATGTATGAGAAGGATATGGGGTCTGGGATGCCTAAAGGAGTACTAGGCATTGGTTTGTAGATGGAGTCAGTCTACTGAAGCTTTTTATAACCTCATTTTTAATTATACCAATGTTAATGTTTCTAACTTGGGAAGTGCGTTGTAGTATGTGAGCTAGATATATTAGTATGATTGAGCTAATTTGTTTCATTTTTCACGAAGTTGGATAACAAACTATATTTCAAACCTTGCATATTAATTTATAAGTTACTGCTCGGTCATTCCAATTTCAATTATAACTTACATTACCTGGCAGGTCTTTCTGTTTATTTCACGAAAGAGCTCAGTCTCACACCGGCTGTTTTATAGTTACCATCAGCTTATTGAAGAATAACTGCATAGTCTGTCGAAAACGCTCGGGCTGAAGTCAATAATGGAGTAGAGACAGGTGATTTATTCCTTAATATATGCCCGCTCCACACAGGCACCGATAATATTATCTGATTGCCTTTTATATAGAATTTTTCTTACACTTGAGCTGGTCAATTAATATACCATAGGCCGAAATAAAAAAGTTATGTTTTAATATTATTTGAACTAATTTCTTTTTTTTTATTATTTTAATAGTTAACTATAAGGCACCGGTGTTATCACCCCCGATGCAGAGGTCAGGTGGTTATAATGAGCTAACCCTCACAGTTGGCAAATGAGCACTCAGCAGATTAAAGAAGTCCTCAGCCAGTTCTTTTACCTTTCCTCCTCCTCTGTCTTTATCTGGGGTTCCTTTTCTCTTACTTCCGCTATCTCTCCTACCCTGGCGGCCACCCTCACCACCCCTCAGTCCTCGACTGTATTTCATTATTCACCAGCCACTCGCCTTCTCGCTTCTCTATTAGCTAATTTGAGGTTTGTTCTTGTTCGTTTGAATAATGAGCAAGCATCCGAGAAGTCACCATTTCTGCGCTTTTTTTTTCTTGGCTTTGTAAATATAAAAGAAAAATATAGTATAAAAAAAAAATGGCAGAACTCCATAGCTTTCATGCTAAGTTTACTTTGCTTCACTTATGGCTGATTGTGAAAATCGAAAAATCTTTTCATGAAATCTATTTATTTTAGTTTCAGTGGGTATCCTTAAATATCGGGACAATTGAAATTTAAAAAACGCAGTTAGTTTTGCTAACAATGCGCTAAAAATCTTGTTTTAAATGAAACGTTTATAATTCCAGAAGTCAAAAAAAAGCTACGTCACTTAGCTTGATTTTATTGGAAATTTATGAGTTTGATTGTCTCGCGTCTGTGTTTACAAGCTGCCTGCTCCTCAAAGTTGTTTGGCCATTCTGCAGGTTGGCCGTGGATCATCTTTAACGTATTGTTTGGAATATCTCTCTTTTTGAGTTGCCAACATTTATTATAAGATTCAAACAAACAGCAAGGAATTTGGGATTAACTTTAAAACTAATCAAGCAATTTTAGTAAAAAACAAAAATTAATTGGCCATCCTTATACACTTTCCATCCTTTGAGCTTTTTAAGGATGAGTCCTGTATATTTTCATTAGGTCGTAATTTAAATAAACCACAGTAAATAGAAGATTTTGAAGTGGGGAGGGTGTGGATTTCAGCGTGCATTAATACAAGCATCTGTGTGAGATTCAGGTACGCTAACCTCCTATCACTTAATATTTTCTGCCATCATTTATGATGATTAAAGTTACGCATAACACATTTACATCCTTCATGGTTACCAACTAACTCAATTCCGAAATAATTATTGGTGCCCTTACAACACTTCTTCGTCCATAAGGGACATAATACTCATATGCTTGTATCCTTTCAAGGAATTATTATTTATGAAGGAACTCCTATGATAGGATGTAGCCAGCCACTTAGAGGGCACCCCTCAGTTTGCCTACCCTTCACTTACCTCCCCTCTGGGACGCCTCATGAGGACCCCACGGACGTGGGGCAAACAATGGCTCCGGTACACAGCATAGAAGACACTGAGGATAACCATCGGTGTATCTCTCCAGGTCCCGAGGGAGCCCATGAGTCCCTGTGGTTCGTGTGTGGGACCACACGCTCGAATATTTTCGCTGGCAAATCCAATTTGTGCCCCTCGTCTACCTTGTCCAGGTAAGGGAGAGGTCTAAGTGTCCTGGCCAGTGGCTATTTCCTACCGACTGAGCTAATCGAGTTCTGCCTTGGCCGGCTATCTCCTATGCGATGGATTCTTTAGTCTTCTGGATCATTGGAAAATGGAATTTTTATAGTAGACAAGCCACTTAAATTTCTTCTTCCGGAATTCCCAATTTTCCTTGACAAGCAGTATTACCTACTGATTTTTGTCGCATACAACAAATATAAATAAGTTACTTGAAGAACTATAAGCTAAATCTTGTTGAGAGCTTTCTTCTATCCAATCGTTCAGAGAATAACATCACAATATGTGATGAACATTTTTTACTGACAAATATATTTTTACATAAATCGTATTTTTTAAAGCATATCTAATTACAATTTAGGACTTTAAAAGTAAAAGAACCGTGAAATCTCCATGTTAATTTCATAAAAAATTATAAAATAACCTAGTTACTTTACCCAGAAACTTAAAAATAATTAATAAACGATGTATACAGCACGAATAACATAATCAAATCCGACTAGAACTGAAAAAAAAATATAGTTTAAGATACTAGATGTGGTTAAGATACTAAGCGTGAATGCACTTATCTATCGTGATTTTTACTAATTATTTGCAAAAACATGAAACGAATGCTATAACATTATTATAATTAATTTCAGTAACGTGAATTAAGTTGAATTCATGTTTTTTCTTGAAACATTTTTAACCGATCTACTTAAAATTGAGAATATAAATTAAAGGAGAGAAGGGCTACCGACCGCAGTTCAAAAATGATATTAAAAAATCCACATGATTACAAAAATTGGTGACAATCTGAATACTGAGAGGCAATTTCGACGGAATTGTAAAATCTTGGGGTCGGAAGCAATCCGCAAGATTATTGGAAATATTGGAAGCGTTATTGGGCCTCGATGTCTTCGCATTCGTGCTTGGCTGGGCGCTTCCACCTCATTGAGCCCCCGGAATTACATTATTTGCTCGTTGTAACAGGGCTCTTGGTAATATTGTTGTTAATTGTTATTCAACTAATACAATTTACTGCTTTTTACAATTCATTCATTAATTTAGGCCACTGTCATAAATATTTTAATGTGCGTTAATGATTAAACTAAATTTATTTATTAGAGTAACTTAGTTTTAAGGGAGCGAGTTCTTGGTTGAAGTAACCTATTTAAAGTGTTTATGGCCTATGCAGGTATTAAGGGGTTACCTGATACCTTAGGATACCTCTTTTATAGTGGTGGGGGTACGCGTCAGTAAATGTCAGATTTGTCCAGCAACACATGTGTGGTTGCAGTTACGTTAAATTTTAACGTTAGAGAGGTATGAGTCGCAAGGGCTTAATTTTAGGGAGGTTTTCAGCCGTACTCACCTCCTTGCTTCCTAAAGATCCTTATATACAATGATTACCTCAGATTCCTACCTGCCGGTTGCACTAGAGCGTCACACAGTAAGACAAGTGAATTCAATTTTATCACTGGTCATGTAGACATGTGTCATTATGCGTACTTCATTTTTTTAGGCCTGTGTAGACAATCACCAATTTACATTCCTGGGAGTGAAATGAATTAAGCTTTCATCTTAAAATTTGAACACGGAACTTTCATCTATTGAAGCAGTTAGTTTGACCACTTTACGATACCAGTTCCCTTGAATATTATAATAAAGGTTTGATAATTAGAAACTATTAGTGCCAGTATTAAGAATAAGAAAAGATTAGTGTAATATTGGCGTGAATAAACACACACACATATATTTATATATAAGTTAAGCTCCGGGCAGCATCAGTACTCAGCCTTAATCACCAAACGTCGGGATGTAAATATCCCGAGTGTAAATATACAGGGTTATAGACTTGAAATAAACAGTCTAGTTCTAACTTTCATGCGTGTGGTTTCTCTGTACCTTTTTTTCCTTTTTTTAGAATTCAAAAGCCGATAAACATTAACTGGTGCCGAAACCCGGGATTCGTGGAGTGGGAAAAAAACTAAGCGACGTCTGTACGATTTTTTTTTTCTCTTCTCCTTTTTGTCGTGTTCAATCAAAGAGTGGATAGAAAAGAAAGAATGGCGGAAGGAGGCGTGCTACGACCACCTGTTCTGAATGTAGCGGATGGCGGGGAACAAGTAGCAACGAGAAGGGTGGGCGTTTTGCCAGAAGCTCATGCTACCGCTCTTGCGTTGATGAGAGTGAAAGCAATGAACACTCAAGATCTGAGAAAGGCAATTTTAGAGCTGGAATGGTTCACTGGCGAATTAAGAGAACTCAACCACTTTCGGAAGGGAGAAGATCGCCTCACGGCGTTAATCCTAGCAAAATCAGTGGAAAATCTTCTGGATCCCAGGGATGCAGAGTAACTAAGAGCAGCCCTGATATGTCGGGTCAAGAGAAGAATTTTCAACCAGATCCAAGCGGATGAGGAAACGTCGTGGGAAACGGTGAAGATGCGGCTAAAGAATAACCCCGAATGGAGGGGGGCGATGGAGCCCAGAAGAAGATATTTTTCAGATGTTCCGGGAAACGAAATCATCAAGGCAGAGTAGCGGCAAATATGCCGCAGGTCTTGTAACCTGTTATAATCAAATAACGGAGAAAATGAGAGAGAAAATGAGCATCGAAGAGGTAGAGGGCAGAATGGGATTTCTGTCTACCATACTGAAGGTACAGTTGGCGAAGGAAACAGGGAAGAAAAAGAGGTTTAGGGCGGCGATGCCCAAGTACGGACCCCGTAGAGAAGAAAGAAAATGCCTTGGGTGTGGGAAGACGGATCATTTAGTGGCACAGTGCCCCCGCACTAAATGTTTTGAGTGCAGTGAGAAGGGGCATATCGCGAGGCATTGCCCTTACGTGTATCGGAGGAGAAATCTTCATAGGGCAGAACCCATTGAAGTGAATTTGCAAACGATGCGGGAAAGAAGGAAGATATCACCCAGGGGGAATGGATCATCAGCTGAGGAATTTTCAGGAGCGTCAGGAACATCGGAAACAGAAGGAGAAGAGCCGGGTCACGACAGGAGCCGAGAGCGATAGAAGACTACTTCGAGAAGGTGGGAGCGGCGTGTGGCAGCCTGAGGAGGGTGGCAGTAGATTGGCAACCGCACCCTAAAGTGTAATACAGTGAGGGATACTGTGCGAGTTGCCAATAATCAGAGTCGAGGGGGGAGAGAGGTGCTTGGTGGATACAGGTAGCACCAATACCATAATGTCACGCGATGCGTTGGAGCGGCTGTATGGCAGAGAGAGGGCACTCCAGGTCAAGGTATGTAAGTGCAAGTTAATTACCCAGGGCGGGCCCTGTGAAGTGGCGGGAGAGGCGGAATAAATCGGGAGAAATGGGTGAAAAAAAAGGGCAATATTAACGTACATATTGTGGAGTACATGCCGCGCGGGTATCAAAAAATCTTGGGGTGTGACTTATTGGGACGGGTAGGCGCGCTTGTAAAGAACAAGGGAAAGCAGTGGCGGATCAAGTTGGGGGGGGGGGACCTATCAATGTCAGGGGACCGTAAGAGGTGGGAGTGCGCGGATAGGGGCATTCAAGAAAGTGGTGGACTGGAGGGAAAGCTTACGGAGGGAGTTCGGAGATATTTTTTACGTGGAGGGTGATATGCTAGGGGCAACGGGGAAGACAGTACATGAAATTCCATTAAAAGCTGACCGATTAACGTACCACAAGGAGAGTCGATATCCGCAGGCACTCCGCTAACATATCCGGAAAGAAATCAACAGCTTAAGACGACAGGGTATAATCGTGGATAGCACATCCCCGTATAATAGCCCTCTGTGGGCAGTACGAAAGAAGAGTAAATCGGGAAAGGAGGAGGAGAGATATAGAATCGTCGTTGATTTCAGAAAATTGAATGAGAACGCAACGGCTGAGAAGTATCCGATTCCCCGTTTTGAGGACATTCTCGACAGACTGAATGGAGCCACAATCTTCAGCACCTTGGATTTGAAAGCAGGGTACCATCAAATCAAAATGAGCGCTACCGATCAACACAAAACAGCGTTTACTTTCGAGAGGGGGCACTATGAGTTCACTCGGCTGCCATTTGGTTTGAAGAACGCTCCTATTACTTTCCAGCGATTGATGGACGAAATCCTGAGGGGGATTGACGAGGCGGTATGCCAGATTTATATGGACGATCTGATGATCTTCAGCCAAACATAATCTGAACACATCAAACATCTCCGGAGGGTATTACGGCGATTGCGTGAATTCGGGTTAAAATTTTCGATGGAAAAATCATCGCTGGGAGAGGATTGGATCAACTTTTTAGGGCATACCATCTCGAGGGAGGGAGTCCAGCCGGATTCTGCAAAAGTTGACGCAATTCGGAAGATGGCGGTGCCGAAAGGCATCAAAGGCATTTGGCGACTGTTAGGTACGCTCAATTAGTATCGGCGTTTTGTGCCAGACATGGCAGAGTATCTCGTACCCATCAGTAACCTGCTGCGGAAGGGGGCGCGGATAGTGATTACACCTATTATGGAGCAAAACCTTCGAAAATGCATGGCTCGACTGCAAAAGGAACCAAACCTGGCGTTTCCCGATTTTGAGAAGTTATTTACTATCACCACCGACGCAAGTGAGTATGCATTGGGAGCGGTGCTGTCGCAGAAGGGAGATGGGGGGGAGCAACCAGTGGCGTAAGCGAGTCGATGACCGACACGGATGCGCGGTACAGTGCCCTCGAGCGTGAACTTCTTGGCATCATATGGGCTATTGATCATTTTCGTCCATAAGTCTGCGGTTGGAGATTCAGAGTACATACGGACCACAGACCTCTTCAATGGGTGGGGAAGCTTAAGGAATCATCAGCCAGGGTGACCCGCTGGCAGGAGTTTTTGTCACAATACAACCTGGAAATGGTATACAAACCAGGGAAGGACAATGTAGTAGGGGACTGGCTATCCCGAGCGATTACCGTAAATGCGGTAGAGGAGGGGGAAACGTCCGGGGATCACAGTCAATTTATCCAGGAATGGGCGCCCGGGGAAGATGGAAGTCGCGGTACGCGGAACGGTAGCGATTGAGGGTATCATTAACGATAAATGGCGTCAAATTATTTGGACCTTTTTTTCCTTTGTTTTGAATTCGAAAGCCGATAAACATTAACTTATATATGTGTGTATATATATGTATGTACCACTAGCCATAACTTATATATACAAATATATGCACGCCAATCCTATACTAATTATTTCTCTATCATCTTACTTCACTGGATATTCAAGCTAGTTGTTGGCTTTGTTACACTTTTTTTGTTTTTGGCTTTCGACACATGCATTTTCCCCCACTAACACGAGGCTTCGTTCGACTTGTACAAAACATAGTCATCTTTTTGCATCTATTTTTTCTTCGCCAATTCTTCGACATTTTCCCCTATGTACTCACCAAATCCATACGTTCTCTCCTCTTGGAAAGTACCATTTACGTTCCGATGCATGCCAACACTTTTCATGTGTAACAGTATCCAATGATTTGCACCGAACTCAATTCATAAGATATTTTTTTGGTATTTTATTTTATTCGTAGATATATTTTTCTTTTTTCTTCGTGTTCTCTTTCAGGTGAATTCATTCATTAAGGAGATTCAATATATTTACCGTTTGTTTGGAGGAAGCATATATGTTGGAAACTAGGTTTTAGAACTAATCGGTCAAAAAATGGGTATAATATAAGTATTGCATATACTTAAATATAAGTAATGTTAATATCCGAATATGTGGCTTGGATTTCCGGAGGGCATTCAATGCTATGGTAATAAACAACACTCACGCCGTGTCAATTCGATGACATATGAATAATTTATCACAGTCTTTATGAATAATCCTGGAAATACTAAGAGTAAATACCTGCAATAAAGGGCCTGCAAGAGAGGGAGAGAGAGAGAGAGAGAGAGAGAGAGAGAGAGAGAGAGAGAGAGAGAGAGAGAGAGAGAGAGAGAGAGAGAGAGAGAGAGAGAGAGAGAGAGAGAGAGAGAGAGAGAGAGAGAGAGAGAGAGAGAGAGAGAGAGAGAGAGAGAGAGAGAGAGAGAGAGAGAGAGAGAGAGAGAGAGAGAGAGAGAGAGAGAGAGAGAGAGAGAGAGAGAGAGAGAGAGAGAGAGAGAGAGAGAGAGAGAGAGAGGAGAGAGAGAGAGAGAGAGAGAGAGAGAGAGAGAGAGAGAGAGAGAGAGAGAGAGAGAGAGAGAGAGAGAGAGAGAGAGAGAGAGAGAGAGAGAGAGAGAGAGAGAGAGAGAGAGAGAGAGAGAGAGAGAGAGAGAGAGAGAGAGAGAGAGAGAGAGAGAGAGAGAGTGAGAGGAATAATTTAGGTAATGGTGTCTTCCCAGCGAGTGGTCTTTTACAGGCTACTTACCGGAAGCTATAGCCGAGCCTGCTTTAACCTTGCCTGAATAAAGACTTGGCATAAATGATTTGTTAATGAAATTCCATTTAATGTGAAGGATTAACATACACGCTAATACGTAATATTTATGGATTAATTTTAACGTTGTAATTTGAAATTGGGTGACCTCCCTAACAAGGATAAAATCTTTTTCAAAAAAATACTATTGTAGGTAATTTTACTTAGTCGTGGTATGGAGGGTTGCATAAACCAGGACGAGAATAACCCGAATTTAAGCCACTAATCAGAAAATAAGTATCACGCTTTTGCCTTTTATCCTTTTTCCTTCATCCAACAGAGTGCATTAATTTTTACAAAGACAAAAATATTACTATAGTACTACTTTTTCACTATAGTATTACTTTATAAGCGGATGCAATAGTAGAGAAGTTAATTTTGCAATATAAAATGAGCCGATGTAACAATAAATCAGTATTGAAAAATTAATTAAACCTTCAGCGCAGTGCTGCACTTTAATAGCCTACCTAAGTAAATCTTTAATTTACTGTTAATGTTGAACTAGCATTCACTCATCATACCTGATGCAGTCCATGTCTTGCTATTACAACGATGACGATTACGTAGAATATACAAAAAGCTAACTAAGTCATCCAAAGGGATACTTTGAGATGAAGCCACTCTTCTTCATCCAGTCTTATTGAGTATTCTTTTATTTCCTGGTAACGATGGTACGTCCTTCTAACAGTAGTTCTTGGAAAATTAAATACTCTTGGCTTCATCCATCTTCCAACAAAGTAATTATTCTGGCTGCACAAGTAAGACTTAAAACCATTTAAATTTTTTAATGTTAAAAGAAGAAACTAAATAAGAAACATAATTGTGAATTTAAACGATTAGAGAATAAATTTGACAAAAACAAACAGTACTAATGGTTTGTTTGTGTTATTTTTTTTTTTGTTTATGGTATTTATTTTACAATACGTTTAGCAACAATGGATACCAAAAATATTTAGGAACCATAAACAAATTTAAAATAGGAAGATAAGTAAATAAGTTTTCCAATTTGTTATGGAATGGTCGAAGATTAAGAATAATGATTGTGAAAAATCAAATTATTCTTTGAAGTGAAGATGCCTGGAAAGGTGAATTGTTGACTATTTAAAAATAAATGATTATAGAGACCGTATAACTTTTTTGTGAAATTTGTTTATAGAGAATTTTCTTATTGGTGTGTAAATGTTTTGTGGAAACACGCCAGTATAATGAATCGGTAGGCTTTAATGAATTGCTACTTCAATAAACTGCTTTCTGGTATGAGTTCTAATTTAAGATTAAAGGAAAACAATGAGTTCAATTGAACAGTCGGTAAATCTAAACAGAAATGTTATAAAACAAAAGCGAGATGGTTATGTAGTTTCGATATTCAAAATCCAGAAACTAACGACTTGACCTAACGATGTCTGTCAATTCAACTCTAGAGCTCTTCAAATGGATAACTCGGCCACTAATGGGGAAGTTAAACTATTGTCATCTTTCGCTATTTGAATTATACTGTAGATAAACAGTTATGAATGGAATAACACTTGAAACTTGGTGATAATAAATCTTATTAAGTCATGGGAATACTTAACCAGTTTTATCTTTACTATTAAATGGAAGGAATGAAAGATTCATATATCTCTTGACTCAAGCAGTTGTAAAAGTTAAGTTCCGTTGTATGACAGTTTCTTACTTTAAAGCTTTATTTACACTGCTTTCCAGTATGAAGGGAATTTATTTATTCGAAAATATATCTACCGTTAAAGAATCATCGGCAAACATTCGAAATTATTGCACATAACACTAACAATAAAAGACATTAACGCACGATTTTATTTGCTTTAAAAATCCCTTTATTTCATTTTTCTTTTTTCCAAGTTAAACGTATTATAGAATTTACAATAAGTTGAATCTTTGAACTAAAATTGCAGTTTGTGCTTTATAATTATTTACTTTTACTACATTCTATACAATTTTTGTGGATATACAATCTTTACTCTGTTAAAAATCTGATGTATATATATATATATACATATAGTACAAGGTTTTTGAAAGTTTAAAAGATTAATGGCTCAACGTATGGATGATTGTAAATAACTACTAATGCTAACGTAACCTGAGAACTTAACTTTCTGTCAGTTGTTATCGGTACGAAAAAGTGGGGGAGTCATGTAGTTAAACACAGGTGTAGCAAGGTACTTACTGACTGCAACAAGTCAAACATTTGACGGGGGTGAACCCATCTCTCGAGAGAGGTAGGTCTTTCCACAAATTAACATGACAAATTTATAATTACAATAAGATAAAATGTGCATTCTTAGTGAGTAAAAGTAAATATTGCGAGTGGTAAATTATAACGCATTTAAAAAAAATTACAATCTTTATAGATGAGCTTAATAATTAAGATTCTTCCTTAAGGAAAAGCTTGTTTAAGGGCCCAGCGTTAAAAGAAAATTGTTTCATTATTATATTGGTGACCTATATAAGTTAGAGAATAGTTAAGAAATTAACCCAGTTTATCTATCACATGTCAAAACGACGGTGATGAAAATACTGAATCGTTTCCAACCCGGAAAGGACTGGTGAGGCATTGTCCAGCCCTAGTCGGTGGTTGTGAAATATCGCCCATTCTCAAGAAAGGAGAGGAGGAGGACAAAGGACAAAGGACACATACACAGGAGGATATAGGATTCAGACAGGACACTATTGAATTAGAGCGGGAAAGCGGATGACTGATGCGACGGGAGAGGTTGCCCATCGCTCATACTTAGCAGGCACGGATTGATCCAGACGAATGGCGTTGCCTCCGCTATACATTATTTATTTGCCTCTTATATATATATATATATATATATATATATATATATATATATATATATATATATATATATCTGTCTGTCTGCCTGTTCATATATAAATATACCTCCGCTGCTGCACTGGGTGGTTAAACAGTTAGTTATGGGCCACTTCCTACATAGTGGGGTGGCTAGACGCTATAGAACTATTTACCATAGGATTAAAGGTAGAAAATTCCACATCTACGAATGTACAAATGAAATGTTAAATCGGCTTACTCTAGGAGATCATCCCCTAAAAATAATAATAAAGTACAAATAAATATGCCAGGCTAAAAATAACATTCAAATCAATTGCTGCATCTTTTAGTTAGCACATAATAAGATATTTATTTATTGAAAACTTCTTTATGGTGATAAAATTGCAATCTACCTTATCAATAAGTAATTGTGTTAAATGTTCTCATTCATACCATATTTACAATTCTTCATTCACTTGATCATTCATTGAGTATTTACAAACAACCCTAAGACCTCAAAATCCACTTGTTTGTAACCTCCCTCGCATGCGAAAGAGGAAGCGGAGTCAAGTCCCCCACGTTCCTCCGTCTGCCACATCAACTGATACGAGCCAGTGAAGGTAGACCAAGAGTGCGAGTTCCACAGACGCTCAGGACATGATTGGAGAAACTGGCCATTGCCAGGACTCCCACTGTCACGTATTTATAGCAGGTCACGAGGCCACTCCCGCTTTAGTTTCCTAGGTGGGTGGATTATAGGGATGATTGGCGCAATGTAATGACTGTACTAGGGGATTACGGTGGTTGGGTAGGTTAGTATGAAATTTCATGAACTTGAAAGATATTAATTCAAGAATGAATATTAAGATCGTTATGAAGGGTTTTGTAGCTGACGTAATAAGGGAAATTAATTATTGTTCTCAGGACTTTTGATTGGAATTGGAAAGATTGGATATGGTTGATGTTCGATTTGTAAAAGATACTGAAAAACAAAGTAGCTAAGATAGCCCATTCTAGGTCGCATAAATTAACATCACCAGCAAAATAGTGAAAGAATATCTTAAATATGTTTTAGATGATGGGCCACAAAAAACAACAGATTCAACATATCACTTGGGCCGTGAAATATGCACTCAAAATTATTTATTTATCACAATAAATAATATGCTAGTTACATTTATCTAATCTTAATAGCATCTAAATTACGGTAATTCAATAACGAGCTCTCAGAAAATAAATTAAATATATCTTGATAGTAAATTTAATAGAATAACACCTTCATCAAAGTAGCAGAATTTATTGTGATGAGAGTCACAATGTAAATCAATTATCAGACCGTAGTAAAATGGCTTAACTATTAGTTATAAATAGCTATTTTGCATAAGTCAAACTAGACTTGATTTACCATTTTAATGAAGTGTAGTAGTGTTCTGACAGCAGCCATTATTTGACACACCCGCTATAGGGTTTTTGTCAGGAATCCAACCCCTGCAGAGGAGGGAGCGGTGAATAGAGCAAGGGGTTCTAATGGCTTCGAGTCCCGTTTGATTGCAGCCAAACCCGAACCCCCCCCCCCCTCTCCCTATAGGCAAAATCGGGAGAACAAATGAAGATCGGGACGGATTGCAAATGATCCTTATTGACTAAGGAAGAGTGATGCACGGAGCAGTGAGACCGCACGGGTAGATTGCTTGCTGCGAGAGAGAGAGAGCTCGGAGGCCGGAGACTGTGCTGGACCCTGGGAGATTAGGCAGGGCGGTTAGCCAGCTCCAGTGAGTTATCTACCACTCCTTGGAATAGATTACACCTACCGCTGCTGCTGATAACGCTGAAAAACCCATGACCTGGCCACATTGAAAACGGTAAATCCCGTCTAGCCGAAGGGGCTAGGGAGGTTCAGTGTGTGTCCATTTTGGTGAGATCACACAGTCGATCATCATTACCGGTATTTAAAAAATATGTTGTGAAAAGGAGAATTTCAATTATTTCACAGGGCCACTCCATTTATTTTTACACAGGTTGAAACCAATACTTTCAGATGAACAAAAAAAAAAAAAGAATGTTTTAATATATTCTACAAATAATAATAATAAAAATGTATACTACAAGTGACGTACATATAGAAAAAACACGTTAAGGAAAACTCAAAGGAAATGATTTAAGGGGGTATAGGGGAAAGTATCTTCAGGAAATCCGTTAGTTGAAAACTGTAGTTTTTTATATGCTAAATTCGCATTGATTAAAAGGGATCAGATTTTTTCTTTTTACATTCCGAGCTAACAAATTTTACAAAAACTAACAGTTTTAGAAGATTTCAGGCTCTAAATCATGTATTTATTCTCATCTGTGCCAATTTAAATGGGTTACATACATAACTATGTAAATATAAAGGTATAAATATATATATATATGTATATATACTGTCCCACACAACAAGCCTCTAAGGGGCACCCTCACTGATATCAGACTAACTACGACAGCACTACATGCCTAGAGAAGACTAGGCCCAGCTCCCAGTGGACTCTCACCACTGTACCGTAACAATCAACCTCCACCGAGGATTCCCACACTCCTTACTCCTCTCACACCACCTTCAAGCAGGTCCTCCTAGTACAAGGATCCGATCACCCTAAATATTTTATATTTCTCCCTCATCCTAAAATTCTAACTAGAGAGCTTAGAAAAAAAAAAAAAAAAAAAAAAAATACTGTCCTTAAAGAAAAGTGGCGCACTTAGAAAAATTGAAATATTAGTTTTCTAACAGAATTATTTTGGCTGGCGTTTGTTATAAGGTTTTTTTTTAAAATATGTTTAAAATAACGTTTTTAGTGATAAGGGACTAAATATGAAGAAAAACCTGATAAATAATCAAAAAAGACTGTACAGAAATTTCTTTATTGCTTTCTTCTGTAACTGATCTCTAAACATTTAGGCAAATGGGTTTTTCAAGTTTGTTTAAGGCCACTGATCCGCGTCTGTGATTGCACAAACCTGTGTCACCGTAACGTCTAATTGCTCTGCAAACAGTGGTTTCGGGCAAACTCATTGCACGGACTGCATATCTTTAGCTTCGAACGTCTTCCACTAAAGCAATAACACATGCTACTTGCTCCACTGTCAAAAAATTTTTTTTGACAACGGAAAAAAAACCTTATGCTAAACTTTTAAAAGTGAGTTATCCGTGAAATCAAAGCAGAAATTTCATTATATTAAAAAAAAAAATGAATTTGTTGAGTATTCATTGTGGTTTATTTCATATTTATAGCTCCTTAACTCTGATATTAACTGAAAAAAAATTGAAAGGCAAAATAATTCTATTATGAAGCAAATATTTGAATTTTTCTAGGTGTAGCAAAATTTTGTGTGCAGTGACCGAGTTATTTTTCAAAATGAAATGAAGTATTGTTAGTAATTATCTATTAATAATGCTTTATTTATCATCTATCTATTTATCATATAGGGCTTCGTTTTGCTAGTCTGATTATAGGTACAGCTCATATTAATTAACAAAACTGTCTGCCCACAAATTAGTATATTATCTCAAATGCACTTACAGCAGCGAATATTTTTAAGTCCTTGTATGGTGTAAATTTTTACGTCGTTTATTTTGTTTTTAAATATTCTCGGAAAATTTAACTCAAAGTGAAGTAAAAAAAAATTAAATTAATTTAATCGGCATCTCACTGTTGGATGAATTAGTGCCACAGGTTGATTGCAGGTGTGATTTTTAAATTTAAAACAAGTAATTCATCTGCTATAAGGTTTCTATCATGTTTTTTTATAAACTGAAGAAAATATAATAAAGAGGCCGAGAAGAGTACAGCCAGTAACAAACATAAAAACATACCCGCCTACTGTAAGAGAGCGGCTGGATATACCTTCCCTTATCCATATTCGGAATCAGTGGGGAGATATTGACGCGAATAAATCCGACGATGGGGCTCACCCCTGGCAGCGAGGACGAGGAAGGGGTAAGATATTGGCAGTGCCAAGGTGGTATAAGTAGATGACGTCATCAGTGTGCATGCCAGGTTGTGGACCCAATCCGAGCAGCTTAGGGGTTCACCTCTCAGCCGTGCTTTAGTGGCAGTCTTTATTTATATCATCTGACCGGAGGGAGGGGGCCCCCCCTCCATATTCTATCTACCTCTCATTTTTAGAAGTGATTTATATATCTGGTTTATATGGTTCAAAATCAATAATGAATGAAATAAAAAAAAACACATTTTGCTGGAATATTGTTTCCTAATAATAACTATAATGAACAAAAAAAAGTATACCTAGATAATAAAAAATAGAAAAATACATAATATTGCACTTATTAAAATTACCTTAGAAATAACAAAGGGTCCCAAGAGAATAGGATTGAAACAAAAACATAAATGAGTAGATGTGAATGACATTGGATGACTTCGATGCAACTGAGAAAATAAAGATAATGTTGGAATTATTACAAGGGGTTAAATGAGCTGGGATATATTGATACTGGAAAACAATAAAAAATAATTATAATAGCGAATTATGAAATGATAGATTGGAGGGAGATAAGGAACAGGTAGTAAGTGTAGAATTAAAGGTTGGGAAAGTTGATGATCGACGATTGTCCTTGGTACTAGTTCCGAAAGTACGTAGGATAGAAAAGTAAATAGCAGTTTTGTGAGATGGGAATACAGGTCGGATGGGTGGGAGATTTGACAGCTGATATAGTTATAAAAGTAAGGAGAGTTTTTAATCATGATAGTACTGAATTGGACAAAAGATAATGACAGTACTAATGACGTTTAGTTATTATAGCCTTCTAAATGCCCAAAGTATTATGTATAATACTTATAAGGATGCCAGCTCTTACATTCGATATCCTAGTCTGATTTTTCAGTTACTAAGTAATCTACTAATGATTCCCCATTATTTCTCGTTTATTTTTAGCACCTTCAGGTCCTGAAATGGAAATAACATTCAAAATATTATGCCATTTAAAAAACAAAGTAGTCGAGTCGAGGTAAGAAAACACACAAATGTAAATATAAAGTATTTGGTACCTCTTAGTTCTGATAATTCATATTCCTTTGTTATAACGTGTTTTTATACACGATTTATCTAGCTTCATCTGGATAGATTTAGTAGCATATATTTTGTTAGTGATGTATCCTGGTAGACTGTTTTCGGAACCTAGGTTCAATTATTATCATTCTCATCAGTGTTATCATTATATTATTGTTATCTTTCCTTTTTATTATTGGATCTCTGGAAATTTAACATTCTACCGACTAAAGAATTTCTAAAGGTACCATTATGGTTTCGGATTAATCTAAGGGTTTCGATGACCAATCCCCTTAATAAAGTGTCTTTGTTCAGTTCTTTCCCTCGATCCCATTTGTCGGATGTAGTGCCCGTGCAATTTGAGTTTATTGTATGAATGCGTTTACCCTGGTGCAGCATTTTGAAAGTTTTCAATTTTTCAATTTCAATTCACAATCTTCTGATTATATCTGCATTAAAGCGAAGAAAACATATTTTGGAGCTAAACAATGTTGCCATTTTATTTAGCTTTCTTACAAAAAAAACAACAATTGGTCTATGTAATAAAATTTTATTGCAATATAATATATTATTATATGCAAATAATCACTTACTCACTATAAGCTAAAGCTGTGACAATTACGTTACTCAAAACTACATGTATATACAATTACATAGAACTCCATAACCCAGCAGGCCGAAGAATATTTAAGACGGCAAGTTCTCAAGTAGAATTAATGCCACTACGCTAGAGGAGTGATAGAGAGAGAAAATTATCTGTTCTAATGGTTAGAACTTGGGACTCTTGACTCTTCGATGTTAAAGTTTTAAGATTTCTACCCCTTCTATGTAAAGGACCCTTTTCCCAGTGATCTTAGTAGTTTTCTTGGACCAAATCCAGCAATCATGATGAAATTTTAGAGGGTTGTTATTATTTTCTGATGTCCATTTTTATCTCATTTTGGCCCATCTACGTACAATAGTCACTGCTATATTTCAGTCAGTAAGTGTGAGTAGCCCTTGTACTGAGTAAATCCTTTGCATCAGCTTCTGCTTAGGTAACTGCTTTTACTTTTTCTGATTTACTGTGTTTGGGCCTCTTGCCATTCACACGAAGTACTAAGGATTGCTGTGCAATAAACACACGATGTGCACAAGGGGGTTGATTCCCAAGGTAATGCAAGAATCCGTAGCGTTTTATGTTGTTTCGATACATTACATTGGGAATTCGGCTCATGTTCTTAGGGATTTTTGGGCTAACGACTTATGTGAAACGCAACATTTCTGCTACCGCTCCAACCAATGCGGGGCTTAAGTGCTACGGAAGGCCCGGTCTGTAGATTATGCTCCGACCGGCCACTGATTAAGTCGTGTATCCCGTCCGAAGCCTCTTTAGCCAGGGCAGGATTACAGGACCCGATGGGGATAATCTCACCCTTGCAGGCTGAATTCACCTCGGCACTCCGTCCTCGATCTCGGTGTAGCATTAGACCGTGCGAATCATCCGACGCCTCATTTGCATAATATGAAGAAAATCTTCACCGCACCTCTCCGCCTGCCAAGATCCCACATCCTGTTTGTAAAGTCGTTTAAATATATTGATAAAGTTTTCGGAGGGATCTGTCACCGCTAATTTAATGTTTGAAGCAGTTTTATATATTGCGAGGGGCGTTTAATTCTCGCACCCTCCCTTCTCTTTTATATCATTCCTGCTCCCTTCTCGCTGTCTCCAGGCGTTCGAACTCATTATTTCAGTTCATGGCTCTGGCACCTCATGGAGGGTAAGAGCTGTTAATTGCAGCTTGATAATGCTTTACTTAAGAACTTGACTTAAGAGCACTGCTTGACGCATTAAGGCACTAACAGGCACCCTCTTCTTCATTTACTAAAAAGTAGCGCTCCAGCTTTACTTATAATAAAAAAAATACCATAGATGGCCTAAGGAGGATTCAATACGAGGTAGATATGAACTTAGGCATCCATCCATCCACCTGAAGTGGTTGTAAATCTGTTTCTTGTCAACATGAATTGTGAACGTATTTATCGTATCAATACAAACGTTTATTTCTGCAATTGGAAACTATTTTGACAATCCTAGGATATCTGCAGGTTTTGTGAAGTATGATCTTCTTTTGTCTAGGCAAGCTGCAACTTGCATAATGTTTGTCCTGGAGCTATCAAAAGCACCTGCGTTAATTAAATAAACATAAATACATTTTTTTTTATACAATAGAAAGAATTGTCTTACCATAAGAACTTAAAAGTCGTTTCTTCCAAGCAACAATAAAGTAGCTGGATCATGAAGAGTTCGTTTCTTAAACGTAGAGGCCAGTTTGGGATTCTTAATTTTTGGGGACGTTTTGTTGCATAATTTTATTTTATATTGCAAAACTAATTTCTCAACTAGCGTATGGAATTATTGACCACTCAAGAATATCTGTTGTATATTCAAATATTTTTGAAAAAGGTCTAATTTTTGTTTCCTCCTTTAATTTTGATAAGTTAAACCCCACTAATCCATAAATTACCAACCGTTTTGCCAGTTCAATTGCCGCTCTGCCATCTATAAGATCAGCTTGTTGAACAGTTGGCAGCAGTCCCTTGGGGAAAAAGTGTTTAATCGCAGGGAACATTTACAATTGCAATAAGGGTTGGGCCGTGGTTGGTTTTCTGCCAAAACCTCAGCGCTCGTACCTCTAGCTGCCCTTTACAACGCTCTAAGTCGCATCAATTTCACATGGCTCCGTCTCTTATGTCCCATTAACATAGAACAGTTTTCGTTCTACTCCCTCCGGACATTTATTCCTATCCTATCCTATTAAATTATAACAAGTAACAAAAGAGGCTATAGTAAAATAACGTAGTAGTAAATGCGGTTTTTGGAGCTCTTGTGTCACATCATCGTTATACGACAGACAACTCAATATTACTATGAGTAATTATTGTACACATATATAATATAATTGAGGAGTATATTCAATATATGATGAAACTAGAATTTTAGTACCAAAATTAAATTGAAGTTACGAAAGCCATTTGAGATCTGCTGGTTAATGAGCTATATTTTGTGAACTGGACCGTACGGCCAAAAGAAAATGTTCTTAATTAAATAAGAAAAATACCTCACTACAAGCCTCTTACTTAGCATGAATGTAATATATACTAATGATCATGCACATTGATTGTTGGACATTAGACATGCCGTGGGTTCCTACGGTTGGTGCTATTTGTATGTGCTAGTCGAGCTAGTAGTAATTTTAAACTAAAAGATGAAACAATAAATCACTTGTAAAATTGAGGCAATCTAAAATGTCTACCTTTTCCTCCCCCCTTCATATCCCGTTGTTGTTAAATTTATGGAATTCAATATACATTCTATATGAATGAATCTATTTACAATAGACCAATATTATATGCACTGTAGCTTGGCTACATTTTATGCAGTTTTTCGCTGTGGTTTGCGGTTGTTACACAAGTGTAATTTACATTATACATTCATTGTCTATAAATGTTTAAAAAGTGATTTCATAAATTTTCATAAAAAAATTCTACCCTTACCGTTGATGTTGCATCTTAATTTCGAGCCCGTTCTATTGGGTAGAAAGGATGTTCTAAGAAGCAATGTGGTGAGTATTAAAGGAGGACAAGTAACATACATATTTGATAACTACACTGTAATACAACAATAAATCTATCTTGCCCTGAGAGTACACTTTGTGTTGCTTTAATAAAGGTTGGAACAGGTATGAGTCAAAAGGCAATAAACTAGACAAAAGGAAGGCAAACCTATTGCAAAAAATGTGCCGCTAGACCTAGTAAAATAAAATTTAAACATATCTAGCGGTAGTATAAAGACTATTAAATAAATATATAATATGAAACAGTATGGTACAAAATGAAAATTACTGACATGACTAAGATTTAAAATATATTTCAAGCCTTACTCTCTTTTGTTCGAAAGTTTATCCCCACAATGAAATTGTTCATTTTATACTGAAGTTTTAATCCGAGGATTACACGTTGTTTAAAAGGGTATAACGGACGGTTGAAGAAAAGGAACCGGATAAAGTTAGGTATAAAAAGGACGCTATACCTAAGCAGGCTAAGTATTAGGACTTTAGGTCTGAGGCAGGACTCGGACTATTGTGGCCAGATTTGGATTGTCGAGAGATCGGATCCGCTCCCAGTATTTCCCAGTCTGGATGGATAAATCTGCTGAATCGGCAGTTGTATTTAATGCCGCTTCTATTGTGTTTGCTCTTGGGCCTTCTTCTTTCGCTGCTTAGTTTCAGAGGATCCGGCAAATATTAACAAATAATTTGTGGGAACATTTTAATCTCATTAATGGTTCATAAAACCACTAGAAAAAATAAAAAGGGGCTTGAAATCGGTTAGCTTAGCCCCTTTGTGATACCGGTGATGCTTGAAGGTTTATTATTCTTTTGAATGTTTTATTTTTTTTGTGAGATCAATTTCTTGAGTCACTCATTTTTGAAAAAGGCTATTTTCCGGTACAAAAAAAAAACAACCTAAAAAAAATCAACTATCTTATGTACATTACTATGAATTCAAAATTCTCAGAACTTGAGTCAACGCTCCCTTCTAGATTACACATTACCTTGTACAAATTCATCTATTCACAGTGTCTTTCTATGAACTGTCCTTGACCTTATATCCTCAGGAGTTTCCAAGCTCCTCAAAAACCTATCCGCTCATCAAAATCCTTTTACCAACTACCCAAATTATTATTACTTTAACTACTGTATTTAATAAGCAAAGCTCATCTTTATACAAATAATTAATAAATGATCCTATTTTCTAAAGGCTTTAATAAAATAAAATATTTAAAGATTAGGGAATCCAATAACCCCTCTGAATTGTTACATTTATAATTTACTTCAACTTTGAGAGGTCTGTTTTGAAATTGACTTGACAGCAGAGCACTAATACATTTTGAATGAATATCGAAACTCTCTTTGTTGACTTTGTAACTTCTGCAAATCGTTTCAAATTGAAAGAAGCTAATTCCGAATGCAGAACCCTGGTAGATTGCATTGGAAAATGTATACTTTAGATTTTGGGCCTGATTCATGCTGTGATGTTGAACGTATTGGTGATAAATTTTAAGTCAATTTATTATATTTACATGACTTTAGCAGTCTATATTTACTACTACATATAGTTCTGATAATATATTCTTTTTTTGATTAGATAATTGTTTATTCTTGGAATAATACGTTTGTTGTTCTCTTGTTGTTTAACCCGGGAGAACACGAACCTGGAGGAGTTTCTTCTTCACGTTTGAAGAAAATCGCTGGTAATCTGTAAGTAGATAGGGCTTCTGTATTTACACTCCTTCTTTACAGAATTATGGTCCTCAGTTCCTATTTAGCGCCGCATAAGAGAAGTTATGCAGAAAAAGTCTTAACCGTGATTTGTAAGTACCGCAATTTGATTTCGTATACGTTTTATTTCTTTTCTATGTTTATAAAAGTACGGTTTTTTGGTGAATATTGTCATAATGAGTCATACAATCATTCAAAGCCTTTGGCGGTGATGTTTGAAAAAGCGATGTATGAACTCCGTTAGTAAAGTAGAGAGTGCGTAAGAGAAAAGGGTTTCCACGAAGGAAAAATAAAGTATGTGGAAAATGCAATATACATATTTGCCCCTCCCGCAAAAATTATACATGCCAAAAATGTGTTGACGATCGCTCACTTTTATTTGTCTTTACATTTATATTAACTCAGTTTTAATATGCAATGTTTATTTAATCACATGATGATACATCACTAAAATAAATCTTAATTATGTTATTGTTAAACTTAGTTAGCTGATTAAAATAATTTTTGTTATTTCATGAAATATTTTCACTTATACCTTTATCTTTTAAAAATAATACCCATAATAATATTATTTGGCACTTGAAAGTTCATTGCTTGATGAAAAAAATAAAAGAATCGAGATGTGAGAGAAAGTCTCTTGCGCCAGTTCTCCTGTCTTACATTTCCTTGCGAATTCTGCCGGTTTCATGTTCGTACTATATAGCGTAACATTCTCATGTAACATTTCATGAAATACTAATGTCAGTTTTAAACTAGGGTTTATAATTGAAAGAAATTCCTAACATATGAAAATACAAAATTGTATTGGCGCCTATGAAAACGTGACCTAGAGAACTGTAGGTAAGACCTATGTCAGATTGCTGCCGGCTAGCATTTGGGTACAGTTGTCACACACGTCGTGTCACGAGTAACACGTGGTGAGGATCCTGACACGTGTGCGCAGTATGGCAGACTCGCGTAAATTATTCCCTCATAAAACTCTGTGGGGCGTGCCTAACTTCAGCCGCTTTAATGCCTCTGGTATTCATCGCTCTTAAGCTGGGAGCTTTTAGGGAATCTGTACATTTGGAAGCGAAAAAAACCACCGTTAATTACAGTCACAATACATTTACTTTAGCAGGGTCTAACTAATCCATAATTTCTACTATAAATATTAAATTTTGGCAAAAATTACTATTGACCGATTTTGCGATTTAACCGATCATATGCATGATATTTTCCTAGTAATTCCATTTGAAAAATTTAATCTAATGTTAAATAGAGGGTGCCAATAATCATATATATAATTCCTTTATTGTGCTAAAATTACAATCTGCCTTGCTAGGCAATAAGTAATTAAGATATACGATCATTCATACCATATTTACATTTCATCATTCACTCGCTCATTCATTCAGGACATGATTGGAGAAACTGGCCATTGTCAGGACTCCCACTGTCACTTGATTATAGCAGGTCACGAGGCCACTGCCGTTTCAGTCTCCGAGGAGGATTATAGGGATGAGTGACGCAGTGCAGTGACTGTGCTACAGGATTAGGGTGGTTGGAAAGGCTACTGTGGAATTTCGTAAACTTGGAAGGGATGAGTTCTAGAATGTAGGGTATATTAAGGTCGTTATGAAGGGTTTTGTTGCTGACATAATAAGGGGCATTTACTATTGTTCTCAGGACTTTTGATTGAAAGGATTGGATACGCTTGATGTTCGACTTTTTTGCTGTCCCCCATAGCTCTATTCCGTATGTCCAGATTGGTTTAAGTATAACTTTGTAGATTAGTAGTTTATTTTCTATTGAGAGATGGGATGTCCTTTGAAGTAGTCTGTATAGTTGTCCAAAGCGTCTGTTTAGTTCTTGTCTTTTTAGTCTCGTATGTGGGTTCCAGGTCAGTCGTTTATCGAGATGGAAGCCTAAATACCGTACTGTCTCGGATACAGGGAGAGGAATAGAATTAAAATAAACTAGTGGACAAGACTTGCGACAAAGGGTGAAGGTAATGTGGGAACATTTTGCTTCATTAACTTTGATCCGCCATTGGTTGCACCAATAATCGATCTCGTCAAGGTGTTTTTGAAGGTTATGGGATGCTATGTCGGGGTCTGGGTGGGATGACAAGACTGCAGTGTCATCTGCAAATGTAGCCAAGAAGGTGTTGGAAGTAGAAGGGACATCAGCGGTGTATAGGTTATAGAGGATGGGGCCTAGGACACTACCCTGTGGAACTCCTGCATTTATGGGATAGTAGTTAGAGTATTCTAAGCCACAGCGGACTTGGAAGAAGCGGTTTGAAAGGTAGGACTGTAGGATTAGGAAAAGGGTCTGTGGTAAATGTCTTTTGAGCTTGTAGAGCAAACCTGCGTGCCAAACCCTGTCAAAAGCTTGAGCTATATCGAGAAAGGCAGCAGTGCAATACTTTTTGGTTTCAAGGGCTGAGGAGATGTGATCAACAACGCGAAGCCCTTGTTGAGCAGTGGAATGTCTTTGGCGGAAACCAAACTGGTGTGTGGGAAAAAGGTTTTTGGATTCAACAATGGGAAGTAGACGTTTTAGTAAGAGTTTCTCAAATATTTTTGAGAGGATAGGGAGTAGGCTAATTGGACGGTAAGATGAGGCGTCATTGGGTGGTTTACCGGGTTTGGCGAATAGGACAATAATGGAATGTTTCCAGAGGAGAGGAAAGTGTGTCGTTCGGATAATGCAATTATATATGTAGGTTAGGAAGGTTATGGCTTTAGGAGGAAGTTGTTTGAGAATTTGAGGAGTTAGGAGATCATATCCAGGGGATTTTCTGTAAGGTAAGTTTTTCAGAAGGTATTTGACCTCAGAGGGATTAACGGCTTTTGGTGGAAGAGAGAGAGGAATAGGTGAAGTGAGGAAATCTTCCACAGTTTTGCTGTGAGTATGGCTTTGATGAGAAAGGTGAGGTGTGAAAGTATGGGTAAGATGCAGAGCAAATTCCTCCGACCTATCTCCATCCGAGGCCGCCCAGGACCCATCATCACGACGGAGTGGATGTGAAACAGGTTGATACTTTAGGATTTTTTTGGTTACATTCCACAAGGAGTTATCCCTGGAGACAGAGAGGAGAGGTAGGAATTGAAAGAATCAGAACGGAAGGATGCCAATCGCCGCTTTACCAATCGGCAGTACTGATTGTACGAGCGGCGATCAGCAGGATGCCGGGATCTTTGCCACACTGTTCTAGAGCGGCGTTTGGATTTGATTAGTTCTTTGAGATGTTGAGGTAAACGATTATGATTGTGGATCCTTGGGTGACGATGCCTCCCAAGCCGACCTCTGGACCAGAGTAGTGAAAGAATGCACTGCATCGTCTAGGTCTTGGGATGTTTTCAGGGATAATTTGAGGTTTACGGACTCTGTAAGAAGCTGACGGAAGTGGTCCCAATCGACTGGGCCCCTAATAAATGAAGGAGGAGATAGTTTGTGAATTGGTTTTAGGGAAATGGTTAATAATAAAGGGCTATGATCGGAGGAGAGGTCATCGAGGCGCTTGAGTGAATAGTTTAGTGTTCCTAAACTATTGTAGAAGAAGAAGTCTAGGAGATCTGGATTTCGGTTGGGATCTGATGGCCAATAGGTGGCTGTGTCAGGTGAGATCGTGGAGCAATGTTTCCGTGTGAGTGCAGACAGCAAAGCACGTCCGCGTGTATTCGTGGATCTTGACCCCCAGTGTTGGTGCTTTGCATTAAAGTCCCCACCCACAAGGAAACAATGTCCTATGGAGTCTAGAAAGGAGATAAATTGGGAATCGGAAATGGATTTATTGGGAGGGCAGTACACTGATGCTAGAGTAAGGGGGAAAGGGAAGGTGCTGATTGACACTGCAGTGGGCTGAAGGAAATCATGTGCTACCAAAGGAACTATGTGATGAGAAATGGAATTATGAACAATGACAGCGGTACCTGCATGAGCTCTTCCATCTGGGTGATCAGTTCGGTAAGTATGGTACTGTCGAATCGTAAATGATCGTTTGCTAGCAAGTCTTGTTTCAGTAATGAGAGCTACGTCGATGTTCTTGTCGTGGAGTAGTGCTGTCAGTTCGTTAGTGTGGGTGCGAACACCATTCGCATTCCAAAGGAGAATGGATAAGGAGTCGGAAGGATCCACTTATGGATTTTGTTTAACGGGGATAAGGTAGGAGACCAGATTTGTAAGTAGGGAAATGAGAGGAGTAATTAGGGTTCTGAACTCTGTAAGAAATGAGGTTAAAAGGCTAGTGAGATCCGAAGAACTTGAAGGTGGAGGAATGTACGAGATGTGTGGCTGAGGATGGGATAGAGTTTGTGGGTTGACGGGATGAACGGAATGCTGGGAAAGGTGATCTTGTGTACAGGGGGTGGGTGGTGCCTGTGACTGCTCTCTGTTGCGAACGGCATCGGCGAAAGAGACAGTAGGCCCCAAGTTTCTGGCTGGGCCACTTCTTGCTGCAAGTTTTTCCACTTCTGGCTGACGGCGTTTTTCGGTCCTCGACTTCAGCGTTCTGTAAGCCTCGCAGCCCTTGTAGTTGGCCGGATGGCCTTGCTTGCAAAGTACGCATACCGCAGGAGATTGTAGGGGCTTTTTGCACAAATCGCTTCTGTGCTGCCCACTACACTTTACACATCTGGGAGGGTGGTGGCAGTAAGATTTCGTGTGCCCATATGCCTGACAATTATGGCACTGGACGATGTCTCGTTTGGGGAACGGTTTTTCAACCTGTACCCTTGTATAGTACAGGTGTGTTAGTTCATAAATCTTCTCTACTCCAGGTGTTCGCTCGAGATCGACGAAGAACAGTGGTAACGCCGTTTTTATTGATCCTTCTTGTTGTTTATCCTCACGTATTACGTTCGTTATTTGACGAACTTTGAATCCAAGAGCAAAGAGTTCATCTTCGATTTCGTCAGCTGGTGTGGTCGGGTGCAAGTTTCTAATTACTACTCGGAGCGAGCGTTCTTGTTTCAGCTGATAGGTGTGAAAGTCAGCATTGGTTTCGTCCAAATATTTGATAATTGCCCGATAAGTATCGGGAGTGTCCGGAGATATTTTCGTGTCCCGAGAGCGATTTAGGCACGTATATTTGCCGGTACCAACAATTTTGCTCATTTGTGAGCATAGTAATTTAAAGTTGCTAATATTGCGTACAAATATAGGAGGCGGCTGGGGCTGTGTTGGAGTTTTGTTGACTTCCATTTCTTCTGCTGGGATATTTTTCAACGCCTCAAAGGTGTTTGGCGTGAAGAAAGGTGACTCTATGGCGGGATCATTATTGGATGTGCTGGCCTGTGGAGGTATCTCTTCCATGGAACTAGCCGCAGAAGAGGTTATTTGTACATTCCTGGTTGATCGTCTTGGTTTACGCTTTACAGGCGACGTTGTCGGGGTTGGACCTAGTGATCTCGATCTTTTTTTTTTATTTTGAGAGATCACTTGTTGATAAAATTTCATTTTATCATAACAACGGTTTTTAGTTTGTAAGAAAAAAAGTACGTAGCGCCGGTGGGAATCAAGCTCACAACCTCCAGTGGCGAGTCACGGGTCTTGGCTCTGAGCCACAAGACCGACTGGCTCAGAAACAATTGCACGACGTTAGTGAACGATCTGAATGGTGCTAATGTCTAATGGCAAAATGGCCGACCTCTCCTCTGATTTCACTTCACTTTTGTTCTGCACAAATGTAATAAGCTATTCACTTACGTGTTGAGGGCTTCCTCGTGACCAGCTCACGTAAGTTGCCTGGTAGAACAAAATTTTTTGATGTACTGTGGCCTAAAAACGGTAGAATAAAGTGTTTGAAGGACGAGCGAAGTTGAGAGGTGTTTCAGGATGTAGCGCATGCGCAAAAACTGCCAATAATCAGTTGTTTATTAAACCACCAGACAATTTTTTTCCCTACCATATTATGCAGGGTGTCAAATTAATGATAGTTAAAGTCAACGTGATAATTCAGAATATGTTGGGTGATAAGTGGAGTATAATTACAAAAAAGTCTCAGTAATATTGGTTTATTTTCAATTATTATATAAAATAGCTTGGGTAGGTAATAATGAACAACCATTTGCACTGTCAATCAGTGAGGCGTGTTAATAAAGCTGATTTTTTTATCCATCTGGAGTAATTGGCAAAATATTTGAAACACTTAATTGCGTGATACTGCACAGTAAACCACATATTTTTATTTTCCATAGACAGGCTGGAAGCCCACCACTCAGTGTGACCCCACCAAAGTTTTCACCGAAATATAACATGTGCATGTGTTACCTTTACTAAAATACGGGTAATCCCATTTAACCCAAGTTATTGTAGGGTTCCAGAAGAATTGTTACGTTGATATAAGAAACGTGCAAATCCTAAATTCAGTAGCAAAGGAGAAAGTTTTTATTTAGTGCAGTTATTACTTCCAAGGTAAATTTCAAGAACTTAAAATTTCGGATGTCACTTGAAAAGTTACAACGACAAGCTCAGTTTTTGTAATCAGCGTGACAATCACTGTTGTCAAGTTTTTCTTCAAATTGTGTACCGCTAATTTTATATATCTTTCTTGAGGTGATAATGTCATGGGTGTACTTAATAATCACGTGTTTCTAAAAACAAGAAACCTACATATTTTTTCGTTTGGAGACAATTATATCTTGGCTCAAAGGTTTGGAAATTTCACGTACTTGGTATATAATTTGACTAAAAAGTTTATCGCAGATTTTTTTTTTTTTTTTTTTTAATTGGTTAGCTTACGCAGTTGTTACAACCCATTTATAAATGTTGGTAAAAAGATTGATGAATTATATCCAACCCCTTAAGTTTATTCCTACGATTGAGTACATCTTAATTTAAGAATATTTGATCCAATAGATAGTGTGAAGCAACATTGCTTGTTATTTTATATGACACGTTCAATGTGCCAGTATATAATAGCATGATAATAATAAAATGTAAAAATTATAGAAGCATTGAATCTTCTAGTTTCTGATTGGCTGCCTGATCCCACCCCGTTCTCTTGAATGGCGGCGAAACGCTGTTAGTCTGCTTACAGTATTGTGTGTGTGTGTGTGATATATATATATATCTATATGTATATATATATATAAGAGTTGTGTCAACAATTTACAAGCGTTTTTTATGCAGCCAACCCCTTCACCTTCTTTCTTAATTCATTTCCTCCCAAAGGGAATTTCAACCCATTATCAGCTTTAATAGATACATGTAAGCCTACCAATAAATTCATACCTTACTTCATTTAGCCATTTTCTAATTTGTATAGAGTTACACACAGACTATAAGCTACGCCAACGCGTTTTATTTATCCAGAATGACCGGAATACTGATACCACAATCGACCACCAACCACTTGATGAAAGATAAACAGAAGCTGGAAAATCTCATCTAATTTTCATAAGACAAGTTGCCTTCTTAAAGAGACCGCTGATTAACTTTATACCACTTTCGAGGGCTTGGTTCAGTTTCAAATTGAAATTAAAGCTTCTCTTTCGCTGGTATTAATTAGCGTGGGAGCGAGGGAGAGGGAAAGAGTAGGGATTCACTGTAATAATGGATAAAATAAAACAGAAATGACACAGATGTTTTTGTTTTTATTACTGGACCAAAGCCTGAAAAATCGTGCAAGAGTAATCCAATTGCGTTAAAAAACGTTTTCTAATAAAACTCTAAGAATTTCAAGCCACAGAACACCCTGAAAACAAAGTGACAGCCTATAAGAAATATTATGACTGAAGAACTATATTTCTAAAGGTTTATTTGTTGTTAACAATTTATTTCTTGCTATTTCAATCTACATTTCATATAAAACTATTTAGTATTACTCTACTTTAACCTCCTGCTTTAAAATAAGGATCTGAATACCCTGGACGTCACATTCAGACTTTTGTATGATCCGTATCCAGTGACGCAGCTGACAGAGGAGAGGTGGGGACTACGCAAGACTCCGCTTCCTCTTTGCACGCAAGGGAGGTGACAACCACAGGGATTTGGGAGGTCTTTGGGCAGCTTGTAAATACTGTATGAATGAGCGAGTGAATGAAAATTGTAAATATGGTATGAATGAGAACATAACGAAATTTCTGAGAACATCACAATAACGAAGTTTCTGTAATATGTAACATTAGGTCGCTTCACGATTACTATAGGTATTTTAAAATAGTTTGAAACTATTAATTGTGTGATGCATTGCACTTGACTAGAATAAGGACTTTTTTTGTCAATAAGAAAAGAAAGTAGGTATGCATCTCAAAAGTAGGTAATGGGATCAAAATATTTGTTTAGGTTTATTTAGACGAGGTGTTAAAAAATATTGAGGTAGAAGACATGGACGCTACACAAACACCCACACAACCCAAGCCACGAGCGAGATTCATACGCAACATTAGTAATTTTAAATTACTATGTACTCAGTTGAGCAAAATTGCAGGTAGAGGCATGTACACTTGCCTCAATCGATCTCGGGACACAACAGTCTCTCCGGACACTCCCAAGATATACCGAGCAATCATAAAATACTTAGAAGAAACTAAGGCTGACTTTTATACCTACCAACTAAAGCAAGAAAGATCGCTGCGGGTGGTGATCAGAAACCTGCATCCCACAACACCAGCGGACGAGATAAAAAAGGAGCTGATAAGTTTAGGATACAAGCTTCGCCAAATTACGAATGTGCTTCGTGAGAAAAGACAAGAAAATGATGGAAGTATCAAGACACCACTGCCCTTATTCTTTGTGGATCTAGAGTGAACAGCTGGAGTGGAAAAAATCTACGAGCTTACCCACTTGTATTACACAAGAGTACAGGTCAAAAAGGCTTACCCAAAACGAGACATCGTCCAATGCCATAATTGCCAGGCATATGCGCACACAAAATCGTATTGTCATCACCCTCCCAGGTGTGTAAAGTGTAGTGGGCAGCACAAAAGCGAATTGTGCAAAAAGCACCTGAAATCCCCTGCTGTATGCGTGCTCGGCCAGCAAGGCCATCCGGCCAACTACAAGGTTGCGAAGCTTATAGGATTCTCAAGTCCAGGAGCGAGCAACGTCGTCGGCCAGAAGAAGAGAAGCCAGTCAAAGGTACCTCATGAAGCGCCCCCGCCAGAAATTTGAGGCCTTCAGTCTCTTTTACTGATGCCGTTCAGAACATAGAGCAGTCACAGGCATTGCCTACTCCTCCTCCGCAAGTTCTTCTTCCCCAGCACTCCGTTCGTCATAGCAACCAGCAAACCCAATCCCATCCTCAACCACACATCTCGCATATCCCACCACCTTAAGATCTTCAGATCTCACCAGCCCCTTAACCTCATTCCTTACAGAGTTCGGAACCCTAATTACCACTCTTATTTCCCTTCTTACAAATCTTGTCTCCTACCTTATCCCCGTTAAACAAAATCCATAAGTGGATCCTTCTGACTCCTTATCCATTCTCTTTTGGAATGCGAATGATGTTCGCACCCACACTAACGAATTGACAGCACTACTCCATGACAAAAACATCGACGTAGCTCTTACTACTGAAACAAGACTTACAAGTAAACGACAATTTACCGTTCGACAGTACCAGACTTATCGAACTGATCACCCAGATGGAAGAGCTCATGCAGGTACCGCTGTCATTGTCCATAACTTCATATCCCACCACATAGATCCTTTGGTAGCATATGATTTCCTTCAATCCACTGCAGTGTCAATCACCACCCTTACTTCTCCCCTTACTCTAGCATCAGTGTACTGCCCTCCCAATAAAACCATTTCCGATTCCTTATTCATCTCCTTTCTAGACTCCATCGGGCATCGTTTCCTTGTGGGTGGAGACTTTAACGCACATTGGGGCTCAACATCAACAAATACACAAGGACGTGCTTTGCTGTCTGCACTCACACTGAAACATTGCTTCACTATCTCTCCTGACACAGCCACCTATTCGTCATCAGATCCAAACCGAAATCCAGATCTCCTTGACTTTTTCTTCTACAATAGTTTAGGAACACTAAACTATTCACTCAAGTGCCTCGATGACCTCTCCTCCGACTATAGCCCCTTATTATTAACCATTTCCTTAAATCCAATTCACAAACTGCCTCCTCCTTCATTTATTAGGGGCCCAGTTGACTGCGACTACTTCCGCCAGATTTTTACAGACTCTGTAGACCTCAAAGTACCTCTGAAAACATCCCAAGACCTAGATGATGCAGTGCATTCCTTCACTACTCTGATCCAGAGGTCGGCTTGGGAGGCATCGTCACCCGAAAATCCACAATCATAATCGTTTACCTCAGCATCTCGAAGATCCAATCAAATCCAAACGCCGCTCTAGAACAGTGTGGCGAAGATCCCGATATCCTGATGATCGTCGCTCATACAATCAGTACTGCAGGCTGGAAAAGCGGCAATTGGCATCCTTCTGTTTCGATTCTTTCAATTCCTATCCCTCCTCTCTGTCTACCAGGGATAACTCCTTGTGGAATGTAACTAAGAAAATCCTAAAATATCATCCGGATTCACACCCACTCCGTCGTGATGACGGGTCCTGGGCGGCTTCGGATGGCGAGAGGGTGGAGGAATTCACACTGCATCATTCCCGTACTTTCACTCCTCAATCATACTCCTCAAAACAATAATCATCGCCCGACTGTTGATGATTTTCTCACTTCACCTATCCCTCTCTCACTGCCACCAAAAGCCGTTAACCCCTCTGAGGTCAAATATATTCTAAAAAAATTACCTTATCAAAAATCTCCAGGATATGATCTCCTTACTCCTCGAATCCTCCAACAACTTCCTCCTAAAGCCATAATCTTCCTAACCTACATTTATAATTGCATTATCCGAACTACGCATTTTCCTCTCCTCTGGAAACACTCCATTATAGTCCTATTCGCCAAGTCCGGTAAACCACCCAATGACGCCTCATCTTACCGTCCAATTAGCCTACTCCCTATCCTCTCAAAAATATTTGAAAAACTCCTATTAAAACGCCTATTTTCAATTGTTGAATACAAAAACCTTTATCCTACTCACCAGTTTGGTTTCCGCCAACGATATTCCACAGCTCAACAAGGCCTTCGCGTTGTTGATCACATATTCTCAGCTCTCGAAACGAAACAATATTGCACTGCTGCCTTTCAGGACATAGCTAAAGCTTTTGACAGGATCTGGCACGAAGGTTTGCTTTACAAGCTCAAAGGATATTTACCGCAGACCGTATTCCTAATCCTAAAATCCTACCTTTTTAACCGTTACTTCCAAGTCCGCTGTGGTTTAGAATATTCTAACTACTATCCCATTAAATCAGGAGATCCACAGGGCAGCGGCATGGGTCCATTTCTCTATAACCTATACACTGCTGACGTCCCCTCTACTTCCAATACCTTCCTGGCCACATTTGCAGATGACACTGCAGTCTTGTCATCCCACCCAGACCCCGACATAGCATCCCATAACCTAGCATAAAACACATTGACGAGATCGAGTATTAGTGCAACCAATGGAGGATCAAAGTTAATGAAGCAAAATGTTCCCACATTACCTTCACCCTTTGCCGCAAGTCTTGTCCACTAGTTTATTTTAATTCTATTTCTCTCCCTGTATCCGAGACAGTACGGTACTTAGGCTTCCATCTCGACAAACGACTGACCTGGAACATACGAGATTAAAAAGACAAGAACTAAACAGACGCTTTGGGCAACTGTACAGACTACTTCAAAGGACATCCCATCTCTCAATAGAAAATAAATTAATAATCTACAAAGTTATACTTAAGCCAATCTGGACATACGGAATAGAGCTATAGGGGACAGCAAAAAAGTCGAACATCAAGCGCATCAAATCCTTTCAATTAAAAGTCCTGAGAACAATAGTAAATGCTCCTTATTACGTCAGCAACAAAACCCTTCACAATGATCTGAATATAACCTATATTCTTGAACTCATCCCTTCCAAGTTCATAAAATTCCATAGTAACCTATCCAACTACCCTAATTCCCTAGCACAGTCATTGCCCTGCACCACTCACCTCTATAAGCCTCCTCGGAGATTAAAACGGTTGTGGCATCGTGACCTGCTATAATTAAGTGATAGTGGGAGTCCTGGCAATGGCCAGTTTCTCTAATCATGTCCCGAGCGTCTGTGGCTCTCGCGCTCTTGGTCAGCCTCTGCTGGCTCTTATCCAGTGACGCGGGTGACGTAGGAGCCTGGGGGACTTCCCAAGACTCCGCTTCCTCCTTCGCATGCGAGGGATGTGACTACCTTGGGGACTTGGGGGGCCTCTGGGCTGTTTGTAAATATTGTATGAATGAGTGAGTGAATGATGAATTGTAAATATGGTATGAATGATAACATTTATCTCAATTACTTATTGCCTAATAAAAGGCTGATTGTAATTTTATCTTAATAAAAATTGTTGAACAAGGTTTATTTAGGTTTATATGACACCAAATTTTCATTATTTGGTAACACTTTGACAGCCAGGTCTGTCATCCTTTAGGCATTTAGGCTTTGAAAATCATACAACACAAATATTTAGCACGTCAAATTAAAAAAAAAAACTAATGGAAGTATAATGCCAGATTCGCATTATGAAGTAATAACCATCAATCACCAAGGCACAATGATCAGTCCAATTCTTAACCTTATGGGTGATTGCTAAAATTGCAACATTTAAGAGGGAATAAATCTACCAGGCCAATGCTCAAAACCTGGAAATTATCAGTTTTTTATCACTGACTATTGCTTTTGTCCTTCGAGAGCCATGGCGTTTTTTTTTTCATTTTAAGCAAAATTTTATTTACTTTTAATGATTTTTAGTGGGCAAACGTTCAAAATATTCCGCAAATATTTATATTTTTCTTTAACATTCGACATTTTAAGTGTTCGCATTGTCCTGTAATTGGCACAGCCTGACGGCAAGAGATGTGGGATGTCAAAGGAAGTGAACGAATTAAAGAGAAACTGCCAGTTGGAGTAATTTTGTAGTGATGGAAATACTATTTAGATCGTTAAGTCACTGCGAGGTAGTGTTTATTTATTTGACTGGACTATAGTTTGTATCCTTAAGCTAAAGTACCTAAACCTCTTTAGGGGTTACTACGTAAGCGTACTCCGTACGGTTTCATTAACATGTTTGTTTCGAACCCACTACTTGACTCTTGCTTTCATTAAGGTGCTATACATTTTTTTATTTAATAATTTTCATAATGTTCACAATTTTTATTGGTTAGTTGTTTTTTTTTATACCAAAATACAAATTGATTTCAGGAATATCTCTCTTTTTGTGATCCAATAGTTAAATACTATTTTTGGGGCATCATAATTTAAATTTACACTTTACCGTAACTTTTTATCCGAGTCGTCATGACGCTGATGACCTGAAGGGATCACGAGGCCAGGCTTCAATATATAACGGCCAGATCTGTACAGGAGACCGGAGGCTGGGATGTGGGGCCACCCGCTAATGTAACAACCCTGTTTCCGGTTCCGTCTCCGTTAATTTTAAATCCGCTCCGAACCACCATTAGTAACGAATTCTTTCATTCCCCGTAAGGGTAATAATTATTATTAATGTGAATTTTCTAAATGTGAGGTGTCTATTTATCAAGGCGTCAGTAGAGCCTTGATAAATAGCTTTCGGAAGAACATGCATAATAGCTAGTGGATATTGTGTGCGCTACGGGTTTTATTGCCTTTTATCCCCCGGGGCGACCGCTAGCTAAAACACTACGGGTTTTTTTTTAATGATACCGAGGAACCATTTTTCACACTCAGCATCCTGACGTGTAATCTATGCCACGTCTTATATTGAATTCTGTAACGAGTGAACTCAATAATTAATTCCTATGTATTTACACAACTTAGCGTTTAAACAATAACTAAAATAAAATAACACAGCTTTTTTTGTCTTTCCACAACTGATAATTTATTTTTATATTTTTTAAAAGCTTTCGACAGCTCTGAGCTGTCATCTTCAGTCATCTAAAAGTTAAATTAAAGAAATATTACCTGCCCACATTCATAAGGTTCTAACTAACAGTGGTGAACAATACGTAGTTTGAAAATGCCTTTCTATCCGACTACAAATAAATAATTAAAATTAAAAAAAATAACTATTAAAACACAATAAAAGCTATTAAAAACTTTCTAAAAACACAACAATGTGCTGATCTAATATCTGCTACATCTTCCTCCAATGTCTCCAACATTTTTCACTCTACGACTGGCTTTATCCAAGATGTGGTGGGTTTCTTAGCATTCCTTTGTTTGTTCTTTCTTTCTTTTTATTTATATTATCTGACATTGAATCTAGTTTTATATCAATATTTGCTAGGCTGCTAATTAATATTTTATCGTTTGTCTGGTGTAGCAATGCAATTTTATTTGGTGCACCACAATGTCCTTCTGTATTGGGCATTAGGTATTGGTAGAACTTTTTTTTTGTTTCAGATGTTCTTTCCATATAATTAATAATTTTCTATTTGTTCTGTCTACATATGATTTATAATTGAATCGGGTCTTTAGTGTTCATACACACATATTAAGCTTTCATTAACCCAATAAATTAATGTAACAATCAAAAAGGAATATCCAAGAAAAGAGAGGAAGAAATACGTGGACTACAAGCTATTGCCATCCCGGCCGCCACCCCCTGGTTAGTTACCAGCGATAGTCTTATATCAGGCACCATTACCCCGCTCTTGTACTTGGGAGAAATAGCGCTCTCAGAGTTTTCTCTTCTCCTCTCTTCCGTCTGTTATAAGAAATTTATCAATGTGCGTTTAGGAAATTGATTTTCGAAGAGAAAATATTTTATACAGGCCGTTTTAATATTTCCCCCAATGATCTGAATTTTCATTTTTTGTTCAGTACCATTATTTCCTTGAAACACTTCTTCTGATCAGGAACCGCTGTTAGTTAAGATTTATAATTCTCCTTGTCATGGAAGTCTAAAATGCAATTTCAAAAATATCCAGATAAAGTTCATAAAATAAAGTTAAGAGAGCATTTAACAGATAACGTGTGCTTCAAAAGTTCTAAGGCCAGTTTTGTAGATTTTAGAGGACAATATCATAGCTATTTACATTTTTTAAAGGGTATTTTATTACTATATCTATAAAAACAATTATTTATATTTTGGGTAGTTAAAGTCTCTCCAAAACCATATTTTTTATGGTCAATACATCATCTATAGTCAACGTTTCACCTCTTCAGGCATCATCACAACTCAATTCGTAAATAAAATCTGTATGTAATTTGCCCACGATGTTCTTGGGGGAAAATTTAGGAATACAGAGTACTAATATTTAAAAAGAGACATTTTGATAGGTATTTTTATATTTTGGGTATTTAAAGCTTCATTCTATTCAAAGCATAATATAGATAAAAAAATTTAAAAATACGTGAATGTCACATTCAAAGTATTAATAATCTGAACAATAATAATGTAAAAATACAGTTTAATTAATAACTTATGTAAACAAATTGTACTGTACAAAAATATTCAAGGGATTGGGCCACCTCCCTTATAGGGAATTTATATATTTATTTATGGGAAGGGGATCCATGGATCAACAAGTTGTGTTACATTAAATGTTACGAATATTAATTCACCGATGACAACATAAGCTGAGACTTGAAGATTGCTAGAGTGTAAAATTGTTGGAACTAGCTGGGATGTCCAGCAGTTAAGCCGCTGTTATTTCTTGCGCTGAGCGGCTTATGAAAGGGACCAGCGTCCAAATGTTTGTCCCTGACTTAGAGAAGGCAGCAAACAGTCAGCAAGAAGTTTGCACAGGAGAGGAAGACAAACCCGTGAGCCGACCACTCCCCTTAATCAAACCGCGACCGCAGCATCCCCGGACCACAGCTGCTGTACAGACAGCCACCCTTCATATACCAACGCTGTCGGCATTCCATTCAGTCTGTCCGGGCCTGACAGCCCTTATCTTATAGTTCGTTCGACCGGTCTGAGGAGGTGTCGAGGGGACGGGGTGAACAGACAATGAGTGAGGAAGCTCCCTCAGGGGACAATAGCGCAGTCGATATCTCTTGCTCAACTTGACGATTGACTGCTCATAAGAACAAAATAAAAAAACACGTTCGTTATTTAGAATTCTGTTCCGGAAAGAACGTCGTACACTCAAATTGTCATTTATAAATATTCATTTTGCCCGTTCTTTACTTCATCAGACCATCTCTCAAAAGCAATCCTAGAATTTTCCTGGGATTTACAATTTGACAGGTGTTTGTGCGGCTGCCTGTTGAGAACTACCAGGCAGTAACACCAGGACTCCTGAAGCCCTAATCCGATTGGTATTTTAAACTACCCTTTAGACAGTTTATCAAGACACACTAGTTTGGGAGTTTAGCCTGAAAACATACTGGGTAACTCCTTTGGTCCTACTTGGTGCTCCTCATGCACATCTTGATTGAGTAGAACACTACATCGGCCGGGCAGAGGGAGAGAGAATAGAGATTGACCAGCCTCCACATAACTACTATTAAGAAATTTTATAAACTTATTAAACCAGGATCAAGACCATCAGGCATTTATTTGAATCGCCCCCGAGCCATCAGGCTTCAGCTTCATAATTTGCACCACCACCCATCATTCCTTCTGAAATACGAATTATTTTATTTTAGAATTTATTTAAAATCAACAGTAAGTAACGATAATGATACTGAAATGTATTGTTTTCTTTCGCATATTTTTGAACGATTATTTGCAAAACCATTTTTAAATGAAGAGTTTTTTTCTCTAACTGGAACTGGAATCGAGGAAGTAAATTTTAATAGCTGCCCTCTACAGAAAGTTGTCACCGTTAGTAGGCAGTAATTAGCACTAGGCACTCTCAACGTCAAATCCGATTTTTTAATCTGTATTACTAATTTTTAATATTCAAGTAGGTACTAATTTTTTTAATTTCAATCAATTTTATTAAGATAAAATTACAATCTGTCTTTTATTAGGCAATGAGTAATTGAGATAAATGTCATCATTCATACCATATTTACAATTCATCATTCACGCTCATTCATACAATATTTACAAACAGCCCAGAGGCCCCCCATGTCCACATGGTTGTCATCTCCCTCGCATGCGAAGGAAGAAGCGGAGTCTTGGGGAATCCCCCACGCCCCTACGTCAGCCGCGTCACTGGATAAGAGCCAGCGGAGGCTGACCAAGAGCGCGAGAGCCACAGACGCTCAGGACATGATTAGAGAAACTGGCCATTGCCAGGACTCCCACTATCACTTAGTTATAGCAGGTCACGAGGCCACTGCCGTTTTAATCTCCGAAGAGGATTATAGGGGTGAGTGGTGCAGTGCAATGACTGTGCTAGGGAATTAGGGTGGTTGGATAGGTTACTATGGAATTTTATGAACTTGGAAGGGATGAAGGTACTAATTAATACTCAGAAGGCTGAGGTAACTCCAACTGTACCTATCCCCAAAGGAATAATCCTTGGGTGACCGTGGACGACGAAGAGAAAGGTATGGTTTCCTTAAGATGCCACTGGGAAATACAGTTTATACGCCAAAAAAGGTAGCTACACTTGTAGAGAGCTCATACAATAACAAAAATCTTGGATCTAGAAAAATATCCAACACCGACCCTAAATCAGCCCCGATACCCTTCCGGATTGGAAAACGGGATTTTCACTTGGCTGGAATGTGCTTGTTGGTATTTAAGAGATATACCCCTGAGGTAAAGATAGGAGATGAGATCTGGTGTAATAGGGTTCGGCTCGAGTCCTAAGACAAAGGTGTATTGTCTGCCGAGGCGGTTCCGACAGCACTTAGCTCCCTTTGTTTCCTCCGTCGAGCTTACATCGCTTTAGCCTCCCAGTTCATCTGCTCCCCGCTCGACGCAATTTGTTACACCATTGTCCTAGTAAATTTTAACACCATCCGCTTATTTCTGCTCCATGGTCTAGTAATAGTTCGTGTTCAATTATCTTATCACAACTCTCTCCACCCATTCTCACACAGACTCTCTCTCTTTCTCTCTCCCTGCTAATGACGATCGTACTTCAGTGGCATTAGAGTGTCAATGAAAGTGCGTTTGATCTTACTCATACAAGAGATATGAAAAGCGGGACCTGAACTCCTGAGCCATCACACTAAGAAAGTTCTTTGGCGTGATTCTACTAAAATATTTTAAATTCACCCACGAGAAACACGTCGATTTTCGGCAGATCCCTAAAAATCGATGAATGAAGAACAGTTGATAGATATTATAGGATAAATAGCGGTTAGGACAACACCACAGTGTAATTATGTTTCAGTAGGCTATATTTTATAATTAATATAATTAAATTTGTATATGTATATTTTAAAATTGTATTTGTGTATTTTAAAGTTGTACATAATTAAATTGATAATATGTAATTTGTGGGGTAGTATAGTTCCCACCATTAGTAATACTTATTGAACCTATTAATTTTTATTCCTCTATGCACGTACGCAGGAAAATGTCTTCGCTAGGAAGGCTCATAAATTGGAAGATGCTTGGAATAAATGTTGATTAACAAAGCCTGTAGAGACCTAATATCTATATAACTGTTTTTATCTGTTTTGTTATTGGTTTTCCGATTAGCAAGCTAAGAACTTATTTATTTGTACAGTACATTCATTGGTTTTCCCATTGCTCACCTGATCCTTATTTAGAACCTACTAGAACTTCTTTATTGCAGTAAAATTGTAATCTACCTTATTAGGTAATAAGTAATTGAGATAATTGTTGTCATTCATATCATATTTACAATTTTCATTCACTTGCTCATTCAGTATTTACAGTAAGCTTTGTCACTTCCCTCGCATGCGAAAGAGGATGTGGAGTCTTGAGAAGCCAAACGCTCCTACGTCAGCTACGTCACCGGATACGAGCCAGTGATCCTTACTTAAATATTTCGATTCGCCCCCTCCCTTATAAATTTAATATATAGAAGTAAGAGATGAGTAAGTTATGTATAGTATGTACAAGACAACAACAAAGGAGAATAAATAAACAAATTCAACTAAAGGATATTTCCTTTAATTTATGTTACATTTTTTTTGGGTAAATATTATCAGCGTACGAGTGACACAAACGCTAAACACAGCCTTATACCCTAGAACAAAGTCAGTAATGATCTAGGAAGCATTTAGAATAGTCAAGATAAATCATGATCAAATAAATTTAATTTTAGAAAATTTATATTTCATCGATAGCCGCAACGTATGAATTCTGAAGGTGCCCAGACTTAGGTGGCTTTAATGCCTTACATTTATTTTAGTATTATTGGTTGAGGTCTGTAATATTTCTGTTGACAACAACAAGTTGTATGTTTGAAAAAAATTATTTAATATTTTGAAGCTTACCTTCCAATTGAAAATTAAATATGAAGTTAATTGATGACTAACTGTGAACGTCACTGCATTATGGACTCCCTATTTCTGTAATTAACTGCTTACCTTTCATTCTTGCTAACTCACAACTCACATTCATCTTACAAGTGACGTTCTTGGAGCAATGCCTTATCTACTTCCATCGCCTCTTAATTCTTTTAATATTCAGCACTCCCCTGCTCAACGCAACATTACCCTCTGCCGCAATGAAATATTAAGTGTTCATGCCACAGACTTAGTGATATATTCCCCTGTATTGTTATTATTTTACCTCGAGGTAACTGTTAGGGGAGAGGGGGTATTTATTCAGAGCTATTCATACAGACAACACTAAACTCAAGTTAAATTATTGTTGTGAGATTAACGTTTGGTTTTCAACTATTAGAAGTTTCTAATCCTCATTTAATAGTCACCTCGTTGCATCCTAAAATATCCTTTCTACCCAAGGATTATCATATGTAGGTGATCAGTATCTAATAGCACTGAGGCAATGAAGTAATTTCACTATGACTAAGTGTCTTATTGTTCTTTTACCCAGTACTACAACAACTTTACTATGATAAAATTACAATCTACCCGATTGGGCTATAAGTAATTGTGATAAATGATCTCATCCATGCCAATTTACAATTTTCATTCACTCGCTCATTCATACCATATATACAAACAGCCCAAAGGACCCCCACGTCCCTGGATAAGAGCCAGCATCTTATTGTTCTATAGCTTTATTTTACATTAAATTAACTCCCCAACCCTTACATCGTACAGATTTTTTATGAGAGCAAAATATCACTGCAACGTAGCATATTGTTATATTATTTATCGTATGCTGTTTAAGTTAATTACGTTTTTGTTACTGCCATAGTTCCGGATATAAATTCACAATTGTCTACTTTTATTTTGCCTATTATTTAATTAAAAATGTCCTTGTATACAACTTTGTACTATCTATACATCGTAAATCAGAATTCCCAGACTTTCAACATTTAAAAAAAAAAGACACAAACAAACCAACAAGGCAAGCGTATATATAATTGAATAAAAAAAAAAAAGTCGTGAAGGAGGATTGATCACAGGGAAAGAGAACGGTGAAGAAAAGCCTTCGATACCGCTGACGACGCTGCCTTTGTTGGACCAGGCGGCAATAATTACTGCGGACTAGTCGGGATCTGATTTGATCCCATTGGGATCCCCTTTACGGATTAGAGGTCTCAGCCTGCCACGGTCCAGTGTCCTGCAGGGATCTTCCAAGGCCGAATATTAGGGATTCCAAACCTACTTAAACCCACCCTTTCTCGATACATAGTCAAAAGATTCTACACACAACTCTGCGTTATGTACATGTTCACGTCAATTTTTTCAATTTTTGAAAAATAAAAGGAACAATATAATTAATGAGTAAACGTAACTGAGAAAAAGTAAATCCAAAATAAACATTAATATTTTCATAGACTATGTCCCTTGGCCACAGCTAAAAACTAAAAGCTCATTTACAATATGATTCTTTTCTTTAATAATAAAACAAAACTTCCACATAAAAGAAATGCAATAATAAATAAAAACCGTAATCCGTTCCATTCTGACATATGACTTCCCAGTATCAACTTCCATCTGCTAATCAAACAATATAGAAATAATTCCGAATCTATGCATGAGGTTCAACGCGGAATGGATACCCACTTAAGAATCTCTTAAATCTGAGCTTTAATTGTGAACATAACAGAATATATAACATAAACCCAAAAATAAAAATTGTTTAGTGATACAATCCAGCCAGACAACATTTTAATTCAGAAAGTAGTTAATTGGGGTCATCATCATCTCTGATGAGTTACACCCACTAGAGAACTTTACATACACTGCTTTACCGAGTTATACGGAAGAACTCTCGAACATTGTGTCATAGTGCCTGATTGAATTTTAATATTTATCAGATGCGCTGGTGGCTGCTTGCCACGCTGTGGCCATGATGGCAGCTGCTGCCGTGGCTCACCAGGTGTATTATTTATATTATACTGACTCATTAACCCACGAATAAGAAATACATTAATCCACGTTGGGTTCCCTCATAAAGATGTTGAGCAAACTAAAATTGCCCTCTATGGTTGGTATGGTTGCTCCAATGGTGGTGGGTGCTAAATGGTTCCTCTCAATCTTGATTACTGTTTTTTAATACGGATTTTCTATATCTTTAAGCCGATTCACTCCAGTCAATGAACAAAATCGCTAAAAACGAAATCCAAGGAGAGCATTTCCGTTGCACGGTCAGAAAGGCAAGTCGAACTTATCGAGCGCCAATCGGCCAACTTCAAAGACCGGAGCGCTCCTGACTTGATCTGAACGAATCGCGAGTATGGACGCCAGGCAGTAAAGTCAAATGAGGATGCTTGACGAACGCCCAATATGGTTTGTTTGGGATTTCAGCTAATTGTATGAGTTTAATCATAAAAAGATTAATTCACCACACTATGGATAGCATTTAACCAAGTGGTAAATTATCATTCTTCTTCCCGAGTATATTGCGCACCCAGAACCGTCGTACTTTTGGTCTTAACTAGTCCTTATTTTTATCACCCAACATAGAGTTGATTTTCAATTGATGATAATGCGTATAGAATGGCATTATTCATCAATGAGTGAGCAACTGAAATGAAATGACGTCTCTATGACTTGACCTGACCTGACCGACAGTGTGAATGCTACTTCCGAGACCCTGGATCGTGATTTTATCTGACCGGACCCTACCATGATCTGTAGCATTGTTTGGTTTTTATGAATGTAGCTATAATACGAGGCATAAGAACCAGTCAAAAGTAAAAAATAAAAACCGAGAGTGACTGTTTTCTAGCCGCAATTTTTTCCTCACTCACCTACCTAAAATTATATCCTAAACAAAACATACAGAGTAAATCAGAGTGCTGCTTTTAAATATCACATCAAATAAATCCTTTTCACAGTAGCTATTTTAAAATATGCTTACAGTCTGTATTACGCTTAAAGCTACTTAGAAAAGGGTACTATATATCCATAATATGTAAATGTGCATCGAAATGAAATCCGTTACTCTTTATGGTTGAGTATATTTTATTCGAAATTTTTGAAGAATCCAGAACACAGATTTTTTGGCAAGCCCGAGTAGAGATAATCTTAATCGAAAAATACTCCACGTAGGTCCTTATTTTCGTAAAAAACATTGTAAAAGCATGCGTATTGAAGTTAAAAAAAAAATAGAAAAGAAGTTATATAAGTACATTTAAAACCCTTTACAAATTATTTCTAAAAGACCGAAAGAAATGGATCCGGTGTGTTGATGAATTAAAAATATAATAGTTCTCAATCGAGATAAAGTTATTAAAGAAAAATAAAGGGATGAAGAGGAGGTAAGATAAAAATTGAAAGCACTCAAGTGTTTGTTCTGCTACAAGAAGAGGGGAGAAGGCTTCAACTAATTGGATTGACTAACTCAATTTTCTCGCTCTTAGTTTCATCTTTAAAGCGATCCTTACACAAAATTAATTAAGGTCCTTATGATGCTAAATGAGGGGGTGGAAGAGTGCAGACGCGTGGTAAAGAGTCGGTTGGCGTAGGGAGGTTTTCAAACGTCTTAGCACCAGTTAGACAGTTACAATTCTCACTTACAATATAGAAGTTGTAATTGCGAAATACCTTTGCAATATAATTAAACTATATTAATAAATAATATAGGAGAACATACGCTCTAGAAATCCTTCTTATATTGGCTGGAAATACAATATTTCCGGAAATGGAGTTTTATTCTAATTCGTTTTGTAGTCATTAAAAATAATATTATATCACAGACATTGCTGCTTTCAGCTTTTAGAAGCTATTTTCAGAATACTCTTTGATTCAGTTACAGAAAACTTAATTGCTGTATCACATGTTGTTTTTCTTGCCTCAATTTTGTATAAGACCAACTAAATTGCACAATCTAAAGATACTGCTGAAAGCGCTTATTGATCGTGATATATTGGTTTACGATTTCCGATTTTTTTTGAACATTTGGGCTTGTACATGTATATGTCTGAATTCAACATGCATGTAATCGGAATGGAGAATGTAAGAGAGGGGTTTGGTAGAAAGTGGATCTTTTTATATGTATTTTAAAGTGCAACGTCAGAAAACACAATAAAAATATTTTTAAAAAATTTTTAGATTGAGAAAAGAATTTTCTCCCACAAACAAATGAGATAACAGCATATCATTAAAAAAAACGAATTCGCATTTGTTGGATGCGGCACTTGGGGCTTATTTTGACCATAGATATCGTTCCCCTATATTTTATGGTGATTATAATTGTTGAATATATTTTGAATATAACAGTTAAATCTTACTACACTTACTATTGTCTTTCATTTTGTATTACAGTATTATTCTAAACTGTGTAGTCAGATTAAATTTATACATACTCGCTATTTTACAACTCTATGTTCAGCACATTTACAATGAATATTGGTTGAATATTGATGTTCAGTATAGGTCAGGTGGAAGCCCATTCCAGAATGCATATACATGTACACACATGTACAGGTAATAAGCCAATTGAATATTAAGTATTCATCAGTTACTATGCAATATTCTAGCTAATAGGGTCATCATCCTGAACAGGTGTTTATGTGATAGGTGACATGATTGTAATATTATGCAACAACCATGATATTTGTATCATTTATTAATGATTATAACGGTTGACGATTAGCTTAAAGTATTTTGTCACTTAAATAAATAATGGAATACAAATCGAGAAAAAGATGTTAACGCCCATTTTTATTCTTATCGTTTAATATTCTACATATTATTGTTCTAAATTTCATATAATGAAATTATTCTAATGTGTGATATTAGGTAAACATTATGTATAAAAACACATATGTATGTATTACTCCATTTTCATTACAAGTTCGGTGATGGCCCTTCCTGATGCGTATATAAATGGAATACGTGTAAGCCAACTGAGATTTTTAATCATAGCAGGATTATATGTAAAAATATTTTACCAAATGTAAACTTCCCGTTGATGTTAGCCGGAGAAAAAAAGGTGTAAATTAAAAGGAAAACCTAATAACAATTAATAAAAGACCCTTGTAAGCGTCAATTGTAAGTTGGAAACAAACGTAATTTATTTAGGAAATGGCTTGTTGTTACGTTTAATGAATGCAAATTTCCTTCATTGGAACTGCCTTCTCCAAGATCAGACTTTATTTTCATTCATTAGGGAATTCTTTCCTTAGGGAGGGGGAGAGGACCCCAACCAATCGAGCTTCCAAGTTAAATTCCTCAATTCATCAACAATATCTCTTTAATGTTTTATGAATGAGTTGTCAAACATACACCATTGACGTCAATGAAGCAAGCAGAGCCATTCATTAAGTGGTCTTTAATAGTTAGCAGTACTCTGTCAGTTCGGCACCTCTTTGGTTAACTTGCTGAAGGATTTAATTGAATTTTTGAGTAGGTTCTGTTTATTGTTCATTGTTTGAACCCACGTTTGCACAGGTTACGACGATTGCTTTGGGGGCAGAATACACTTTGATACATAGCAATAGGTTCGTTCCAGTACGAGTCTAAACCTGGAAGGAGAATGGACACTACTACAGTGGTGGCGTTACAACTTTCCCAAAACCAAAACTCGAACTGTCAGACATGTGTTCCAACACGTTAAAAAACTAGTTTTAAAATGACTTTTGATTTTCAAAATGATCAAAGGATTAGAGTCAGAGACACGCGTATTCTCTCCTTTTTGCCATAAAAAGAAAGGGTACAAACAACTTTATAGTTATAACTAAGAACAGAAATATTGTTAGAGTTGATTTAAGTCATGTGACTACCGTGCGGCTTATCGCAACCATTTGAACGAGGGTTTTATTTTTAGAAAGAAAAGGTGGTCGGTATAAGATAAAAACAAAAATTCCTGTATAGGGGAAAACGCTAGAGGGAACTGAAACTCGGACCACTTCGACATCTAGCGTGATTTTTCCACCCTCCACAGCAGTCGCTGAACCATAACTGACAACCTCGTACATTCATGTTTGGAATGTAAATAATTTTGTATTTACGATCTCGGATGACCGGCTATAGCATGCCAGAATATCGATCTTTCCCCGAGGCAGGCATTGCAGGTCACTGGTAGTAAATTCAGCTTCATGTTACCTCAAGCACTGTCGAGGCAGCCGAAGTGTAGTTAAGAAGCTAAATAATAAACATAGACAATGAGAACAAGAGATTGATTCATGTAATCAATATCAGCTGGAGAAAGAGACTCACAAATAGTTCAGAAGTGTGCGAGTTAATTATTGAAGACAGTGATTATCAGTTCGATATAGCGATCCGAATCTTTTCATCAAAGTCGGGTACAGTAAATGTATACTGTATTGAAATGACAAAGAAAGCACTTTTTTATGGGACTGTATTCCCTAATAATAACAAAAAAAATTAACAATTATGTCTAGATGTCGAAAAAATACATAATTTTATACGCACGTGATTAGCTTATAAATAATACAGGGTCTATGTTTATATTTGATGACTACTATACTCGTAAACCTATAAAATAAGATTGAGAAACAAAATACATGAATGAGGAGAGGTGAATGACAATCACTGACAACTGTAGCTGAGGATATAATAAATATATAAGAATTATTACAAGAGGGAAAAGAGCGTGACAGGTAGCTGGGAAATATTAAAAGAGGCAATGAATATAATTAATAAAATAAAAATAACGATTATGGAGAATTATGAATTGTTAGATTAGAGGGAGATAAGGAAATGGTTAAGTCTTGGTTTACAGTTACTAGAATTTAATTACTATCCATAAGTTTATCAATGATTTAAAAACTTAGTTTAATCTTAGGCTGATGAAAGAGAGTCAGGTTGTCATTCATTTAGAACTACTCATGTCTATATCAGATCCTCATAACAAGAAAAGAAAGTAGTTGTAGCGACCGCTAACTACATAAGATAAATCACCCTATACTCTATTGTATATATATTATAAACAAATGTAAATAACATGAACAAAATATATTGTAGACAAATGTAAATAACATGTTCAAAATATAAATCATTCTAAATGTGTTAAGAAATAAAAAATGCGGGGTGCATTTCTGCCAGTCCCAGGTATGAGGCTAGATGAGGCCCCAGACCCTCGGCTAAAATCCTGACAAAGAAACCACACATCATTGGTTACGCCAATCTTAATGGTGGTTGGCTAAGGGCAAGGCTAGATGGGTATTTAAGCCGGGGTCTAGCCCCTCTAAATCATTCTCTCCTGGCAACTACTAGCAACTGCGTGGCTACCTCGCTTGAACTCTGAAACTCGGACTGCTTCTTTATGAAAAACCTCTGCATCTCTTCTCTCCTAACCTCGCTATGTTTTAGTCCAGCGTCGTCAGACCCCTCACCTTCCTAGTGGGAATCTCTGCCTTCGTCTCGCTAAAACTAGCACCTCCTTGGGAGAGACCTCTCCCTCACGGACGACGGCTGCCGTGGCCCTGCAAATTTTACTAGCAGCAATCCAGTCTGCCTCTCTCCGGTTTACACTCACCTTTGGGATCTGGACGGTTTTCGCCTACCCTTAGATACCGGGTGTGAATTCGTGGTCATTCCAAGACCACATAAACTACCTATAAACCTACCATGTACCTCTTCTCCTGAACATAGTGCACTGTCGGGGCACATACCTATCAAAAAATGGAGTCAGATAGTAACGCCGTCATGAAACGATTGTCCAGGTTATAAACTCAAATAATCCTCACTTGTCACCAGGGCTAGGGTAACCAGACACCCCCCTCGTGACGACCCGACAGTAGTGTTTTAATAATCAGTAATAACAGCCCCTAACAGCAGTTCGGCTAAACATATTACAAAAAATAAATGAGGTAAATATAAGAACAGTTTGTGTTTTGGTCACATATACATATTTTTTTACTTATATAGAGACCACGGGGCCCTTGACCATATTTTTGACTGTGTACAAGTGGTGGCATATTGTTGGCACTATTCAGACCGTAGAATAGAGTTATTCAGACCTTCTACGAAGCAACACATCTACTCTCACTGCAAGTTTAGATAGTAGTAAGTGTTTTTCCGAAATCAGAAGTTTCTAATCCCCCTTTCATAATCACATCCTTTCTTCCCAATGATGACAAAAGCTATCAGATTGAGCGAAACAATTTTATAATGCCTAACTATTTTATGGATGCATAGTTTCATTTTTTATTGCAAAATTAACTTCTCAACTGATATTAATATGTATTTACCTAAGAGCTTTAACAGGTTTTAGCATATACCAGTTTTATCTACTATTTATATTTTGGAAATTCAAACTTAACACTGCATTCTCACTGCGTTTATATCAACTAGAGTGGTCTAAAAAGTTTCCAACCTAACAAAGCTTTTATTTATTTTATTATCATCTTCATGTTGAGGTCGGAAACTTTTCAGACCACCTTTGTTTTGATTCTATTCTTCAGTTGGCTCACGAATGTAACGATTATCAAAATTGCATGTCTTTATGCCATAAGAGCTTCCGTAATATCGAAATGCAAATTTCTATTTTATAAATTTAAAATAGTTTACCAAGCAGCATAGTAGATCTTGATGGCTACAAGAAATTAGAATCAAACAATGATAGATAAACGAGCGATAATGAGATGGAGTAAAAGCTAATATCGCAGAACGAATTGCCAAGCCATCTGCGAGCTCTCTTCAGAAGTGTGACTGAATATTTCTCAAGCAAGAGGGCATAGAGTAATTAGTGAGAATAAGATTTAGTGCAATTAAAATCCTTTTAGGCCGTTTCGATACTTCTAGCTTTCTTTGCAGTGTCCACTTGAGACTCTGGTGCAGCATTTCTGTCTCTGAAGTAACTTTAACAAAGGCTAATTGTCTTTAATTTAGCGAAGTAATTATTTACCAAAGTTTTATTTTATGGATCAATTGATCGGCAAGGAATTCGTTTTTTGGAAGGTACATAATAATCTTTCAAAAATTATGCAGAATGCATGTGTATCCTTCTGTATACAATTTTACATTCATTCATGATTTTTGTTGCCACATTTAGGTCTCAATAAGTCCATTATCAGGCAAAAACTACACAACTAGAAGAAAAAGTGTTGGTAAAAATTGATTTCCTACGTTAGCAAAAATATTTTATCTAATGCTTGATACTCAAATGTTGTGTCGTACCAGATTATATATCAATATCAAATATTAAAAACGACGCATAAAATAAATTATTGTGATTTTCAATCACATTTATTAGGCAAGAGTTTTTCTTGCATTTGAGTAGATTTTGCCTGATAATGGAACAATCGAGTCCGAAACCAAAAAAAAAATATGAGCAAATGCAAAATTGAATGCAGAAGGATATTATGCACAATTTTGAAAAAATATTATTACCTGTTCATCTTTCAAAGCAATCATTACTTTTAAGGTTTCATCGATTTTATCAAAATGAGAAATTCTTGCCTGTATGTTCTAGTATTTGCGAGTACAATGTTCAAACTATGTAGAAGCATTGATACTAACATGGAGGTTTCATCAGTAATACGAAAGACTTAAAAATTATAAAAAAAACCATCAACTGTGAGTAGTGATTTTCATTAATAAATTAATTAGTAGGTAAAATAAAACTTTTTTAAACAATTCGTATTGGAATAACAACATAAATGTTTACGTCAAGACTACCAATATGTAATTCGTGTTTTTTTTTTTCAAACGTTTAATTAATACAAGTCAGTAAAACAAGTCATAATCTTCAACTTAAGCACTGATTGTTTAGACGAAAGATATTTCGCCTGACCAAAAATTATGAAGAATTAATTTTGTACTTACCGTACAACCGATTGTTCTTTTTAATGTAGGATAGTTTTAAATATGTTTTGTAAGGAATGGTTTTGGTTTATCAGAGACATTTATTACCTATCATCAAAAATCTTAAAAAAATAAAAAATTACACTCTTAACCAAACATTAATGATTTTTTTTTTTTTCTAAACCGCTTGAATTTAATACAATTTGTGAAAAATGAACAAACTCAATGAACAAGAACTGACAGCTCTCACCTCATTCTGCTATGCGCAGATGCATTTGAAGGAGGTTGGGTTACATAAATTAGATTTGAGTTTTAAAGTTAAAACATGAATACAATTCTAGATGATGGGGCTCACCTTCAGTAAACATTAGTGAAGGAGAGACTATTGTTTTATTATACTCTACAGTCTATTAGTCCGTCCGAGATGAAAACAACACTGTAGGTTAGCTTGGATTATCAAACTTTCTCACCGTCAACTGCGATTATCACTGATGTAATCATTTGGAAATCGGAAGTCTAAATCCAATAACAATAATATCACTTCTAATGAAAAATGCTGATTGCCAAATTACTATAGTTTCCCCTTTGGGATTCCCTTGGGGATTTTAACTGGAAACCCTTGCGATTGTTGGATATATTTCGTTCCGTATTTGATCGCTTCCGATATCCCCGAACCAGGAATCTTCCTAAGAAGGACCATAAACTGGAAGAGCAGATGTGTCCCGGTATCGGGAGTCGAAGGGTAGGTAAACAATTTGTCCTCTTTACAATAAGGCCCTTGTGACCTTAGTAGTCCTTTGTCTCAGGGGCGGTCTTCTGTCAGGGTGAATGCTTCCCTTTGCCCATGTGATCGCTTCGGTCTCATAACTTCAGGCGCAGTCTGTAAAAGGAAACGGCTAAAGCTTGCTCTTTGTGAAAATTTATGGTTTTTTTCCATGGTCTTGAAAACCAATGACATGACAAATTTAGGTTAAACTAAACATAAAGGGCAATGCCTCGCGAGAGTTTTTAAATGTTAAGTGGCTTTTTTTTTGTTGAGGTTCTACTTTGTTCACTAAAGACGTTAACACAATAATAAATTCATATATATTTATGTTTTTATTTTTCTTGAAAAGGCGAGAATCGATCATAATGACCACGATGAGTTGAAAAATAATTTATTTCATAATTGATGTTGACAAATGATAAATGTTTAACAAAAACTGACAGGGCTACTTATGTGTCAAATAAAACCGAACAATGTGCTGTTCATCAAGAAATTCACATACTCGTCCATAGTGGTTCATTAGTTCACATTCATAAAATTAACAAATTACGGCCTTAGTAACCTTATTCAAGGTATTTGTTTAAAGTTATCGTAACTCAGTTGAATGACACCCCATAAAAAAACCAGGGTGCTCTGTATTGTATATTCTTGTAATTTAGTTCATAAATAATCTGGTCGATAGTGGATTGGTAAATTTAAATCTGTTATGTGTTTGAATTCCAACACTATATTAGCTATAGAGGTAAAACATGAGGTGAGAAGGTTGGGCCACTCTGCATCAGTGAACACTGTCAACAAAACCACACTGTATTTAAGATCTGACACCCAACATTATTGTTTTCTACTAACAACTTCATGTTTATTTATTATTTAAGTGACACCGCCTAAATCCCAGACCACCTATCTAGGACTTATACAAGTCAAGCGACTCACATCATATCTAAACGATAAGAAACTAACAGACGTTTCAAACTACTTCATGGCCTCATGCACAATCGTTTTACAATAGCAGTAGAAAACAAGAGACCTATTTACAAAACGGCAGTCTAACCTACCTGATCCTAGGGAAAAGAAATCTGAGGGAGTTACGAGCCCTCCAATATTCGCCACATCCAGTCCCTAGAATCACGAATCCTTTGCAAGGTAGGCAATATTCCCTTCTATTTGATTAACCTTACCCATCACGCTGTTCTCAACATCTCATTCATTTAAGACCTAGACACCAACTGCTGCCAGAACTTCCATTCTCACCTCCCTGACCATCTTAATTCGTACTCTCTTTATTCCCATATAATCCCCGGCAACCTACTGTGACGCATTAGGTAGGAGGTAGCATCTTGACCTCCTAAAACTCAAGTTATGTTACATTCTCAGTAACGAGCTGTTTACGAATGTGTAATTTAGGCTAATGAGCCTTTTCCCTCAAAAAAGTTACAATAAACTGACGTTCTAAACACTACCTGAAATACTACTGTATCGACTGCATGTAATTTCCATAAAGAAATATAAACATTAAAATTTTCATAATAACAGAGGTAACGTGGTCAAGGCTGGCAACCCCTACCAAAACGGTTTTGATTCTATTTTCAACTGGCATATCATCATAAATTACAAAAAAATGGTAAAACAAAAATCAACACCAGCCGTAAACTGGAGAACCAACACAGACAATGGCGCATACCAAAATATTCCTGAATACAAATCTCCAAACCTGGAAATAGGACAAACCTACAAATATTAAACAAAGTAGTTCAGAGAGTTCGCCAGGTAGTTCACTTCACGACAAGAATCTATAACAATTGCTCTCAAAAGATGTGAATGTTTTTTTTTAATTTTAATTTTTAAATATACCTAACCTTTCTTTAATTCCGTATCATCCCACTTTCCCATCCATTAGATTTGTCTAGACTTCAGCTTCTAAAGCAATAATGATTCAGTCCCCAATAACAAATTTAGAAGCGATCTCCACTGAACCGTTTGTCCAGCTGCTCAAGTTAACCCTTCTAGCTAGAGGCGGCAGGGTATTTTATGTTTTTAATATAACCGCCCATTGAGAGGAAGCCTGGTCGCCCTTTATGCCAACCAACAAACCCTCGAGCAGGGTAGACTGCGGCCTACCTACAATGGCTTTGCCGCTCCTCTAAGGGGCTCATTTTGGCTCCTTGAGCCAGGAGCGCCGTATTATTTCTCCTTTCTAAGTACACGGCATAATAACGACGTCTTCAATAAAATATCTTTATCAGGTTTGAAAAGCTCCTCCTTCTTTTGAGAGTTAGCTAAATGGGAAGAAAGGGAAATCTGTGGAATACGACGTGAGGAGCAGCTTTATCCAGGGTTCTTTCATGTAGAAAAAAGACCAATTTTATTTTATTTTTGTAATCATTTACTCTTTTCTAGTAAAGTCCTTGTGACCTATTTATAGTTGAATACAATTAGCAGTTACAAATATTTTACTTTACGTTTCAATTAATGGGTGTTCGTGAGTCCTGTTTGAGATTCCTGTTTAATATTACTCCGATGAATAGCTTCATGGACATTCAAAAAGCGGCTTCCTCCACACACTCCCATCAAATACTCAGTTTTCCTATTGGCTGCAATATTTTGACCTTTTCCGGGGCAATTGTGACAGCTTGGCCCACCAACAACAAGCCTCTAAGGGGCACCCTCACTGATATCAGACTAACTGCGACTGCACTACATGCCTAGAGAAGACTCTAGGCCCAGCCACCAGTGGACTCTCACCATTGTACCGTAACAATCAACCTCCACCGAGGATTCCTACACTCCTTACTCCTCTCACACCACCTTCAAGCAGGCCCTCCTAGTACAAGGATCCGATCACCCTAAATATTTTATATTTATCTCTCATCCGAAAATTCTAACTGGAGAGCTTGGGGAAAAAACAAAACAAAAAAAAACAAAACAATTGTGACAGATTATTGTCGTGAATTGGACTTCCTGGTGAACTCCCTGAACTACTTTGGTTAATTTTTATAAGATTTTCATATTTGCCGGTTTTGGATAACACGGAAGGCGAACGAAACGAAAAGTTCTCGGGTAACGGATGTTCCACAAAACAAGGAGCCCTTTATTAGTTATTTCCTTACCATTTGTCAGGATGATTTGGCTGAGATTTGTACACAGGAATAGTTTGGTGTTCGTGATTTTAGGTGTTGGTTCTCTTGTATGTAGTGATTTTTCTTACCGAAAACACATTTTTATAATTTATAATTCATGGTTTGATAGTTGTGAATAGAATTGAAGCCGTTTCGGCAGGAATCGCCTTTACCACCTTGCAACTGGTATTATGATAATTATTCATAAAATAGTGAATGGGCTAGTAAGGGATTGAAATTTTTTTGTGAGGTTAGAACCATAGAATTCAAGCAAGAAACAAGAAAATGATAAAGGTAACGTTGTTGAGAGCCTGAAAATGACAAAAAAAGAATGCGAGAAAGTCCAGAGAGGCGTCGATAAGGGCCACAGCTCATCACCCACCCCCTGATGCTGGTACAACTCATTTCCTCTCCATTCTGCACATCGGTATCGGATCGGATCTACCGTCAAGATGTCATTGGGGGTAGTCTCGCTGTCTGTTAGCACGAGACGTATGTTCGCGGAGAATGTAGATGTCTTCGATAAAGGGGTGGATGTGTGTACGGAGGAAGCGTGAAGCAACATTGAAGATGAATTCCAATGAATAGGATGAGTTTTCAACATAAATTCAGACAATCTATTATTATCCTCTTTCAATTATAACGCTATGTTCCCTGAATATATTGTAATGCTATTTTTATGATTAATTAAAATTTATTTATTAATAAATAGTTTATTTATGTTTGGTCGATGTTAGTGAGCATATTGTTCAGGTTTGAACTGACCTCAAGGGAAAAGGGGAATAAAGACAGAATGGTTTTTACCTTATGATGAACTCTATTACCTTTTAATTACTCAAAAAAACCTTGTTTCATGTATATAATCTAGGGTCTATCAAACAGTATTGAAAACTGTAAAATGCAGTGTAGCTACAGTAAATAAGCTATAATTTCAGTTTTGGTAACAGATCAATTTATTGTAGTTGTAAGCTTTGCAAACAGTTGGCGGGGTCTAGTCAAGATAGGAGAAAATCAGTTTTTATACCACACTTGGAAAGATCGAGATTACTTGGAGTTAAAAAGATCTATCCAGCACACTCAAGCATATAACCATTTTTCGTATATCATTGTTAATAATAGAATCATTAGGTAAGTTATATATTTGTATGAAATACTTAAATCCAAAAATATTACTAGAAGTTCTAAAATCATTTTAAATGAACCTTGTAAAATTATTACCTACTTTTTATAAATATCCCCTAACCATTTAAAATAAGCAGTAATATTTTAGCTATGAAAAGGGAAATTTGCAGATACAATTGTTATATATTTACCAGTGTTAAACTAGATGAATTCAATCAATGTCTTTTTATTTTATTATTATAAGAAATAAAGAATAAAGAATTTCATATTTTATTATATATTATATGGAATCAATGGTTCAACATCCCTTGAAGGTATAAGACCAACTCAAGATTTTCTCATTATGAGGCCATACGTTTGCCAGAAAGAACCACGTGAAACTGTAAATTAGAAATTGTTGTTTATAAGAGCATTTATAATTTAATGGTTATCTATATGTCTGTTCTCATCACTTACAGTACTCAGATTGATCTAGACATAGCAAGTCTGCTTGGCAACCGGGTGAACTATCATTACTTCCCACCCCATAAAAATAAATACAAATGGTTAAATATTCAACCAGTTACTTGGTAATTGAAATATTGCCCAATGATGACGGCTGGGATACCGAACTAAATGGGACATTTTGATTGGGAAATTTTATTGTTTGTTTTTTTACCTTAGTAGATTGAAAAAAGTATCTAGACACAGAATGAAGCCTGTTCTCAGGTTGTGGGGTAGCCTAGTGCCATGTTCAGTAGTTCATACTGAACAACTGAGGGTATGCTAATGAATAAAAACAGGGAGATATTTAGACAAATCTTTTTATTTGTATGGCAACAAATAAATTTTATATTGATATTTTTATTGCTTCAACTTCATAATAGTGTAACCCCCCCCCCCAATCGCATAAATAACTTCATGAATTCAATTCGAAAATACTGTTTGATAAAATCATAGATCTGTTATAGTTATCTAACAAATAAAGGCGAGACTGTCTGCTTTTATACTAGAACTATATCGAATGAGAATTTGCCTACAACAAAACAGGATTTCAATTATTGGAATGGTTCGTCTTATTACAGCAAGTGAGGTAAACAGTGGGAGAGATGAATATGGAGATGGAAATTTATGATTTGGAAGCAATAAATATACAGAAGAGCAGATGAATAAGTAATCACGATGAATAAACATTGGGAATACTCATCAATTGAGAAAAATCTTGTTAGTTTTGCTGAACAGCTCTGTTACATTACATTCTCGGTGACACGTAACAGATAATTGTGTTAATTACCAATACTCGGCAGCTCATTGGCTAATAATTAATTACATTACATACAAATGACATAAAAACACACCTACTTACAACAGTGAGTAACCCGCAGTTAAGACAATTAAAAGAATGTTCTAAAAAAGAACCGTTTTACTTGTAACTTTAATTAGAATGATTTAACTGAACACCATTACTTAGGCTTCAGTAGCAGATGTGAACTGTCAGTTTTGAAACTTCGTCCTAATGAAAATTATATAGAATACTTCATATTTAATTTAATTCTTTAACAAATAATTAAATAAATTAAGTCGATGTTAAATATCATAAATAATTTAGCAGAAGGAAGTCCCAAGTCAATTAAGTACAAATATATGTTTTATTTCAAGTGCTATGTGTTTACCTTGAGGGTAACCATAACACTGTTAAGGGCGCACCCATATTTATTGATACGAGTAATATTGCGGTATACTGGATCAATAACACTCATTATATTACGTGATGCGATCGATCGTATGACTAAAGTTACGAGTAAATATATCATCAAAGAACGTCAAATATAATAGTGTCCTTTATAATTAACACTCATTATATTACGTGATACGATCGTATGATTAAAGGTACGAGTAAATGTATCATCAAAGAACGTCGGATATAATTGTATACTGTATCATCAACAGTGATTATATTATGTGATACGATCGCATGACTAAAGTAACGAGTATTATTGATGATATATTGAAAATCAAATTAAATTTATTTTTAGAATTAGGTTGATTTTAAGGGAGATAATTTTTGGTAGAAATGATTTGTATAGAATGTTTGGAACCTGGTCAGATATCAAAGGTTACGGTGTGGGTATGTTGCAAGTTAATTAAATCAAAGTTCAAAATTCAAAGTTAATTAAAAGTAGATTGGTGAAACAAATGCAGAACTGTTCAGGCAATCGTCCAACCAAGTCTTCATTCAACTTAGATTTTCAAATTAGATCACACTCTGGATTTCATATATCAGCTGATTTTAATCCTCCTTTAATACTCATCTCCTTGCTTCTTGAACATTCTTCCTACATAATAATTACCATAGGCAGGAGATTAGCTAGAAAACATACACGTCAGACCTGAAAATATTAATTTTTGGTTCAGCTGTAAGTTAAAAAGCATTAACCTTTAACAAAGTGTGGCTCTATTCATTGACCTATTTCTCTCTGACATTTCAGATTGAATCGCTTTATTAATACACAAAAAAATTTGAGTGCCAACGATAGAACACGGAACCTCTAAAGTTGTGGGTATTTTAGCTTCTTAAAATTTGTTTCGATTGTTGAAAAAGCTTTTGTTTTAAGTGAATCAAAGGAACAAATGAAATAAATTATAGTAGTTTTACATAATTATTTAATAAGAATTTTCAAAAAATTGAGAAACTCTGACCGTCTCAACTTAATTATAGCCACTCTCCCTTGGATGGACTATTATTGCTGTAGTTTTATAAAATGTTTACTAAAAAGAAGTACCAAAAAAAGCAAAAAGTTAATTCAAAGAAGCAAATTTTTACCAGATGAGTCACGTATGTACGACACCATTACGCAGGGTCCTCTATATGAGTAAGTAGCCCGGAATTCCTCCGACATCTCCGGATTCCTTCGACGGCGCAGTGATTAGCAATCTTATTAGAAAAGCTATACACCCTCCGGAGGGGTGGATCCCCCCCTATACTCACCCCCTCCATATATATGAGAGGTCTATAGTAATTTTCCTGGAATCGGGACATGTTCCAGTGACCATCCCCCCTCCCATCGCTCCTTCGACCCTGATGGATTTATTGCAACAATTACCCAGCGATCACCGATGGGGGTCCTGGCATGCGGTCCACCGCAGACCTCCATATAATGCTCTCTCATATAGCCCCAAGTCCGCCATAACGTAGCTTATATTATTACATAGCCGAATTTATGGGGCATTAATAAATGTTTCGTTTTATATATATATATATATATATATGTCAATCATCTATTGGAGGGGGGTAGAAATTATTTCAATGCCGTAATTTATTTATACAAGCACGAATATTATATTACATTTAATATTGTAATATAAACTATATTATTAATTAATATAAAGTATTTGTGAATTACATACTCAGACATAGCCTAAGACACAGTACTATATTTTTCGATACAAAGTTATTACATGTACTCTAAGGGGGAAAACCCAGTTCGCTTTAAACCGAAAAGGTTTTATCAACTATTGGTAGATCTTATGTAATAGTCCAGTCACCAAGGAGCTAAAATGGGCCTTTGCTTGCAAAATTTTAGGCCAAGGTATTTTTTTTACCTTGTAGATATTATTAGTAGTAAGAAGTATATAAATCTGACCTTTTGCCTGCAAAAGTACTCAGTCCCTGGACTAGCAAGTACTCCTACTTGTAATCCTTAATAAGTTAAGAGAGATGTGGTAGAGTTTTGGTTGGCTGGGGTATCCCATCGATCAGGTTATATTTTGGACCTATTTTTCAGTTTTGCTAACATAAAAAAAACTACACCCACAACAAAAAACTGCTAATTAAACTTTAAAAAAACTATTTTACTTTGAAGATAACTCGGTGAGTTTATATTTCTGTCAGCAGTAGCAATGAAACCTGTTTTGATTTTGTGATTAATGTAATTTTAGAATAGTGACAAATATTTGTTTGGAACCTAAAGCTTTGAGTTCACTGTTGGAGTTTTTTCAATCGGGAAAAAATAGGTTATTTGCTTTATTTAATTTACAAGTTTACTAAGCGTGGTTGGTGGTATTTAACATTGAGGCAGGTTGTGCCTCAGATTTGTTACTCTGCGTTCGGGTCGCTTACGAATAATTATTCGGTGTGAAAATATCAGGAAGAAGCGTTGTGTAAAGAATAATTTTTTCCAAATACCTATTATCCTTATAATGCTCTCATTTTAAAATTTCTTAAAGGTATACGAAATGAAAGAGTCCAATCTAGCTTTACCTATGTTAACCAGATCTTACATTTAATTAACATTTAAGTTTTGTGATTAGTTGAATATTCCATGTTTAGCAATTATAAATTTACAATCTCTTATATACAATATTTAATACTGAACAAAATACCTCCTCCAAATTCACTCTCAAAATCCATCTGCCCCCCCGAGCTTTCAATAAAAGATAATAGATAACTTTCTTGAACCTTCATTTCGATGGTGAATGCATAACTTCAAGTTTGAACTTCGTGTGGTATTTCACGACCAAAAAACGTCCTTTTTGATGCTGCTCAAACATGCTGAACGATTACTAAATTTTTCTTTAAAAATCCAAGACAGGAACACAATCGCAAAAATATGGCTTGAGGAACCTTGTGTCAAAACGTAATAAACTCACGTACAGAAGGATGACGTCTTCATATTCCTCCATCGAAAATGCCTACAACTAAACTATTAGATCTACTAAACCAACAGTTGCATACAAATCCCCCCCCCCCACCTCACACGACTAGGATGACTGGTCCCATTAGAGCCTATGTGACCAGAACACAGACCGCCTGCTCCGATAGGACTAACCAGCCCCCACGGACCGCCTTGGTCTGACGTAGCACCCCCTGTGGGTAATTGAAGATGGACAGATTAGATATCGCTGGCCGCAAGCCGAATAATTACATAGGAGAAAGTGATTTTGCCCGGCCGATATTCGCGCGGCAGTTTGTACGCAGCAATTGGCCCTTATCGCTTGTCGGAGTGGACGATACTCAGGCAGGCCATACATCTAGCTAGCTCCAATCATTATACATACAACTATTACTTTGTTTGTTCGTTTTGGTCTAAACGCTAATGTACTGTACTCGCATCTCGCCTATAAGAGTTGTAGTACCCATGGTGAATTAGTGGTTCCCGGTGATTTTCCATGATATACTTTCACATGCCAATTGTGCTGATGAAATCTTATAATGTAGGCTATTGATAAACAACTCAACAACTTAGGTAGATGTAACCGACAGTGTTTTAAAATTTCCCTGCATTTTATGTGAGATCAATCAGCCTACCTCCAACTGTCACCAAAGTAACATTACTCTTCGGGCTCTCTAGGGGCTGCCGCAATTCGCACCGCTACGCCGCATTGGAATGGCAGTACCTCTCTTCCCGTGAAAAGTGATGAAAGATGCTTTGGATTTACCAAAGCAAAAACCACAATGTGCTTTTAACTAATCAGGATAAAATTACAACTACTAACAATAGTGAATAGTGTTTTGCATAATGTTTTGATGCACAGGGACAGTAATAAACAAGTATAACCTTATTCTAACCTATACTTTTATGATATATATTTAAATAACAATTAAAAATTAAGTGGAACAGATTGATTAAAAGAACAATGAATAGGAAAGATTGTAGAAGTTACAGTTGGCCTATGAACCGAGTTAAAGACATTTTCAGAATTTGGTTGAACAAAACTAAACAGCAACCTTAACATCAGAATTTAATTTTTAATAAATTTTATAGAGCAGACGTTATTTAAAATTTTAGATACTATAAACTTCTGTAAGAATAATCTTCCTCAGCTACTTTTTATTATTAGTAGTTACCAAACACTTTAACAAAAAAGTAATAATGGTGCAATCAAGTATGGCTTAAACGAAAAAAAAATCTCTACCAATGTCTTCAAAACCAAAAAATTTGCATAATTTTATCACAGACTATAATAGTCTTGTTTGCCATATTTCCAAATAATGTACTTTTTCGTGAAACACATCATATTTAGGCCTCTTTTATTTCAATCATATAACTAAGATAACTAACAAAAAATAGAGCTATGCTTAGAAGCTAGTAGTTACAAACTACACTGAAAAGCAAAACAAGTGCCCACCCTGCAGCTTTTGTACTGATTTCCAATCCAAATTTGTTTTTAAGGTCTTTGCATACTTTAAGAATAAATAGCAAGCCATATAAAACTAATTAGGAATATTAAAAGTACCCATTAAAAAAAAACAAGTGGTATTTACAGCTCCCGAAAGAATGTTTTCTGTGTAGCCAACAGCTGGTCTATAAAAATGAATTCAGTCCGAGCTTCCAAATTAATCCCAGCCCGAATCATAACTACTCCACCATAATAGCTCCTTGTTTGGAAAAGGTTGGAGCCGTACCCTGCTCATCTACTCCAAACTCTCTCCCAGCCGTCAGGTGGTTGCAGACAAAACTGCGATTCATCTGGAACGTGGTATACGCCTGCAACCTTTTCACAAAGAAGGAGCTTTGTTGGAGGAGGAGTCATGATATGGGCCGGGATTAATTTGGAAGCTTGGACTGAATTCATTTTTTAAGAGGGGGCTCAAATAGCTGCTGGCTACTTAGGGGACATTCGGAGGCAGTTGTCCAATTTGCACACGACGTTGGAGACGAATTTTTGTTCATATACAGCAAGTATTGTTTCCTGATTCATGAAAAACGCGTCAATCCGATGTTTAGAGTGGCCAGCATGTAATCCAGGCCTAATTTCTAGTTGAAACTTCTTTATTGTGAAAAAAAATTACAATCAGCGTGATAAATGTTCTCATTCATACCATATTTACAATATTCATCACTCGCTCATTAATACAGTATTTACAAACAGCCCAGAGAGCTCCCAAATCCACTTGGTTGTCTCCTCCCTCGCAGGCGAAAGAGAAAGCGGAGTCTTGGGAAGTCCCCCACGCTCTTTCGTCAGCCGTGTCACTGGATACGAGCCAATAGAGGATGACTGTTGATGAGAGCAACAGACGCTCAGGACATGATTGGAAAAACTGGCCATTTCCAGGACTCCCACTGTCACTTATTTATAGCAGGTTACGAGGCCACTGACGCTTCAGTCTCTGAGGAGGATTATAGGGATGAGGAGTGGACAGTCCTAGGGGAATTAGGGTGTTTTGATAGGTTACTATGGAATTTCATGATCTTGGAAGGGATGAGTTAAGAATGTAGAGTATATTATGATTGTTATGAAGGTTTTTATTGCTGATGTAATTTTACTATTGTTCTTAGGACTTTTGATTGAAAGGATTGGATACGCTTGATGTTCGACTTTTTTGCTGCCCCCCATAGCTCTATTCCGTATGTCCAGATTGGCTTGAGTATGATTTTGTAAATAAGTAGTTTATTTTCTAATGAGAGATGGGATGTCCTTCGAAGTGGTTTGTACAGTTGTCCAAAGCGTCTCTTTAGTACTTGCCTTTTTAGTGTGTGAGTTCAACGTCAGCCTTTTGCCAAGGTGGAAGCCTAAACGTAATCCAGATCTTACCCTATGAAACATTTATGGGATGAGTTGTCAAGACGAATAAAGAGACGTTCAACTTTACCAGATTCGCTTCAAGAGAATACAAAAATATCACTCAAACATGTATTCAAAACCTTGTTAGGTCAATTCCCAATCGAATGCAAGTCGTAATAAACACGAACGGTGGAAACACACCTTATTAATTTTTTAAATACCTCTGATTTTTATTGGATTTTATATTTTATACTTTTAATATTCCTAATATGTTTCATATGACCTGTTATTTATTCTATAAGTATACGGAGACGTTAAAACAAATTGATTGCAAATCAGGGCAGGGTGTCCACATTTTTTGCCTATCAGTCTAGCTGTTATCAATCAAATTATTGATCAAATGCAAAAAAATGTTGTTGGCGTTTTATTATGTAGATGATTGGCCAATATTAGCCTGTTGGCGATCTGGAGGGCCGTGTCCCTTTGTAGAGTAACAACTGTTTGCTATTATTATTATCTTGATATATATTAAACTATTAAACTTGATACCGATACACTGACTTATTACTATTCCAGAATGCTTTGTAATAATATGGTTGGAACTGTACAAATGTTTGAGTAGACATTGGAATAATATATTGACTAGGAATCGTGTTTACTTGCGATATCTGACCGAAGACTCATAGGGAGGAGGAACAGCACGGGTACCAACATCTGCACTGGAGCGACACAATATTATAGTAGTATAATAGTAGCACATAAAACTAATTTTATTTTAAATGTTATTCTCGAATAATATAAAATTCCTCTATTTTAAATCAGCTTACAAATCTTGTAATACACGATGCAGCTTATACAACCTCTTTCTTCCGTTTTTAAGCGTGGTTTTCTTATCAGTTCCAAAAACATGTGGAACTCTATTGCCATCAATATTCCGTGTATTTAAGTCCCTATATTATTAAGTCCCTAGCAAGAACTGTTTCCACTCCAGTCTGTACGCGAATTGAATACGGCTTTTGTTTGCAAAAATCATCATTTTTCTGGACATCGGCCTTTTGTTTAACTAAAGAGTGAAGTTTATTTCTTTAACCTTAGCAATTCTCTTGAATATCAAGTGCACTAAAATATGTGATTATATTGAACCAAAAAAGGAAGATCTGGTGGAGCTCCAGGCGATATTATTCCAATCAATTTGATCAGAAAATTAATATACATCTAATTATTAGCCAAAGATTGATTCACATTGCAATTTAAAGCTACAAAATACTCAAAAAGTGTCCATCAAAGATTGTCCTTCTGCCACGAAATCCGTTTAAATATGAGCTAACAATAACCATTATTAAGACCCGATCTGATCCAGTCCAGAAAAATAAATCTCCAACAGCTAGTTTTTATTTGACTAATACTAAATGTTTGTCTTACAGGGTTGAAACAAAAATTAAAAAAAAGGTTTTCTGACCTCTACCCACAATTTCTCCTGGCAAACGGCTGAAAATGAACCCAAAACTAAATTTTCTATACGATAATACTCCGAAGCATTGCTTGATCTCCGTCATCAAAGAGTACCCAATCAGAGCCAACATACGCCCAGTAAAGATTAATATTGATTTTTGTTATCAACTGTATATAGGCTTGTTGACAAATAATGAAAATCAATCCCCCCCATACTCTTTACAAAGCAGAAACGTGAAGATGAAAAAGCCCCCAAAAAATGCATTGAAGCAAAAATGTTTAAAATTGTACATATTTGTGTTTGGTTTGAATGATGAAACAGAGTAACTAACATGTATATACTTAAACCTATTTCTTCTATCTTCTCTCTTCTTCTTCTTTATCTCTCCTTTTAATTTAATTGCTTATACACTTTTTCTTAATTTGTATTTACAAATCGTTAAGATTCTAGAATGGGATTTTTTAGTTGGAGGTACAACTTTTAGGTCATTACTATTATATTTGTTTATTTTCTCCCAATGGGTGATGTATTGTTTTGTTTCCGTTGGTAGAGCTAAATTTATTTATTTGCGCATTGTTATTATTCGTAGAAGACATAGTCCCAGAATAAAGATATTTTTCTATTCTATCAACTTTTGTAACATGTCTAAGTTATAATAAAAAGTTCCTAGTAAAGTAGACCAATTGTTGCTTGTTAATCGTGTTTTCATAATCCTATCTAATCCACCCGCCATCAACAGAACAATCCACAAGACAGGTACAAAAAGCGACGAGATTGGTTGCACAACCATTGTTGTGCTCTCTAAGGAAGTTTACTTTGAGCCCGAGTGTTTGATTCGAGAGCGAAGGACCGTTCAAATTTAATAGCTTACGCTCACTACCTTCGGCTGCCATCCGGCCAGCCCCCTCCCCACGTCTCTAGCCTTCAGCCATCTATAGCTTAGACAGGGGCTTTCTGTTTGAATTTTAGATGTTTGCTGATTCAGGTGCGAACTCGGGTTTACCGTTGTTGTTGCTCTACAACCAGAAACTTTAGCCGCTCCGACGCACTTGGTGTTTGTTTGGGCTCTACTCAACATCACGCTGGTAAGTGGGGCAATCACTCAGAACTTGCTTGCTTAAGGAACGGCTTTTGTACAGACATAGAGGATCATTGTGCGGATTAAAGTCATTATATGAGAGTTAAATGGGTTAATTCAATTTATTTGGTCTTATGAGCTTATGTCCTTTAATTTATGTATACGGTTTTCTATATATATTTATTAGGAAATATGAGTAGGTTTATAACAAGGTCTTACTTGTAGTCCATCTTAGCTGAATCAAAAATAAGTAAGGATAAAAAATATATGTGGAGATATTTCTTAAATAATAAAAGATAAGGGATAATATACTATCAAATAAGGTAATGAAAGTAATTTTAATCTCAGGCCCAGATGGAGCTTTATAATGAAAGAGTTGAACCTGAATGCTAGTAAAAATCTGTCCATTGAAGAAAAACTCATTACAAGTAATAAACAGAACACCTAGTAATAATCTAAAATAAAACTATGATACTGAATTTGAAAACTATGCTTTATAAACATCCATGTTTATTTTATACATAGCCAATAGTAATTATCACTCTAATAAGAAAGTTTATTTTTTAATCAAAGGACACGTTTAAACATTAATTACGATAGTCATAATAGTCCTTATTGTATCACCAATTAGTAATTATTAAAAGCAATATGATTTTACTTTTAAAAAAATCCTCACCTCTACAAAATTTGAAGGATGGGGTTTCAGAAAAAGATTTTTAAAAGGGCTAAGTGAAAAAATGACATTGTAGTAACAGGCGTAGGTGATATTGAAATAAAAATATATGAGAGAGAGAGGGTGAGAGAGAGAGAGAGAGAGAGAGAGAGAGAGAGTAAGCTATTCGTGACATACTACATACTCGTATATCAAGGACTATTCCATAATAACGGTCAACATGAATCATTTTGGAACTACACCTAGTTTATGAAACCAGACCAGATTTTGGTACATGTTTCGCACTTATATTAGCTTAAGGCTTTTATTGCAAACCAATGTATACCTGTTCGTTTCTGACCAAAGTAAGAATACTGTAAGACATAAGTTTCTATTTTATTCTATTCGTAATTTGTTGATTTAGTTTCTGATAACCTGAAAAATTACTGTTAAAGGATCTATACCTAAAATTACTTGCAGAATAAAAAACAAAATCTGCCGTTGGGTCGATGATTGATGATGCGACTCCTGAAGAATCTCCAGCCACCGGGACGAGTTGAAGCCACCCCCATCCGACGATCCGAAACTGATTGTGGAGCTTGGACAGGCCTAATCCTCCACGAAAAGTTTTCGATGAGCAAAGTTCTCCACTCCTTATGGGACTTTATCCTTGATAGCACACGTTATATTAATATCGGGGGTAATTGTTATTCTTACCGGAAGATTGAAAGTTATATGGGTCATACGTCTAATTTCACCACCGCTGCCATCGGAATTTGAATTTAGGTTAATCTAACACTTCTACTCTCCAGAAAAACGATTGTCAAACCCAGGTAACTTACCAATCGCCTTTCGTTTTTCATTTTGTCTAGTTTTCCTGGGAGGGCGATCGTAAATGACCCAATCGAATTGAAATTTTAATGACATATTTGCCAATACACTAGATTTCATCGAATGACGCTCAAATAAAAATGAGGTATTGTTTAAAATATTTTCAAAAACCTTAGGATCCATTCTTTACTTCAAGGGCAATCATTAATGGGCAAACAATGATTGCCTTGATTATGAGATTGGTGTGAAATATCAGGATCCAGATGCAAAAAGATGTGTTAGACTGAACAGAACTCCTGCCAGCTAGGCTTAATATTCTTGGGTTGGTCACCTAGAGAGAGCAAGTGGAAAATTCAATCTTGAATGGCTTTAGATGGCTTTCATTTAGGGCAGGCGTTTCCTAGTAAGAGTGCAACATATATAACATAATTATGCTTAATATCCATTTTCAGGTTTTTTATTATATTAAGTCCTTCAGTAAATACTATACTTTATAATTATTTTAAACGGTGAAAATGCAATTATGAGTAACAATATAAAAATGAATATGATAATTTCTGTCTTACATGTATTATTTACTTTATAATATACAAATGTTTTTACCATACTCGACACAAATCCGCCCCCCCCCCTACCCTACTCACTAGAAGAGGGGGAACTAGGACAAGAGTGCTTATTATCAGATAAATTTATTATATCCTATTCTTTTTAAGCACATATATATTTAAGTATATTTTAAGAACTTATATATATTTTTTAGATTTATTCCTTATAAAATGTTAATGACAAAAAGTTACGCACAATTATATCATTTTGTTGTAGCATAATATTTTAACTCAACAAAAATACGATTAATATAATATAATTTGTTTTATAGTGTGCACACCATGTTAGAATTTAGAATCTAGAGAGCATCTTTTGTCATTTTATTTTGAAAACACCATTTATAAAATTGTGCTGTGACAGTTCATAGATTATTGTTGAATTTATAAATAGAATAACTTGAGTATTGTAAAACATTATAGGTACTTTAAAATGGTAGTGAAGAAATATAATAAATTATGAGAAGGCAACTTGAAGGAGATTACTGATAAAAATTTGATTCATTCAAAATATAAAATAGTCAATTAATTTAATCCTAGATACAACGCAAAAAGTAATGACAAGACAATTTATCCACGGATAAATCCGTGTTGAGTTTATAATTTGAGTATTAAAAATTAAAAAAAAAATTTTTATAGTAAAAAGTGAAAACGATAAAGTGAAAAGAAACCATAAAAAGGCCAATGCAGATAAGAGTGTGGGATTTGGTGGGCCATTCTGTGGGATAGGGATGATATTATCTGGAACAGAGGATGTGAAAACTTCCAAGGGCCAAGATTGAGGGAAAATGGGAGGCAACCCTTCCACCGTCTGAGGGAAAGAATTCCTCTTTGTCTCCTTTCCAATATAATCACTGGCCGGAACAAAAGTTATTATCCTTTATTATTCCTTTTACAATGGCGTTGTCGTCGGTTTCTCCTCCTCGTTATCGTCCTTTATTCTCGCCTCCTTTCATCTCTCCCTATCTCTTCCTCCGGGATATCTGTTTCCTTTGTGTGGATTCCTGACCACTTATACTGCGGTAGGGCTGTGTTCGGTGGCAAAAGGACAGTCGTAACTGAATAAAGGGCAAGCGATAGACCATATCTTAATAGCCACGATAGTACAATAAATACCTTATACATTACATTCATACGACTATAAAGAGGCTTATAAATAAGATAATTATGCTATTGAAAACTGAAGAAACATTGCATATTAACTTAACGATGTAGATCGTTCACAATTATTGTGTCAATATAAAGTTTGTTTTATGTGCCTACTGAAATTTAACTCAACGTTTATCCCAAAATGGCTTTTGGTAGACTATTTATTCAAACTATAGGTTTTTGATGAGTATTGTTCACAGAGGTTCATAATAATAGGGCTTTAAGTATTGTGATAAATGTTTCATTTCTATCATCTTTAAAATAGCTTTCATGACCCATTAATATTATTATATTAACTCACAAGCAAAGCTACCAATCGCTCTTACGTCGAAAATAAATAAACGTAAATACAACTTACAAGCCTACTTTCTATATTTTCCAATCAATGTAAATCCTCTCTTCATTGCATGCGAAAGAAACAAGCTATATGTTTCCTCGATTGTTTTGTTATCAAAACATCTCAGATACAAAGTAGTATTGTTAACATAAGCCATCGGTAGCACTCGTAAATTTTATTATATCATGAAAATGTTTTCTTGAGCACTTCAGCTCATCAAAATATTTGGGTCACCTGTGAATTTTAAGGCCGGTGGAGAAATCTTTGTTTTTCCAACATTAGGCTGATCAAATCTGAGATCATCTGAAGAAGGAATTTGGTAAGCAATGGTCTAAGGGAAACATTTAACAATTTATTGCTTCAACAGATTAGGAATACGCTACTAAACTTGACACAGTTCAGACTAATTTAATTTAGTTTAATTTATCATTAAAGACCAAACGGTTCTTAGTGTGATACATCATAAATAGATAAGGCCAAGAGAAAGTAAGTGATTGGTAAGTGGCGGTGAGGTACTGCCTGACCACGGCGAGTAGAGACCAGTCAGTAGTTCAGCCTTGTACCGCAGTTCAGGTAGTACTGGGGTTGTACGATTGCTACTATCCTGTCATTAAACATCTAAGTGAAGGCGGAGTTTTGTGGTAACCTAGGTTTTCTGAACAGGTAGAGTATGAGCGAGGACTGTGTACTACTTGTTTACTCAACATTTGTGCAGATATAATTTTTCCGGTCTCTTGCACTCGTGGTTCAACTATACCAGCCGTTGAAGTTGAGAGTTCAACCTGTGATCGGGACAGGGGCGAGGAAACAAGGTCCTGTTACAGTTTATGTAACATAAAATTGCCACGGCTGATTATAAGGGTTTATTAAACTTTATTGGAAGGGTGATAGGCGACTAAACCACACGAGGGAAAATGGGAAGTGAATCCGATATATAATATTAAATGTAGATCTTAACCAGCACTAACTACCAACAATGAAGATTTCCTATTTAGTTGATATCTCTTTATTAGATGTCACGGGATGGATTTTCTTCTAATGACCACTCTGAAGAGCTCAAAAATTAAAAATTAAAAAAAAAACAAGAAATATAAGAAAAAATTGGATCTCGCTCAATAACTTGCGTTCGATTAGGGTCGTTCCCTGCCATCGGTGGCTTTATTTGGTTTTTTTTCTCCCCAGTTTAATTTTCTCTCCTCTGATTAATACATGGCCAGTATTTCCCGGCAGTTTTCCAGTTAAATTCCCTCAGCTGTTGCAGCCCTCAGATTTAATTATAAGATTCAGTTTCACCAATTACCATCTCTGTCCTAGGACTCCTCCTGAATACAAATTGAGATCAGGTTGCTGATGTTTTCGCTCCTTTCTCCGTGCCGCAATTACACCGGGGCTCATAAATTATTTTTCAATATTTCATTAATGCTGTACTGTTGTTTCCGGCCTGGGTGGTTCTCGGCTATTCGTTATAAACTCAGACCTAATCAGACTAATAAATAGTAAATTGACTTGTAAATTGAATATATATCTAATATAAAGCCCTCTGGAAAAACCAAAATGTTATTCATTCATTACGGTTGTTGTTTAAAGTGCGTGCTTAAACCACAGGCATATATATTGTAATCTAAACTAAATTTATTTATTAGAATCAGGTAGCTCTGGTGCACACCTGAACTCTAGGGCCGAGAGGGACAGAACCTGGGAGCATTGTTTTCACCCTCAGCTGGGTAGGTCTTTTTATGTAAGAGCTATATCACACCTAGCCAAAGCAACACGAGCTCTCAGTACAAGTTAGACTGTTCTGTTTATTTTAGATTGTTTTTCAGACATATGGAGCGTTTAATTCTCCTTTAATAATCACCTCCTTGCTTACGAAATATCCTTCAATTTAAAGACCACGCTAGGTTCTCAGATACTAATTAAGTAAATTAATTTTACGTTTTCTAACGTTTTTATTGTTGAATAATTTAATATAATTTTGCAAAGTTATTCCTCGCATACGCATAAGCTCGCATACAGTGTGAAATCAACTTAAAAATATTCCATTTAATTGTTATTCTATGTTATTATTCTTCTAACTACGAACCAAATATTAATCCCTTCCTACCGGGAGAGGATCTACATTCGAAAGTTTCACAGCCATGATTTCCTTATGTGGCATTATGTTCAGGCCATAAAAATAAATATCTAATCTATTATTATAAACAACTTTATTAAAAATTACAATTAAATTAATTAAAAATAAAATTACAATCTGCCTTACTTAATACTTCATAGGCAATAAGTAATTGAGATAAATGTTCTCATTCATACCATATTTACAATTCATCAGTCACTTCCTCATTCCTACAATATTCACAAACAGCCCAGGGGCCTCCCAAGTCCACATGGTTGTGACCTCCCACGCATGCGAAAGAGGAAGCGGAGTCTTGGGAAGTCCCCCAGCTCCTCCGTCAGCCAGTGGAAGATATCTAATCGAAATTTTAGATCTTTGTCCCATCCGGGCTAGGATGTGTATGTTCTTATTAAGGTGATTACACCTCGCATCATCTTATTAAAGAGGAAGTATGCAGAAGAAAATTACATTTCAACAATGTCGGCTCTTTTTACCGATTTAACAATATTCCATAAAATAAAATCTTTGAAGCCAACTATAGAAATAAAGAATTTAAATTCGTTGTTTTCGTGCCGATTGAAACATTTTTTTTTAAATATTTTAGCTATCTATATTACTTGAATGTTTTGAAATGACGATTTTTTAATGACAAAACAAAAAATAAAATGTAGAATTTTCGAACCAACTAACTTATCTGTGTCAGAATCACATCTCGTCCAATAAGTATCTCTTAACATCTTTGTTCCTTAAATTTTTAAATTTTTAAGGAAAATATCAGAAGTTATATTTATTCATCAACCGAAATTGAAATATCTTGTAACATTAAGGTATTAATTAATGCATCACACATGACTCAACGTTCTTGAACTATCTTTGGCCATCTCTTTTGACCTGGAAACGAATCCTGAAATAGTTTTATATAGGAACTACTTCATGATGGCGTGGATTTTATTTGCACTGCCTTGTAGTGTTTAGTGGAGCCACTGGGGGCTGTCCGGCTCTTTACTGACGTCGTTAAACGTCGGACTCACCAGGATGATATGTTCTGGAAAGGTTACATGGCTCCCATGTTAGTGCCTCTGAGCGTCGTAAAAAGTATCCATGAGGGATTCTCAGTAGAACCTCCAAGAATTCTCACACCACGGGCAGAAATAACATCAAACGATTGGTGTTTTTCGGTCGATTAATCGTTAAAATATCGTGTTTTCTAGGCTTTACGCTTTCAATAACCAAGTGACCAAATGGCCTAGTGTGAAAAATATGGAGTATTTTGTTAGATGTACTGAAATGTTATTATATATTTAATACGGGCTGAAGTTCACTCCGAGAGGCAGTACACAACGCACACTGTAATAAAGTAGGGAATTAATGTAACAAATGCTATCCACTCTAAGGTATGAGTTACAGCAACAACACAAATGGCTGCTCTTAGTCCTAGTGCTGCGGTGTTGTTCGTTTCATTAAAACACCTTTTCTGAAATTTATTCGTGTTACTGCTCTGTACATATACTATGGAATCATTTGGAAATTACCAATGCACGCATTCATTCTTTGTGGGTAGTCTTTTGAAATCACCAGATACAACTTTTAATATTAATAATATCTAGAGCACCTTTCCATTCCTATCTATCTAACTATCTATCTATCTCCCTCTTAAAAATGGGTGTTTATGAAAGCGAATAAATTGGAAAACGTTTGAGGAAGTATTATCGACAGGAGTGATTTACCAAGTACTGGCATTACTCAGGAATAATTGACTACATTTGACTTTTATAGTAGGCATTCTTTGTCACTGTGATTCCTTCGTGACGGGCATATGAATAAATTTCCCACCACTAGGCGTAATGGCGTAATGAACGGTAATTGCATTTAAGAAATGCCTCTAGCCAACGAGAGGATTGCGACCTTCCATAAATATTCCGGGCCGCATATTCACCGGGACCCGTACGTTTATCTCCCCCCCCCCCCCTACTACCCCCAGCATAAAAAAAAGAATTAGCAGGAAGGAGGGAGGCAGATGCATGGACACAGCCCCGTACGGGCGGAATTAAATATGCTAACAGAGGGCCGGAAGGGTTGCAGGGGGTGTGAAATGGGACGGAAACCCACCCCCGATTATCGCGCCATTGTCCTTAGAGCCAGCCCAGGGTCCAGAGGTAACTGATAACGGCTGACTCCTGCTCCTGCTTACACATTCAGGCCACGGCGGCCCCACGCTCGCTTATTCTTCTGTCTGCCCGCTGAAGGGTCCCTAACTGATTCTGCTCGCCCCTATGTTATCTCGGTGTCACCGGATCCGTGGCATAGTTAGCTCTCAATCGCCAGTAACGCTGCTTATCAGCTGAGGATCTCTTGAATTTTGTTCCGGCATGCATGAGATTAGTCAGGTTTAGTTCCTTGAATTAACAATAATACCAAATTAATTATTTTTCCACATTAAAGAAATCATAGATAACTTCAACCCAGATTTTATTTACGAATTAAAGTTAGTTCATACAGTCCTTGATGATGCCTGAACAGGCAAACAGTTGTTTTATGATATTGCACCAATAAAATAACGGAAGAGTCTAAAGCTTAATTGAACGTCCTATTGCGCATATATAAATCTCAATTATAAGTTTCAATTTGCGAAACCTATTGGCAGTATAAACATTAAACTCATTTTACCCAAAAAGAATCAATGATACTCGATTAACTTACACGGTGTTAACGTTGCGTTGTTAACTGTATCTCGTTTATTGAGAACATAAAATGGAGTTTTATTATTATAAAAAATAAATGGAGTTTAGTCAACAAAATCGTTGACTCAATGAAATTATTAAACGGAGTCGCTAACAGAGAGGAACGGACTTATAAATAACAGAACCAAAAAGGTTTACGGGTAATCGGCTAAAACATCCAAGCGGCACTGATAAAGCTCCGGATAATGTAATTAATCCGGATTTAAAAGGTAAGCACGATAAAAGGGACCCTTTCTATAAATAAAATCTATAAACACAGTTAGTGTGATATAAATTCTATTAGTGTAATTAGTATTCCGTTATTTTACACCATTATGCACTATTCAGGCAGGAAGAGCTTTTTATCGCCTGTCTCTGACAAAGGGGGAGTTTACCCATTTCAAAATTATCTCTTGCTGATTAGGTAATTATTCAAGTTACCAATACTGATATTACCATCACTACCGTCAGCGCTATAATGACTTTATCCAAACAGCTACTTAACCCTCATGAGGTTAAAGGTGTTAAATTCTGGTCCATCGACATGGCATACAATTTTTAAAATCCCAGGAGCCCAAAGTTACTGCAGCCTAGAAAAAAACTTTTTATGAGGGATTATTATTGATCCTAATGTTTTCACTATATCTTTCGGATAACTGAAAATAAAAGATATAATTTTGTATTTGTACACAACTGTAGCCTGTGGGAGTTCCAAGTTTTTGGCACATTCCTCTCCTGAGCTAATATGTGTATTGTAGAATTATGTGTTATTGCGTTTCACCACGTGAGAGTGTTCAAAATATGCATAGTTTATTTTTAGAAATGATTCAAATTTATAATGTTTTCCTGAAAATATTCTTGCATTTATCTGAGTAAATCCTATTTAAACTCTACATGCCGAACCAACCGTGCTACATTATTTTGCAGTGTTCCTCTTGCCATTGATGTTATTTTACCAACATTATATCATTATGAGCAATAAAATATGATTCCTTTAATTTTTGTTAGAAGCTATGTAGTTTCATTATTTTATGACACCAATTATCATATTACCCGTCCTAACACCCTACAAAGATTGACCGAAGATTGTCACTGTAGGTTGGTAGGTGGCGCTGAGGTGTGATCACAATTAGGTGATGTTTATCCAAACACATTTTTTTTGTTTTTTTAATCTGACTCACTAATGTTATATTCAAGTAGCTACTCATTTATCATTACGAGGCTGAGTTAATCCCGACCAGACCTATCCCCCCCAAACACCCACTCCCTAAAGTGAAAAATCCTAGGGAAAGACAGGGACTCCACAGTTAGAATTTAGCATGGTAACCACTCAAATATGGGATCACTCACTATCAATAAAACATTAATAATTTTCTGACTTTAATATATAAAATAAAATTATGGATTTTGTCTAGTAACAGTAAATAAAATTTGACATTTTTGTGAAAGTAGTAACAACATCATTTAACTTCAATCATTTATCTGTATAGACAACAATTGTACGTAACGTTTGTTACTGATTATTACAAATCATGTTTAACACCTACTTTATTTTCTAGTGGAACGTAAAAACATTGTCCATCAATAAATTTAATAAAACCAATCAAAGCTCTTTCATAAACCTAATATGTTCTATAACAAACTCTTCTTTTCATTTTTAGCTGTAAACTTCTTATTATTATGTCAGTTCAATATATAATTATTTTTATCTGGTATATTGGTTACATTAGCAGCATTCAGGTTTTAAGACTCGAGCACGTCTTGTTTGCTCCTATAAGGAGGTAGAAGACATTTAGAAAGCTAAGCCCAGATGACGCTACGAGACACTAAGACATCTGTGCGGATCTAAGCCGATGGTGGACATGCCACCATGGGGTGGACCCTAAGACACAGAGAGCCTTCAACACAAAGTCAGCGGCCAATGGGTTCCTCACACCTTTATCCGATCCGACTGCCCGTGAAATTCACCCGCCACCCCAACCCCTGTCTTCTACCCCCACATCAAGGGCCGAAAAAGTGACTCATCTCGGGGGAACTTTTTGGACCAACATGCTGTCAGGCTAAAGATTTAAAACAAAACAAGTCTAGGCCACAGAATGTATCCTTTCAAGATGGTGGCAACGTCATCAAAAGTGATACTCATTTATAATGTTATTTTGGAAGACGATCCATTTATTGACCTATGGATGGATAGTGCTGATGCGTAGCAAGAATAATATTGATAAGACTATGGCTTCTACCCCATTCCTCTGATAAATTCTCTTGACCTTTTAATATCATACTTCATGAACCGCCCTAACCAATAAGTAAGGCTTGGGTTTCACTTCGATCAGATCAGTGTTTAGTATGCTCGTGATTCACAAATTATAATTTGTGATTATTAACTCTTACTTTCATTTAGAATTTTTCGTAATTAAAATTGATAGATTGAAACAATATGGCTATAGCTGCAGAGCTTATACTAAAAGAAAACATTTATGTCGAATACAGTTCTCTTCTTTAGTGATTTTTCGTAGATTTTCGGGCGCAATACATGAGAAAACGATTTGAAAAATTTAAGGTTTTGAAAAAGCCAGTTGAAGGACATTTCCGATAAATTATGTTTTTATAATCTTTTGAAATGTAAACATTGTCGGTGTAGGGCTCCAATGAACAATCATTTTGGCCTCATAACATGGACTATTGTAGTGTTTGTGAAGCTCCAACACCGGTAATCATTGCTCTATATGAAAAACACAGCGTAAACACAAAAAAACATTGGTGACGTAATTGTATGATCAGCCCATTTTCCTTTTTTTCGATAGCGATTATTTTGGAAAGCATTCAACCCGTGATTGTAGACTTATTCTGAAGAAATGATGTAGTTAGGTGAGGGGGGATGGGACCTGTGTACTTTCTTCAGACTAACCATTTTCATTCCCTGATGAAATGTCTTGCTCCATACCTTCCTCTACAAACCCTTGTTTATTACCTAGCAACCATTTCCCTTCGTCTCCACATTTAACACTAAATCAGACGATCATCTACACTAAATACTCCCAACAACCCATTCTATGTCTATGTCTATACTTCCAAAGAACTACAATCCTTCACAATACCATAGTCATAACCGCAATATCTTTCTAAAAATCCCTCTGTTTGCCACTGTCGGTTTATCAGATGTGAGGATCCCCAAGGTGGGGAGAGGACGCCCGCTGCGGGCTAGGGTCGCTACTACCTCTAGCCGCCGTCCAGTGAGCGCCAAGAAAGAGATAAAACTGGTGGACCTGTGGTCTTTCACCCTTGCTGGTGGCCTAGTCAACGGGCAGCTTAATTCGATTTTGATCTGACTCCATAAGATCTAAGAAGGTGTGCCCGACAAAGCACTATGTTCAGGAGAAGAGGAACATTGTAGGTTTATAGGTAGTTTATGTGGTCTTGGAATGACCACGAATTCACACTTGGTATCTAAGGGTAGTCGAAAACCGTCCGGATCCCCAAGGCAAGTGTGAACCGGAGAGAGGCTGACTGGATTGCCGTGGGAGACGCTACTAGGTAAAGTTTATAGGGCCACGGCAACTGTCGTCCGCGAGGGAGAGGTCTCTCCCAAAGAGGGGCTAGTTTTAGCGAGACGAAGGCAGAGATTCCCACTAGAAAGTTGTGGGGTCTGACAACGCCGAACTAAAACATAGCGAGGTGAGGAGAGAAAGAGATGCAGCGGTAGTTGAATGAGAAGGCCATGGTTTGAGTAGAGCAGCAAGCGCCAGTGCAGAGAGCAGTGTTCCACGTGCCGGTTCTGTACGTACTCCGGACTTCTGCCAGTCTCGCTGCTTATATATGCAAGCAGGCCAGCCTTGGTTGGGATCGCCCCCTGGCACTCCTGCGGATGTTTCGTTAACTAGCTTCCCTCTCTCCTATTGACGCCTTAAGTTTATTACCAAAATATGGATTTTCTGGACCGAGAATAGGGGAACTTCTAATGATTTGTAATTAAGAGGTTGACTCAACAGCCACATTCCTTTAACTGTGCTTAAAACAAGATTGAAATGGAAACCAATGTTGGAGTGTTGATTTTTATTCCATTCTTATTATATTAAGTAGGTCACTATTGTGCATTTGTACGGTTCTACTTTTATTATTATTTTTTTGTATTTATGAACCTAGGTAAGAATGTATTGTGATCATTAATTTTCTAGAAAATTCTCGTTTCATTTTCTACATATTGTTTTTGTATACATTCATTTATATGTATTGTACATTCGTAAATTTTAGTTGGAAGTTATGCTAAATGAATATTGGTCCTGTTTGAAGGGACTTAGTCCCATGATAATAAAAATATTATTGTTAATCTAGGATTAGGACTTTCATCTGGTCTAGAGCAAGACACCCTCCTAAGAAGAACTAGCACTAGTGGAGACTCTATTGCTAAGCCTTAGTAAATCTCGGCAGCTAGATTATTGGGCACGATAAGGCGATACGACCATGCCAATAGCCAGCCCCTCCTGCCAATGGCCCATACTTCTGCCCTTATCAACGCACACGTATTGAATACACACTTAAACCGACGTATTTATCTGCCCTATGTAAGCCACCCTCGGAGATATATGTCTGGTGGATATTAGCTCACGAGGTGGGGTATAGTGCCCACCACTCTTTTTGTCTATTGTGTCAATAATACCCAATACTCAACATAGGCTAAATGTCCCAAGTTCCAATCAAACATTGTATAGTCCTCTACAGTTTTCGTCACTTGTGGTTCTGTAAATGAAGTATATAGAGTTTTTTACGCATATTCAGGTTCTTACCTAGTAGATACTCTTTTAATTCTTCATAAGTTATATTTGGCTATATATTTTTAATAAATTTACCTAGCGGCACTTCTGACGGTATATGAGTGTGCATGAAATTATTAATTTGAGGCTTGGGAGTTTTTCGCCATACTCTATATGTTTATAATTAAAGTTTGTTAAAATGTAATATTCAAGTGTTCTTTTAGCGTAATTCTTCACTTTTTAAGACTTTCAATATGGTTTGAAATAACACTGTACAATAATATGATTAGTACCTAGTTCTTCCTCCATGTCTTCCATAATTTCAAACTAATTGCTAATTTCGGCATTATTTATCTTACCTGTTCTTCATTTAGTCCTTTCCACTTGATTCGTCCATTTTATTGTTCTATGACTATCTGAAGTTTTGCAAGTAGAGCTCATCCAGAGGTACCCAAAGAGACCAAGCGGTTCTAACACTTCCAGTTTACGAAATCTACTTCTGCGAGACTCATCTCAGTGCAAGGGCAGCAATAGACTTTCCTCGGACAACAAGAATGCTTTGCATAAATTCTGAAAACCGGAGTAAAAACAAGGGAGAATAAAAACAAATCTACCAAAACACCAGAAAGCGATATAAGCCACAATAATGATAAAATAAAATTGACTATGACACTCTTGATCTAAAAAACTGGTGTTTTTGAACATAAATAAAAACCAACGATGTATGTATGCAATGAACGATTAGATTTTAATATAGCCGGTAAGCAAATCAGGTTTTGTGATAAAAAGTTACTGATTTATTTATTTCTAATTACATTTCTTAACCTTACTATTGCTTATTTCAAGCACCAAACGGGTATAACTACGTTTTGTGGCAATATATTTCGAGAATAATGGCGATCGTCACTGATAAAGTGTAAATTTATTCTCTTCTTAATACCACATTAAGGTATATAGCTGTGTTGCCTAATAAATGTATTAGCAATCATCTGCTACAGTAGTTTTGTGCACCAAAGGAAAACTTAAAATGAACATATTTGGATTAATTTGATTGCTATATACATATTCACTCTAGGAAACAATAGTATTAGGCATTGCCGTTAATCTTCGTTAGTTTATTTGCATCTTATATATATGTTTCCACATGTATACGCTTATAAAACATTACAGATATCGCTTATTATGAATCGCTGCTGAGTGAGATTATCGACTGTTCTGGGGCCTGGGAAGGACTCCCGTGTACAACAGACACCAGTATCTCGTCGGCGATGGAGAATGTCATGAATGTATTATGAGCAGAAGCTGTGGTTCCCAGGCAGAGAGGGAAGGGAGGAACGGAAAGCTTAATAATCTTACTGCAGTACATCAACATATACTGATTACTTCTTGGGGCTCCTCCTGCAGCTTCAATATCTCACCCGAGTAAGTGTGTTCCTAAAGGATGTCTATGTGATTATCTTCATATATGGGGAGGATCCCGATGTTACACTATGCTGAGGATGATGCACGACTTCCTCGCGACATATGTCACCACCGGGTAAAGGATGAAAACGAGATCATTAGTTATACTCTAGAGTATATTCTTCTGAATGTATTTAGTTGATGTGGTGTAAATACTGGAGAATTTACCGTCATTTTGTAAACTTCCTATGGAACGATATTTCTTTCGTTTAATTAATTTATTTTATTATTCTATAATTTTAATTGACCGTCTCCGTAGTTTCCTCGTCGAGTTCGATTACGGACTCCACTCACAGTCCAAGTATTTTTCCTTGGTGAGTCTTGTCGGGGCTCGTTTAGCTTCGTAAGGATGAATGATTGCTATTCAAAGAAAGCAGCAGTAAAATCTGTTTACAAAACCAAGTTGAATGGTAGGTAACAACTTAGTACAAAATAAATAACAGCCTCTAGCCTAGGGTGAAAACTCGTTCGGTCTCACTTCTTCATAAGATATTATTCCATGGATTTATTTGCATTTTGTGGTGTCAATTGTGAAATTATACTTTCTTATACACTAATTAAACAGTCCAGATATTTTATCGTATTGTAGCGTTTAGTACTTTCCATTATTATACTTTGTTACTATTATTATTATCACCATTATTCAGCCCCCTTCCATAACCTTCACTATGGCGGGGGGGGGGGAAGGCTATACTTGGAGTTATTCGGACACACCATCAAATCAACGCGTGTTTTCTATAAGTTACAAGTTAAATGGCTATTTTGAAATTAGTGTGCATTTCAAAGATATCAGAAGTTTCTTATCATCCTTTCGCCTCCTTGATTCCTAAAACATCCTTTCTACCCAATGATCACCCCAGATAGGATTTTAAGTTGTAGGACAACGCTGAGGAAAGTAAATCAATTTTGCAACACATGACATCATTTTATTTTATGTTGCAAAATTATCTCTTCAGCTAGAGCATAATAATTTTAACTCAAACATATGGAGCTTTGCCATTTGAACGTTTACGTATATTCTACTCAGTAGTATGTGACATTTTTAATTCTTCCTCAGTTTCTATGCTGCAGGAGCACCAACCATAAGAAATTACTCTCAGCTCATTCCTTTTACCCTTTGCACACCATGGCAATAAAATATACTACTACAGTGATCGACGTTTTGTACTCACATTTGAACTAAACTCAGAACAATCAACATATGTTCATGTGAGCTCACAAGGCATTATTCAATCATAATCCGAAAACTAAAAAATTCAATTTAATAAACAGACATAACACATATCTATACTAAGTTATGAATGATAATTTGGTTCATACGAGTATTTTTCACCAGGCTCAGACATATCAAACTACCTTAAGCTGAACTCAGACGACAAATTGAAACACAAAATTGAAATAAAGACGAATTGGAACAAGTTAAGTCATTTTTAGAGTGATACTATTGAGAGATATTATACCTATTGGCTTAGGCTTCAGTCATATGAACTGTAATATTTTTAGGATCACATTCAATTTATTTATTAAAATTAGGATTATTTCAAGGGGGGAGATTCAGGCATAAATCATCTCTATTGAGTGCTACCAACATCTGGCACCTCACATCGGTTCTTTTGGGCACACAACTTCTGTGATTGTCGAGGTATGTTGCTGGTAAAAAGAATATTGACGAAACAGTCGTTCAGGCCTTCCCCAAAGCCTGTGGTGTAAGCACAGTGGAAGCTTGATTAGTATTATTAGTATGATGTTCAGATACATATGCTTCTAATCCACTCTTTTAACCCACCTTCTTACTTGCTAAAGATTACCACCCAAAAATTACCACATGTATAAGATTATGTTAAAGATATCCTCAGACAAGTAAGCAACAGCAAGTTACAATTTATAAACGTTTTATTTTACATTGCAAAATTAACACCTTAATTAACACACCTTTAAATCAAATTGGCGATTTAAAAAATAGTAACTTATATAAAAGTATTGGCTTGAAGTTTGGGAATTCAGCATTAAATTAAACCATAGTAAAGTTCATGCTTAGAAGCAAGTTTCTACAACATACCAGAACATTGTATATTTCTGTCTCCATATGTCGAGGGCATTTCAAACCAAAATACTCAGCATTCCATAACGGCCATACCAACCCTAAACTACAAACCCTCCTACGATCTCTCCTTCACTCAACAAGGACTGAAATGGTAAAATGGTATACTGGTGCTTACCTGAATCTATGTTCGTCAAAGCACGCACCTGCAGCAGATTGAATTCAGTATTGAGCAAGGTGAGTAGTAAGATGTTTCATTGTATAAAGTGCCTAATTAACATTATAGTAAGCCTCAGGGAATAATACATACTAGGATAAGGAGGGACAGACCAATGCATCCCCCTACCGCATCACATAACTAACTCCCTGTCCTGGGGAATGGCCTCAGACCCATAGTTCATCTAATCAAATGCTTAATTTCATTAGCATATTAAACATTTTGAATTGGCAATAGAACAGTTCAGATTATATGGCGTCAACTCTTAATGGCTTTCAAGAGATCAACAATTATGTAGCTTTTGTGTTTCAATTAATTATCGTTAAAAATATTAAGTTTTAAACATGAGATTGCTCCGGGACCTCCGAAATAAAAAATATCACAGTTGCACTGAAAGAAACATTGTTAATATACCTGCTGACACAGTAACATGACTAGCAAAATTGAGAATGCTGCAACCTAAAATGGTCACTTCCAGTTGTATTTATATACGTACAAAGCAACGAAGGCTTTTTCCCTTTTTAAAGAATAAATACGCACTTCAACAAAAACTGATAAGTTTTGACATAATAGCGATTACTTTAATAACGATCGTTATACACTCATCATGAGCTAAGTGTCAAGAAAGATGGATGAATCAGCAGAATTATATCTTCTGACTTTTAAAACTCTAGAAATTATTGATAACCCTCTGTTGTACTATAACTTGTTTGTATCCTAAGAGGAATAATATATAATACTTCCAATATATATATATATATCTAGTTTACAAGAAGACACACTCACAAAATTAATGTGCAAGCAATCCAACTACAATTCATTCTGTGCCAATTCATGACCTCACTAATATTTCAAAATCAACTCCATTTGATTTTATGGTTTGTCTTACCCTGGATCTTTGTAAAAATACACAAAAGTACTCTGGTACAAATATAACATTCATTACAATTTCACAAACTCCCAAAAATGTAGACAAGGTCTATCGTATTGTAGTATATCAAGTGAAAAACCAAACCACAGTGCCACTCTAATTGCTAAAAGTTACCATAATAGTTTATAATATTTGCTACGTAGGACCGTTGGATGCATGGATCCTTTATTACTCATAATATTTCCACTATTAAGATCATATACTCCAAAGAGTGACATTTTGTGACTTCGGGTACATTAACTGAACTAAAATTCGTTCTTCGTAAAAGCATATAGTGAAGAAGCCGTGTATCTCATCCCCTCGTAGAACTCATTTTATTTTTAATGTGACCTCCAAAAAATTAAATCAATACCACACTGGCTAGAAAAGTGTAATAACATAGGTGACTCATAGTTATCATGATTGATCATGATAAATCATACTTTTATTGTGATTCCAGTGTGAACAAGTGATGAGAGGTGTTGCCACAATTGTGATTTATTTTAACCTTTGAAATATGTAATTAATTTTCAAGTGTGTTCATGAATAGTGAATTTTCTTTGTAACTGATAAGAACAACCTATGGACCAAAATTTAAAAAATTTAGTTTTTGTTTAGGCCGCAGTCACATGTATTGTATCAAGACTTTTAGGTCAATCAAACTAAATATTTATTATTATTTATTTATTGAATTTAGGTTGATGTTAAGGAAGTGAGTTTTCTTTTAAAATCATCTGTGCAGAATGTTGTAAAACTTTGTCAGTTCTTATACCTTGGCTCTAGTATACTAGGGCCAGGGGCTAAAGACATTTTTGGGTCAATGTCCTTCCTAGCAGAGGCCACACAAACCAGAGGTATTTAGAAATTTTCTAAAGGAATACGTTGCAGTCTTAGTACAAGTTAGACTTTAGTGTTTATTTTAGAGTGGTTTTAAGACATCAAAACTGTCTTATCCTCCTTTTAATACTCGCTTCCTGCTTCATAAACATCCTTCTCTAAGACGTCTTAGGTACTAATGTAAGCGAACAAATGCTAGGTCGTTTAGTCGTTCAGTTTTACTAAACGAAAGTAAGATTACTCGAGGTGTTTACATGCTATACGAACTCATACAGTTTTACTATTCTAAATATAAGATTTTACTTTAGTTTTTCCCAAATAAAAATATAAATTTTTTTTTTCATAAGCCTCTGAAGATATAAGCTTAAAGAGCCACATTCTGCCTAACGTCGTATCCGCCAATCAAGAAGGTTCCTTGGGGGGGTCGCATAATGTCGCGAGCGTTATAATTTCCTCCAGGAAATTGTCGACTGTCAGATAAATGTTTTGGTCTGCCGGTACAACTTTAATTTCAATCGAGCCTCTTTTGGGGAGGAGGGGGCACGACCCCACATCTCCTCACCCCCATCCAGGAAATGACGACTGCCTACTGTAACGGAATTACACGACGTAGCGGAAACGGTCATAACTGACAGAGATTCATTTCGTCTTCTCGTTTGCATGTGAATACGTGTCCTACGGTAAATTTTACGGAGGGGCGTTACCGAATGCACGTTATTTTTTTTATTAAAAAAGGAATAGAGGTTGGTATGTTGACTGCTAATCATACATCACCATATCACTATGGTCACCAATGCCTTTATGTGATTTTATGTCAACAGTGAGCACGTAAGGGATTCGTATAATAAAGTATAATAAAAAGTCAATTTTTTTAAGCCTTATGTACAGTAAAGTCATTTTTGAAATTACAAGGGGAGGGGAATTGTTCAATATTAATGGTTTATTATTATTTTAAAATTTTTGTAAATATTGGGGTTTTCACAGAACACTTTAGGTACAGTGTGAAAAAGTCTTAGAATGAACCAAATTTTGATAGTATTTTCAATTCAAGTGTGTTTTTATCTCCTCAATAGTAAATTGATTTATACATGCAAAAATTTTCATTGTTTTCAATCAATAACGAGCCAAGAGATCAATCCTTTAACCTCTAAATGATGCTACCTTATTGTTTAGATTCAACTACTTTTTAATCCGTCCTTTACTGTTAGTCGTTAAGGGCCAATAGCTGTTGAATAAACTATAATGAAAATTGTTTTAATAGGAATTCTTGCCTTTTTTTTTTTTTTTTGGTAAAGTAATTTAGCATCCCAAATTTATTTTTCATTTAATATTAGTTTTATTTTTTAAAAATGGGAAAATATCATGTTTTTAACCGACATAAAATCATAATTTTGCACCAACAAGGGCTTACAATCAATGAAATTCAAAAATAGTTAATGGTTCTTTTTCTGGAAAAGTTCTTTTAGGTCGTAAAATAAAAACAAGTGTACTGGGGACTTAAAACGTCAGGGAGGCCTAACAACTAAGCCGTGCTTCTGAACAACATTTAAAATGTTTGTCTTTGCGCAACCACAAAAAATCTAGCAGAGAGCTCGGTAAACGGCTGATGCTGCAGGGACCCATGTTTCATCTTCCTTGATCAGAAGGAAACTCCTATCAATTGGCCCAAAAGGGTGTGTTGCAAGAATAAATCCATTTCTTCGACCTTTTAATAAGCAGAGGAAACTTAAGTTTTCCGAAGAACAGGATAATTGGACGGAAGAAGAGTGGAACAAAGTAATTATAATATTCCGTGTTCTTCAAAGACTTTTTTACACCGCCATATATTAACATTGTGGGTAAAAACAAAATCCATCCATTAACTTCATTGGGTTCGGGAAAGAATAAAGAATGACATATAAAGCATTAACTGAAATTACCTGATTGTGACGACTTGTTCGGTACAGATGAAAATAAGTGGAATACACAGAAACTCACCTGTAAAAGAACAAATGGAATAATTAATAAATAATCTATAAAACATAATTATTTTCATTAAAATTTCATTATTCAAACAATCTTATTAGTATAAAATAATCCTTTTACTATAATTTTGTTTTGATTATAATATAGATTTATCAGTAATTACATATATCTGTCATGTAACTAAAAATACACTACAAATTTTATACAAATACATTTTTGGACTAAATTAATAGTGTATGGGTCCTTCGCCGTAGAAATAATCATGAAGTGGGCTTCATGTTGTGTAATTGAGAAATTTTATCTAGGCTTTGAATTTCAATTTACGATATGAAAAAAAACTCAGTTAATTACAATTATGGCTTAGATTAAAAAAAAAATTGAGATAATTAAGGGCAGTAACGACACAGCAGCCGTATGTTAATGCGTTCCTGTTTTCAAATTCACAGATATACTTTGCATAAGCAAATTCATTTCCTTTAAGCGGATTTACATTGAAATTAACATTAATAAGTTGATTCTAACTAACAACTGTTCTTAAAATGGCAATTTTTTTAAAAATAATTTATATCTCATATGCTTAATCCTCTGCAATAATGTGGAAATATCAATCGACAAACCTGGAATGGAAAATGGTTAATCATATATCTACTTGTTATACTAATAAAATGATAATTTTTATATGCTATAACGAGAAAACCCTACATCTAATTTTGGATATTTTTTTTTTTTATAATAAATACCTCCTTATCTATTTTCTATATTATATCAACTTCATATGGCAATGTATTACCCTACCAACTGTAATGTAGGGATTTATGAGTACTCACGGTATATCCTGATTTCTCAGGGCAGTTTGAGATACAGGTGGTACCGGAAATGTAAGAAACGGAAGAACTGCCAATTGGTTCAGCAACAATTAATTAGCAAATGATATGGAAGATTGGCATCAGACTAGAAAAATTAATCTTAGAGTGTTTCTCTTTGTCAATCAGGCATGCGTGATTAATGACAGCTTCCTGTCTAAATAAATTCCCAGGTAGGTACGAATATTTTTCACATTTTCAATTTGGGGTCGGATAAAAGTACTTTGAATTTTTTTTTACTCTTCACAAAATTTCCCATATTATGATGGGAAACTTTACCAAGTTTACATAATATCATGTTTTTTTTAATCAAGAATTTAATAATTGATTCAATGAAATAATAATTATGCCGTGCTGCCGTTTGTGGAACTGGCCGTTTAATAGTACTACAAGTACTTCATTGCCAGCAGAGGTACTCACTAGCTAACAGCCGAACTTAATGCACAGTCCCGAGCGTTGTGTCAATATTCCATTTTCCTCTGGCTGTAGCTCCAATTTGCATCTGCTAATGCCGCATGCTGGCAGAGTGGTCTACCTGAAGTGTTCAGTTGGCGAAACGTCGAAAAGCGCCGGAGCTTATTGGCGAATTGCAGTGATTTATGCCATAAATGCGCCACTAACGCTCTGTCCTCAAACCCACGCCAGCTTTATCACCCCCATTTCAGTTTGAATCACAATGATTGCACCCTTGTTATCATATTAGGTGGTTCATAATTTGTCGGATAACATACACGTTGTCACAGTAGAAATGAGCTGTGACCGTGCCAAAATTTTTAGAAAACTTGGTTACATTCGAGAATAAATTATGGAAAGCTTCGTAAGTCAATTCGCCCAAAATATATATTCAACAAAAATATTTATTCATTGCGTGTAAGTCCCATTTTTTTTTCTGTTTCATTTTAGGAATGGGGACCACTAGGTTTTCCATTATACTAACATATACATGATCGTTTGATTTTGGTTTTACTACGGTACATTTTTTTAAGGTTTATAAATTATTGTTAAATATCGTTATAAAGTTTATTTTACAGCACTCAAAAAGAGGTTTGTTTGAGTGTTTTAAGTTTTTATATTATAAAACACAATCATTAAGTACCTTATGGATCAGAGTGAGCACGATATCGAGAACAAAGCTACAGGCACGCCAGAGACCGACCGGCAGCAAGTGGCTCCCTACGTGTCTGGTAACAGGGCATGAACCCTCATTTTAAGGATACGAGGAGTGGGTAAACATCATATGGCCTATAAATATTTTAGACACCCGCACAGTCCACATATTTTGTTCTTGGGAAATCCTAAATACCCCCCCCCCCAAGTCCTCGGAACTTAAACATGCTCTATGAGACCTGAAGTCCCACCCAAAGCACCGAGTAGCGGCCAAATTAAAAAAATACAATTATCATGACCATAAAACGCACTGATTTCACTGATGACGTAAAATCTCTCTTAAATGTAAAGAATACCAAATTGTAACTGGTTACAGTAAACGTTTAAAAGGAAATTGTACTCATTTCCTGATGTCCAAACGTTTAGAAAAAACTTACTGATTGATTTGTTCTAGACATCCTTATGGCTAAGGGGAAAATAAATTTCTTCTTGGTAGTAAGTTATTTTAATGATATGGCCTGTAATTATGATGTAACAAATTGTATTGTAACAAGCAATTATAATTATTGTAGTGCAATTTAACATAATCTAAAAAAAAGGAATTGTCAATGCTTTACTTAGGGTTAGTTAAATTGGGAACATATAGATGAACTGATTTGTCTTTAAACTAATTTAAAAATTATACTAACTGGATTTTTCTAATCCATGATATTTCCAATATTCACCCAAACGCTGCCCTAAAAGGCTAAGTTATGACTGTGGTGAAGTATGATTATAATGATTGGCATATTATTATGAGTATGATTACGAAGCGGTATGATAGCGATGCATAGTTCTTGGTTGTTAAGTATGGCTTATAGTTAACCTGTCGAGATGGTTAATTTGTATCAGTCCTTATATTTGATGTACAATCTTTTATCTGAGTCGGAGCGTAAACGATACATATATTACTAACCATTGAAGATATGAAGTAAACAACAAGAGTTATCCTCGTTTCAAGAAGGTTTAATTATAGGAATTCCCGAATACTTTCGTTTTATCAAGCTTATGCAGGTCTCTCTTAGAGAAAAAGTTAATCATTAGCCTCCATTTCGTGTACGTAATAAAACATTTGGTCTTACATTACAGGAAAATAAGAGTTTTATATTTATTTTAACCTGTCGTGACTACATATGCGAAACCACAACTTTATGAGCTCCAAGGCAGAGATATACAACCCGATTGCAGCTGTGAAAAAGAAAAAAACTATATTTCCATCACAGCTTTAATGACTATTTGTAGTTGTATCCTAAAGGATTCCCTTCGTATGTAATTGATCAGGATGTTAGATAATAACCTTAATATGACTGGTTTTTAAGTCGCAGTCATGTGCATTTTAATAATATTTTTAGGATCAAATTTATTTTATTACACCAAGTTAGGTAGATTGTAACGTAGTGGCTTGTCGGATTAGATCAACTGTATAGAATTTGTATGACTTGGTCACGTACCAATGAGTAAGAGGGGAAAACCACTATTATTTTATTGGGTACGTTGCCAGTAAACAGTGGATTGTCCAGACAAAGACACAGCTTTTCTGATTTGCTTCCAAAAAACACAAAGAGAGTACAGAGTACATTTAGTGGGTTATCGGAGTGGTTTTAATTCACTTTTAGTTAGAGGAGAAGTTTCTAATCCATATTTATTCATCTACTCATTACCTTGCTCCGTCATCATTTATTCCCAAGTGAATTAATTTTACAAAGATGAATTGTTTTATTGTTGCTAAACGGTGCAAACAAGGAACTCCTCAACTGACACATGCAATAGGGATACATCTATTTCTAACTTATCAACAAGTAATTAATTGTTATTATTAATTATTGGGTTAAAAATAAAACCACAAAGCCAAATATCATCCCACCTTAACCAGGATCGAGCTAAAGTTGTGAACAGGATTTATCAGAACGTAAAGCCTTATTTCCATAGCCACAACACTACTAGACATCCCTAAAGGTTAATAACACGCTCCAATGACTGCATATTGTGAAGAAATAAATTGAAAAGAATCTTACCGGATACAACATTTAGAGGAGGGCTGAGAAGAGGATAAAAATTTCCATATGTAAAGAACACTGACGTGTAGGCCGTCGACGCGGTAACAAGGTTCATTATGTAGCTCTTTATTACGGACTGTCTGGCTAAGGGTGGTTTTTGTTAGGGCAAGTCTCAGCCAGAGAGAGGGCCCTGGAGAAAAGGACCTAATGTAGGCAATAATACACTTGATAGATATGTAAATACATTACAGGGTGTGTCAGCTCTGACCTGGAGAGAAACTCCTCTGTCAAAATGACTCCTCTCTTTCTGGTTCGTCTTTCCATTCAGACTTTGACTTGAGTTTTTTTTTATCCAAAATTGACCACTGTTATCTGGTAAGTATATAATTGTAATACCTACTCTCTGTGAGAAAACAGAAACGAGGGAATTATAAAAAAATATGGATACCATACAGCAGACTAAACTATACCTTAGATGCCCTTAACACCAATTTAAAACATGTCAATTAGTTGTTTACAATTTTTGGGAGCATATTTAGTTAAAGCTACTTCGGTCCGTTAAATAACGAACGTTTATTGATGAAGATTAAGTGTTTACTATCGTAGTTCATAAATAGCTAACACCATTCACTCTCTAGCATAGAAGGATTAATATTATTCTATGAGTCTAAATAAAGCTCCCCCAACACTGTATTGCTGTTTCTCTGGTTAAATAGACAGAAGAAAAACAGATTCTGGAAAAAAGAATACATTTTCCATAGTAAGTTTAAAAAAAATGTTTTTATTTATTTTGGGTTTTTAAATTATAATTAACTTTTTACAAAGTTTACTTTTTAGAAATGAGTTACCATTGATATTAGCATATATGTCACTAATGCGGTGTGCAATAAACGAAAATGTCAATTTTATGAAAAATGTCACTTAATATGCTCATCCACTAAGCTCTTCCACTAATAAAATATTTATGGAGATTCGAATACTACAGGGCTTTTTAGAGTATTTGTACTTTGGAGTGTTATTGAACTACGATACAGGCTTTCATGAGTTATTCACTTCTCTTAGGCTTTTAAAAAGAAGCGAATTCTAAGAGCTTGATTGTCCTTCAAAGTAAGACATAAATAGCACAAAGAAAGGTTCACACATTTTACATAAAGTTGGACCACTCAATATTCAAAATCTCTAAAGTTAAAAATTTATTAGAAGTAAAGTTTAAAAATGATAATTTTTCTCAACTCCTAATCATTTTTGTGTATGCTGACGGCCACTTTTATGAATACGGGCAACCTGCTGTATAGTGAGCTCTCTCTATTCCTCTTTAATAATTTTATGCCTCTTTAAACTCAACTGCAATTCTGCAAATTTTGCAGCCCTTTAACTCAGGCAAAGCCATATTTCAGTCAAGCGGCAATAACCCGTGACCCTCAAAACTCAATTTGGCCAATTTTATTCTCTTCGCAGAAAAAGATTTAAATCGAACTTAAGAGGAAATGATCAAACCCAAGATATATATCAGAATATGTCATGCGATCGAGACCTGTGACCCTGAACACTTATTTCATTTATTTCATTGTGTCTATTTATCACTACTTTACATTACTATGTTAATAAATCGTGACCTGAAAACTATTCTTCACCCATTTCTCGGCCGTAAACTTCAATGTGTAAGTATTTCACTCATCCTACTCACTTTTAATAGTCTAATTCTTAATGTCATCCCAAACACAATACAGTCATAGATGAAGTGATCGCCAGTCACATCAGGATTCACTGCAGTTACTTGAGCCGCATTACGTACTTGTCAGCGGGGACAATCCGATAATTGCCCTCCCAATCAGTACCCTGCGACATACAGACAGACAGTCCATCCCTATAATTACCCCCACCCTCTCTCATAGGGGAGGACTCCCCTGTTCTGGGGTGCATGCACCCTGAGACACTCGCCCCGGCTGACACAAATGCGCCTACTGATTGAAAGCAACTCCCCCGCCCGCCTGCTTCCCCGTTGGATCGCTTCCACCGCTTTATTAAATTCCCTCACCACGAGCCTCGCAGCCGGTATTATGCTAATTGCTGGTCCCATTCGATGGAATATTAATTGCTCCGAGGGGTGGAGGGGAGAAGCTCCTCCGACATTTTTGCAGGAGTCATCAGGGGGCTTTTTAATACATGGCTTCCTGATCCACGTGGAAACGTGGAGTGCAGGAGGACTTGATGGATGCTTTAAATATCCAAGCTCGCGTTATTGGTGCACAAGTAGTTTCGTAAAACATTCTCTTTGAGGCCATGATCAGTGCCTACCTGTATAAATGATAAAGCTAAACAAGGAATAAATCTTATTAATGTACCATATGCAGGTAATTTCCCAGATTATCGCCCACCCCTGTCACCGAAATTCAGAATCGATAACCACATATAGAGGTGAGAGGTAGTTCGCGCCCAAAATATAATTTTCGGCTATTATTAAAACCTATTCAGAACAAATTCCCTTACTGTCATGGAAAAAATAGTATATTATTTCAAAATGATTCAGAACGTGTATAAACACTATATTCTAAATACCGTTTAATGGAGTCATCATTACCCAATATTTAATTAATTTATGTAGTATGTATTCAGAACTCGAGTCTCTGGGTATGTTAGCTGTACGAGATACCTAAAAGCCAAAATTTATCTTTACGGCCAAAAAAGTTTCTATTTTTGATTCTGCATCGACCCATATGAGTCACCAAATATGGATTAACTTTAATAAGCATAATCCCGTACGAGGTGTAGGTGTATCACAGAGGAGCGCATACCTCTACGAGTGGATCTAATGTGAATTAAAAAAAAACGGATCGATATAAACAGATTTTTCTTTTTCAGAGGAGGTAATCTTTCCTTGTTCCGATAGCTCAGGTCTAACTCCTTGCAGAGTCAAATGTATTCATCAAGTTTCCCTTCGATACTGTTCAAATAGGAGGAGATTTATCAGTAAAGTACCGTTTGATTTCCTGCACCCCGATAGGATGGGCTTTTTTGCCTGTCAAAGAAGAAAGAAAGAAAGAGGTGAGCCGAGGAGTACAGGAGGGCACAGGGAGATAAAAAAAAAACAGGAAGCAAAGACCGGAGGATTGCCTGTGTCGATGGTCGCTATCAGCTCCGCCCCCACCCCCTCGCCGGGATTATCCTCTAACTCAAGGATTACCTACCATTTACAGGGCAGTACCAATCTACACTGGATTAAAATATAATCGCTATGCAGTGATTTTATTTTTTTGAATATTCATGTCTATGCAAAATATTATTATTGCCGGATACCGTATTTTTTATTTTTTCAACTCACCACCGTGCAGTGTGCCTAGGGTGTACAAAAGTCATGTTCATATTTTTATTTTATTAAAAATGTCCATAGATAAAATTAATTATAATAGTACCGTAGTGTTAAAACGGGGTGACTATTGCCTGATTTAGTTTACAATGATGTAACTATCCTGATAATTATCACCTAACGGGATTAGTCACCCCGTAATTACCGAATTGACTAAACGGGCGGATTAACACAAAACAGCGCTGAATTTTCATCTTGTAACTGCTCGTGTTTATCGGCTAGGGGTTTTCCATAACTGGTAAAAATGAAAAAAGATCTGTCGTTTCCTTATAATTTATTATTCATTCCTCACAGACGTGTGCTTTGCAAAATTAGGTGTAATATATTACATATTCATGGGGAATCCTGTTACGGGTAAGTAAAATTTTTTTGTAGTATAACCTGTGGCTATCTGAATAATGCTTAGAAATATTATATAGATTGTATTAGTTAATTATTGATTTCACTTTTGTCGCTGCTTTAAAATGTGAAGTACAGGTTGGTAAGCCACTCAAAGACTCAGAACGAAAAAAGAAGGGTTGTGAAAATTATAGTGATTTTCGAAACGTGGCGTATGGACAATTAGCTGACTCGTTCCCTACCGCTTGGTCACTCCTTTGTACCCTTTCCTTGAAATTCATTGTAATTAAAATTATATTCAATATTACATAATTTTACATTTCTTTTACGTGTTAAAAGGAATAATTGATTATTATTACGATTTAACGCAAAATATAACTTTATTTCTTCCTTTTTTATAACTTATAGTTGTTTTATACTAGCTTCAACTGAGTATTGTTTTTATAAATCACGATTTGTAGCCAAACGTCTATGACATCTCTAATACAACCAGTATAAAATCATTCAATTTGTTTACGGTTCTTTATGAAACTAATGACGAAAACGAATCTCTTTAAGTTTAATAACGACGGCTCCATGCCATTGGAAGTGCGTTTTGGATCACTTCCGTTGGTTTCCACCTTTCAATGTAGATCGGGGCCATTTGACTCGACCTTGTGGTGGATATTATTCCTGCGAATGCTTACGATTTGCAGTTATATTCCAGTTAGTCGCGACGATTATGGCGAATTTCCTTACACGATTGTATCATTCTTGAATATTAATATTTAGCCGCGTACACAGATATTTCGTTGCAGTACTTTTGCTCTGATTAATAATTATTAAAAAAAAATTTCACGGGACAATCGCCTGTCTACCTTCCTATCTGCCTGTTTCTAAAAAAAAAAATTTCAATCCGGATAATATATCATTGCAGTGTTCCCCGATGTCGGTTGCACCATGATAATTAATTGAAACAACTCTGGTCAGCCCACAGTTTTTAATAATTTTTAATATTGTAAGCGCTTTCGATGGCTTAAATACACATATTTATGAATCACTATTTTTTTGAAAATTTAACCCACTAAAAGACTAAATCAGGTCAAATGATTGAAATAAAAAAGTTATTAAAATTATAGCTTAAAATAAGAAAAAGAATTATATAGCAGTCAATGTTAATCATATTATGTATGTATTCCATTTAGTTGATTCTAATTAATTTTATTATTTTAATCTGTAATATAAGTTGTTAATTTCAATCATTTATACCTGTTTGAATTGTGAGTAATAATGAATTTTAGTCTTTTAATCTGTTGAGTTTTCAAAAATTAGTGATTGGTATCTATATATATGTATCTATCGTTTCAAGCTGTAATGCCTGAAGATCTAAGTCACAAAAATCACTTTCAATTGCACTTAGAATACAGAGAGAACCAAGCAATATTCACGAAAATATGTAAACTATGAGAAGTAATAAATTTTGTTTTTATGACAATATTTTAGCTATTTATATTTTTTAAAAGCATCAGTTGCTTCCATCTTTTCGTTAAAATTATCAATTTTATTTTAACAATCGTCCAATGAGCACTTAAGAAATTGTCGTGGCACACACCAAGACCATTTCCCACCCGATTGTGATCATTAAATTTCTACATCCCTTGTTCCGTTCATGCTTGATTTTTCATTAAATAGAATTTAGAGCTTACCATTCCATTGTATGATTGAGAGTTGTCGGGTGTCTTGATCACGTCGAGCTTCTCGTTCACGTTGAAGGTCACCAATTGTCGGGGGCGTCACTAGGGGAGTGCCTAATCACTCTAGCCCTGGTGACAAGTGCTGATTGTTGTAGTTTATAACATGGACCAGGTTCCATGTCGGCGTTAATATCTGACTCCATTTTATTGATAGGGATGTGTCCCGACAATACACTGTGTTCAGGAGAGAGGTTCAGAGGTTTCATAAAGAATAAGACCAGTTTTCAGAGTTCGGGTAGGAAATCGGCAGCGTAACAGGTCAAGGTGCCAGAGGGTCTGCAAGGTGGCTGAGAAATAGGGTGACGGGCTCAGCGGCGCGGAAGAGAGAGTATGCTGACGAGGAGTCTAAGTGTCTGTCTTCCAGGGCCAAGCGGCCCTGGCGTAAAGCGACCGAGTAAAGTGGCTGAGGGGATGAGGAGACTGGGAAATAGTGTGTCTACAAGGCGAAACCCGCTGATCTAAATATAATTTCCCCTTCCTAGTGGAAGGCGGAGTCGGCTGAAGGGGGTATGTTTTATGATGCCCAGGTGGCCAATCCCCCTTAAGTTTATGACTGTTGGTCTAAAAGGGTGTGTTTTATAGCTACTAGGGACTCACCTACTTAGGTTTTATGACCACCGGAAGGCGACCAAAGGTCTACCGGTTGCGTTTTATCCGTTTAATGAGGGGGCAGGTGGCTTACCCTCCCAGGTTTTATTGCTAGACCTTCGACCCTCGGTTACTTGTTTTATGACTGCCGATCTCTCCCGGATTTATTACTAGAAAACAATGTTTTACATCTAATTACAATACATTATATATGCACCAGAGTATAGGGTGATTTAAAACTTATGTAGTTGTGTCACTACAAGAGTATTTTCAGTTTTATTCATCAAATTGTTTAGTCAGGTGGCATTTAAAGGAAGGTAAGAGTGAATTTCCTAGTACATCCCTAATTCCCCTAATCCCTGCATTACTTATTCATGTTTCATGTCACTCGCAATTGCAAGCCTATTATTGGACGCCGCTTCAGCTATATAGTAACTACTTTAGCAACTTTTTATTGAATCTGACGAAACGAAATTTAACTTAAATTGCCACGTTCTCAGAATGAGCAGGGAGGGGCCGTTAGTGGTGGAAGTCGATCATTACTCATACAACACTCTCCGAACCACAGACCGATATTGGTTACAGCTCACCCAATGTAACCTGTATGGTCACGCAAAAAGATCTCACCACCCCTTCCTACGAGGATTTGGGCATTGATGTTAGATATAAACGGGCTATAACTAACTGATACTTAAATGCCTTAAAGCCCTTGACTTTAACGACAAAAATTAATTTAAAGTATTATCATATTTAACCCTGATTATATTTATCACCATACACATTTAAAAGCAATTTATAGAACATACCCTATTTACAAATTTATAACACACAGCAATAGCTGTTTCATATAAATATTTAAAAACTAATTGTCACTAATCTGATTTTATGTTTGTTTTTTGTAATTATGTTCCACTAAACCTCCAACATATTCACTTTTTTACTTAGTGCGCCGAGATCATAAATTTAAAATTATACTAAAAATTCTAGAAAAATGCTTTTTTTTTAATAGGGTTACTTTTCTTTTTATGATTATTGAGAGATAAAATGGAACTATCATGGGCCATAACATGCCTCATTGCCATATTAAAAATTACCGGTTTAGCTAAAGGTACGAACAATACAATATCATGATTATTAATTTCTTAATATTTATTAAATTATGATTTTTTCTATTAACAGTTCAAAAAAACACTTCATCACATTATTAATCACGGTGACACGAATTTATATAGTACCATTATATGCACCTCGGGTTGGTCATCAAGGTCTCAAAAATATTCTTTTATTGGCAAAATACATTTTAAAGCCATCGTTTCGCCTGTTAAGGTGTAATAAGGAATACAATTTGCATCAAGATATAGAATTTTTGGCGTTTTAAAGAAAGGTAATAAAAAAAAAATTTTAATGACATAATAATAAAAGTTGGGAGGTTGTGAGAAATACTTTATTAAATAAAAAGATTGGAAAAATACAACTAGTATAGTTTCCAAAAATTTCCTTCTTAAACATTGCTTTTCTTTTTTCATTACTTTGAATACCGCCTTATATACATCACGCAATTTTTCCATTGAGAACCAAATAAAATTTCTTCTACTGTGTTTATTTATATTGTGTGTTAGAAACTCCTAAAACACCATTCTCAACTTTTTTATTATGTAATTGAAAAAAATTAAAAACGAAGATGATTCTGAAATTGAAAATAATGTGAATTCGTTCGCAAATCATCCTACTCAACTCATATTTTGTTGCACCGCAGAGAGGGTTGGCGATGCCCTCCCCCCCCCCCCCAGACGCCGAGGTACCCCGCAGGAGTCAGTCTAGAGCATTCTCCTTAATAAAGGTAAAAGCCCAAGGATAAGCAAAGAGAGGGATCGAGCTTTTAAATCACGGCCGAAGGAAAACCCACACCGGAATGAAAGGATACTCCTGAAACAGCCAGCATGTTTAAATTCCTCCCCCTTTTTTTTTTACCCTTTTTGTTTATTTTTTTTTTATTTTATAGATACGAATACAAGCCTTTGATAAAAAGTTTCTTTATAGTAAGTAGCTGAGACGCGATGGGGAGGAGAACTTATTTCCCTTAACAAGTGTAATTGAGAGTAAAGCGCTAGGAAACTTTTCAATAAAAGCAATTGTTAACATCCGGAGTTTCACTTTTCCGCTTCCGTGCTAACAGGGCTATTCCTAATGTCGTGGCTTTATCCTCTAAATCCTCTTTACCTAAATGAAAGTTAGAAAAGTAGACAGATGAAAGTTACTGCAGTTTAGCATGTATAACTAACTTATTATTACAAATTACTTTTGAGTACTTTCTTTGCTCTAAAACTTCAGAGCTGGCAGTACGGGATGTTTCTTACCATCAAGAAGTGAAAAATTTTGACATCATACCGTACGAAAAATATCTGAGCTATTTTAGCAATTTATGATCCATTGGTACAAATATGGTTCTTCTTCAATTTTTTCAATATATTGAGACGTCCGTGATTTTGAAAATTGTGTATAAATAATGCTCTTAAAAAAAATGATCTTCCAATCACTTTTAACTAAGAAGTACATTTGATGGTCACTTAGACCCCCTACAGTTGACTGAGCGCACCCAAGTGAAGAGCTGCCCTCGCACCACGCCTTCTCGAGGTTTTTACTGAGGCACTAATGCGAGCAGGCAGCTGACAGGGCAGTCTGTCCTCGAGGGTTCGTTGTCTTTAGGGCCCTTCAAGGTACTTCACCAGAGTACGGGGGTTAGGCGAGTGCGCTTTTATGTTCAGGCTAAATACTCTCTTATGAGCATATATACAGCCTACAGGCTAAGGGTTGAACATTTTCTGTTTTTTTTTATTGCAAAAGAGAAATTTTACCTCATACTCTTCTTATTTCTATATTTATGTATTAAATGCATTGTATTATATTGCATAATTGTATTAAAGTGCAAGTGCTTTATTACTTCTTCCAGACAAATCAGGAACCAACAAGGGAAGATGACATCGAAATAATTTTTATTTTTATTATAGTCTGCTGATCGAACCAACTACTGTGATAATATTCAATCTGTTTAGTGGATCTCATGTATTCTCTATTTCTTTTGCTTTCATTCTATACAAACTACACTTTATATGTGAATTTATGTAATAAAACTTGCAATTTCTGGAAGATTTTGGATGGAGCCTCCAATGGATTGTTCATAGATCTTTTGGTATTTCTCCGACAATCTGACTTTAAATAATTTGAAATTTGAATAATTCTCCTACTGTTCAACATTTATCTTTTTTTCAGGGGATATCCCACGTTACTTTGGACCATTTTACATGTAGAAGGTACCATAATTATATTAAAATAAATAATATTTATCATTTTCCGCGAATGAAGAACTATATCATTTTAGGAGCGACAAGAAAAGTTATGTTTCATTTAGTCACATAGGCTTCATGCCTATGTGGGGTTTTATAAAGTGTGAAAAGGTGGTATAGACATCTGGAATTATGTTAGCCTGGAGATTGGTTCTTAACTACAAATTACAATTAGCCCAGTCAAGACTTAAGCAGTTATTCCCAATTTTAATCATATAAACTTCTCTGAAACGTGTATCTTCTGTTACCTTATGTAAATCTTGACCTACACCAGATCGTAGAAGTCGGTGACAAAAAGAAGGTGAGCCTCATCACCTAGTGTGAATATAAGACTGAGTACTATTAACAACATCAAAAAACATTTATTGTATTATGCACTCCTCCAAATGCATTTAAATGCAGGAAGAGGAGAAATTTGTAAGTCGATTATTATTTTGTTATTTTTCTTTTGTAGATTGTATTTTGTTTGAGGTTTTGAAATAAAAAAAAAAAAAGATCTTAGAAGTCTTGTCAGATTTAGAGTCATACAACTAAAAAGCTCTACGAGCTACATTTCCAACATAAAGTGCTACGGGTATCCTTAATGCTCCAATGTTGGTTATAAATCTCAACGCTGAATGTGCAGATTAAAAAGCTGGTCGCTAGGTCCATCTCCAAATTGAAGCTATCACCAGGAGCAGCTCACTTCCTGAGAGGAACCACTAGAAACATAAAACTTAAAAGCAGTGTGCGTAAAGATACACAGTTATAAATAAAAAAACAGATTTGTTTGATTACTTTGTCTTCTTTATCTTTTGTTTATTCATTAATTTATTTATTTTTTGCTTTATTCCATTTCATTTTTGTGATTCTTGTTGGTACAATCCATTACAATAGTGTAGAGCAATGCTGACCCAAAATAAATAAATATTTATCGATAGTATATTTGTGTCTGTCAACGCTTTTTTTATATTGTTTATAAACCACACTACAACGGTTTAAAAGATCATCCATAGGCGATACAAATTAATTGCCAATTTTAAATCAATCAAAATTAAAAAATAGAAATACTAAAATTACATTGATATTAACAATCAAAATAGGTTATAAAAATACAAAATTAACACTAAACACAGGAATTGCAGTTTACAATTATTAAAAACACTGCAACT
>OV884013.1:55972483-56231742 GCA_930367205.1 Acanthosoma haemorrhoidale
TTAACACATTGATAAAATAATTAAAAAAATATTCTCAAGATTTAATAACAAAAATCTGGTATATGCGAAATTTACATTATGTGAAAAAAAAAACGTAGTCAGAAACGGCTTTAATGTCTCTCCAAAAAAATTTGATTAAATTTTACACCAATTTTTTTGACTATTCAGGCATCTTCACGACTATTGAACGATACTATTTTTCAAAATTATTGTTCTATTTTTCCACTATTGCATGCCCTGACAGTGCACTATGGCCAGGATAATAGGTACAGACTAGGTAGTTTACGTGGTCTTGGAATGATCACAAGCTCACACTCGGTATCTGAACGTAGGTGAAAACCGTCTAGCTCCCAAAGGCGAGTGTGAACCGGACTGACCTGGCGACTGGACTGCTGGGGGAGACTCTACTAGGCACACTTGTAGGGCCCCAGGGTAGTCTTCTGCATAGAGGGCTCCCTTCCTAGGATGTGCTATTTTTAGTGAGACGAATCCAGGGAATCCCACTAGGAAGAGGTTGGACTACACCGGGCTAAAGATAGCAAGGTTAAGGATATAGAAGTGTAGAGGGTTTCATAAATGATATGTAAATATTTAGAAACACGAGTGGATCTGCAAGTACCAGATCAGAGGTGATTCATAGCTTGAATGCTCTGTCGTTTTTTTCTCCCCTTGAGTTCTCTAATATTAATATTTTTATTATTGGATCTATACACAATATTATGGAATTGAGCTGTGAGTAGCAACTTTTACTTAGTGTTGCTTTGTTGGCTAAAACCAGGGGGCATGTATAGCCAGAGGCAACCAATCAGCAAGCTTCTTAAATCAGCCAATCAGCAGGCTGTATATTTTGTCCAATATCGGTAGCCTACCTCCTCTAGCGGCTGCCTGTGAACTCGTCCACAGCTGCTTAATTTATTGCTTGACAAGATTTACACTAGTATACTTTTAAGTATAATGATATAGTATGGTTTGGTTATGTTATTTACATTTGTGTATTTAAATAATTAACAACAAAAAATCGCAAACTCACTTCAATAGAGTAGTGGGCAATTTATCTAATGGAGTTAGCGGTCGCTACAACTTGCATAAAAAAAACATTTCTATTCATCATCAAACAAAAACAAGTAGTTGGGTCTTCGATGAGCTTGTCTGGAACTAAATTGGAAAAAAAGGGAATAAAATGACTCCTGTAAAATATGGAAAAAAGTGAATTGAGATATTTTTACAGCACTCCGCCGACAGGACTTCCACGTGTATCTCGGAGTTTGATTGCTCCGGTTAAAGTCGAAGAGAGTATTGGATCCATCCAGAGGCTTCAGCATTCACTCTATCTAGACATCCGACTATAAAAGCAGAGTTGCAGTCAGTGCTGCGCTGTTATTAGACTGCTGCTGTTCGCTGACTGACAGGGCGGATTGTCCCTTCTGCTTAGACGTTTTCAACCCTCGAGGGCTGGTAATATTAAATGCGTCACTTGTCTCTCTCTCACTCTCTCTCTCTCTGTTACTCCGCCAAATAAAAAACACACATACACGTACACACTGATCCAAGACTACAGCTGACAGTGTGCTGAGCAGACGACATCTGTACAGACACGGGACAAGCAGCTAATAAAGCCTCCTCTATATTCACTTTATATTAAACGTGTCTGTCTGTCTGCCATGTTCTTTCTATTTATATGTACGTGTTAGGGGTCGTTCGGATATGATTCCTTCCGTATATTGTGTAACGTATTGTATCACGTCACTTCCGGGACTAAAAATAATGGGCAACACTATCAATTAGTTCCATTTTTTTTTCTAATATATATATTTCTTTATTGTAATATTTACAAGCAATCAATGCGCAGTGTTTAAAACAGTGCTTATAACTTCATTTTATACCGTCTTGTTACTTTATTGGAAGATAAGGCTTCTTAGCCAAAACCATTTCTTCACGTGTCACTTTAGTAATAACCCCAGAGCTATAACCAATATAAACAACGCACTGGTCAGTTTGGAGGAGGTCACGAGGTCACCTCCTCCTTAGACGTCACTCTGGGTTGCCAGGGACGAGATGGGAGTATTAAGCATTAGCTGGTGGCGGGAGCTAGATCTTGAATATTGAATGTTGAGATCAGCGTGAAGGGTACGATTGTTGATATTGTACTTACTTCATTCCGAAGGATTTTGAATTGCAGGGACTGAATGCGAAAATTTTGCAGTTCTTCGAACTCCCTTAGACGCAAGTTAAATTAAGAAAGAATAACAAAAAAAAATTCGAAATTAAGTTTATTATTTACTATATTTTTAGTAGAGCTTTTTACGAACAAAATAATGTTACTAATAATAATAATAATATCATTTTAACATAAATTATGTGTCTTTATATAAATAAAACACTCAAAAATAAACGAACTAAACGACCTGTAACATGAATTATGGATCAACTATCGGACAAAGAGAGTGCAAACCGTCATACATGGTGGTCAGGAGGTTTTCATTAAATAAACGATTTAATTCAGATTAACTAAAGGACACACACCCTTTTTTCACCTTTGGTGAAACAATTTTCAAGTCTTGATAACGTGACCCATTCTTGAAAGAAACCAGTGTTTTTGTTCACTAAAAACTAAATTAACATGAAGATTTTCTAGACAGTAAATATTTTAAAGACGAATTTAATTTATTTATTAATATTTTTTTTAATAACACAACCTGTAAGTAATAAGCATACGTTTTGCATTGAGGGAAATATTGTTTTTATGGAACAGTTTTATTAGTAAAGTTATGACTGTATGTTGTTCTACAATGTTTTTTTTTATTCTGTTTGTGTAATTGTGGTGTGACGATGGATTGATGTCAGTCCAAAACATAGTAACAAATTATTGTTATAGTTTAAGAAAGATCATCCATCTTTTAAATATAATCACTGATTTCTTCGATTTTTTTTTAATTCGTATATATAAACATATGTAATATAAATATTGAATAACAGAAAATTTTATCTTAAATATCGTCAGAGTGTAGTTGATAACTATAATCATCCATTAAAATAGATTTAATTTTTTTTTAGATTCATTTTATGCTTTTACTTCATATATGATTGTATCATCGTGGTGATATTATCCAATAGGGACTCAGAACATCCTGGAATACGCTTATACAATTTTATGTCAATTTGATAAGTAAGCAATTTAGAAACTTATTTGTCATTCACGTCTTAAAACCAGTCATGAAACAATTCAAATGTGATCTTAAGTAGTAAAATATAAGTTATAGAGCATAAATTGGCATGGTTGAACCCATTCAGATTACTATTTGTAATTAATGTTTTTCTTTATTTATACCACGCAAGCGTAAATCGATAAATATGCAGTAAACCGAATATTTTGTAACAGTCATAAATAAAGGGCCTTCTAAATCCATCGGGAGAGCATCCGGAACCAAATATTAAATGGATGTGGTTTTGAGGGCATATTGCAATGGAAGCGACATACGAAGCGAGAATCCGTGCAAGTGATGACACCCTTGGGTAACGTGAAACACACTTTAGCCGCGGCATCGACCAATTGCCTTCACTCAATATGTCATGCCAATATTTCTAGATTGTACCCGTCCGAATTTCTCGTTTTCATGTAGTTGCATCACAAATAAAATCCTTTCCAAACCTCATCTTCTATTTTTTATGTTGAAATCATGCTGGCCTTGTATTTGGAATTATAAACAACAATGAACACAGCCGCCCTTATGTCGTCAAAATAAATATTGGTGTAGAATACTAGTTATTAAATAGCGTAAAGTTTTTAAACATTTTTACTTCCCACTAACATAACTTCTAAGCTCAAAAGATATTTACCACGGACCCTTTTCCTGATCCAGCTATTGATGTACAAGAGCATACTAAGGCCTACTCTGATATATGGTGCACCGCTATTTCGTTATCTGACGTATACGACAGCTGAAAAAATCCAACAATTCCAAAACGGTATACTGATGAAAGTGGTCAGAGGTACTTCATTCGAGCAGCGAAGAAACATTGAGCTGCATGAGATATTTGAGCTGCCTACGGTGTATGAATTCATCCAGCGTAGACAAATCAAATTTTTCGACTCATTACAATATTTAACAAACCCGGTGTTTAACACTATAACCCCCGCTCCGTTCCCCCATCGATGGCAGGGCGCTGTCGCGGCTGGAACACTCTAGTCCTAGGTTCTAGGTAGAGATTTAGTTTGTTTTGTTTTATTTAGTTTGTTTTGTTTTGTTCCTAGTGTTTAGTGTTTGGTGTCGGTGACAAATAGAAGGTGAGCCTCATCACCTAGTGTTGTATAAGAACGATGAACTTTTAACGACAATAAAAATTTTTATTATATTTATGCACTCCGCCTAATGCATGTAAATGCAGAAAGAGGAGAAATATGTAATCCAAATATTTTGTTATTTTTCTTTTTGTACATTGTATTGTTTTTGTTTGAGGTTTTGAAATAAAAAAAAAAAATTCCTGATCCAAAAGTCCTACGTTTTAAACCGCTTCTCCCAAGTCCATTGCGGTTTAGAATATTCTAACCACTATACCATAAAACAGGAGTCCTATACCAGGGAAAGGAGTCCTGGGTCTCAACCTCTATAATATATACACCCTCGACGTCCCCTCCCAATACCCTTTTGGCAACATTCGCGGATAATACTACAGTCCTCTCATCAGACCCAGCCCCGATACAGCATCCTATTACCTTTAAAACCCCTTGATGAGATCGAGTATTGGTGTAACCCATTTCTGATCAAAGTTTATGAAGGAAAATGGAACCCAAACACGAGGCTTAATAGACAAGAACGTGGGGGACTTCCCAAGACTCCGGTTCCTCTTTCGCATGCAAGGGAGGTGGACGTCTTTGGGCTGTTTAACTATATAAGCGATTAAGTGAAGAATTGTAAATATGGTATGAACGTTTTCATTGATCACAATTACTTATTGCCCAATACAGGAGATTATAATTTTATTGCAATGAAGATTTTATCAATAATACTGCATTTTGTTTTGTTTTTTCCTCCATTGTTGTCCATGTTGTTTATTAGTAATCCCTGCAAGTCCGGGGTTCTGAAATGGTAGAATGAGTTATGGACAAATGCGCCATGAATAAGATCCAAGGCAAAAAAGTGAAAGCTCCTAGCTTTCGTGGACAGTGACTGATTCTGTCTTGTTAGTAAAATCTTGCTGTTGTAATAACAAGGACATCATACGGCATACACCTGTCCTTCTGTGCCACATCCGAAACCTTCAGCTGCTGTGGAGCTTTAACTCATATCCTGTTAATGATTGGAAAAATTTCCAATGACATTCAGTCCTTTATCAGTCCGAGGACAGATGGAATAGGTGTATTACAAATGAAGAACATATGTGACGTATTTAATAATGCTTAAATATTTACTACAGTACTTGGTAATTAACAGGAGCCATTCGTTCGTAAAGGCGTATATTTATCAAATGTGCCAAAAAAATGCCAGACATTGGAGTCTTCCACCTAAAATAATCTATGTGTCATTGGCTGTGCCAGATTTGACTGTAGAAACGACCTCTGTTCAAATGAAACATGCGCCAAACGTCTGTATGTCACTTCTAAATGATCTAAGTTAATTTACAATCAAGTGTTGTTTATAATTTACCAGTTTTCTTGTTTTATTACTTTTATTGTGCATTCTGTGACTATTTGCGTAGTATTGAGAATGGATAATTCTGCCTAAACTAGTTGAAAATTCAAATAAAAAGCGTCAAGAGGACTTGGGAAGTGAAAAAAGAAAAGATTAAGTGGAGACGCGTGTGAGACCAGGAAAGCACCTTTGACATGATAGAGCATATATTTTTTTCACATTCCAGAGTCTATAAGTACAATTGTGTTATGAAAAAATTGCAAAGTTCTATTACACGAGTGAACATATAGGTTGTGATAGGTGGTTACTAATTATAGTCTCTTTTTAGAATATTTATGGAATTTGGAATGTGAAAAAATTTCTTTGTTAAAAAAGCCTTAAGTGACTTTTTTGCCTTTGACCGCAGACAAAGTACCACACTAAAACTACAGATGTTCAGAAATAATTACAAATGGTAACTATATATACATATACTATACATTTATAATTTCTATATTTTTAAAAATGTACAAAATAGAAGACTACAAAAACGATACGATCACACAGCATATATATTTTTAAATATAACATCTTGGCTTATCGAAATACTTATTACAAGCTAACTCCACCTATAGATCTATAGATTGTAATACCAGGGAAGATAAAGCATTCTACAGATAAAGCTGTGTATTATCATTTTAAACATTGATCATCATCATTATCATTGAGTGTTTTTTACTCGTATTTATTGTAAATTTAAATTATTATAACATCCATATATTTCTAAAAGCAACTAAGAAGAAATTGCCAGTACCTGTGTTAAATTAGAAATCCTCTATTCACAAAACAGAAAATGTTTATACTGGTATTCAAAAAAGTGATAAAGAAAAAAATACACAATATATAGAAAAACAACAGCAAAAGGTTAATATGCGAATTGAATAATATAAGGTGAGTAGAATAACATTGACTAAGGAATCCCAGAGATGAGTGATCCATCCCGGGCAGGTGTATTTATGACAAAGATAATGGAGGAGAAGTGATTTATCAAAAGTTAGGTTGCACGATATCAGGGCTTCATTCACGGCCAATATTGCCTCTATTATTCTTAGATCCTGATAAATGAACCTGAGGGAGGATTTTTCATTGCGATTCAATTTTAGCCGACTATTCACTGTGTTCGATTCAGACCGTCGAGGAAAAGGGGTGGTTCTTTTTTATTTTATTTTTCACCATCATTTTTTATTCGATATGCGTAGAGTATATCGCTTCACTGTTGATTTAACAATGGCCAAAGCTTGGTGCCGAAAACCCCCATTGTAATTTAATTTACGAATCTTCGCATTGAGATTTAGTCGTCATTCTCTCCTGTTTACGATTTTGGTAAAATGTACGTTTGTTAATAACTAATACATTATTTCTATATTTTTTTAACCTGCTGGTTTCTTTCATCAATATATAAGCATGATTCCATTTTTCGTCGCACTTCTAGCGCAAGTTTCACTAGTGTAAATCTAACCAAATTAGCATAGTTGTTGTTATCATTCCCACAAACTTTTGGAATTCTATCCCCATCAATCTCCATCGTTGATTAACTCTCCAAATCATTAAAACTAGACTTTATAAGTTCCTTCCTACCTCATATATTATTATACATTTTATTTATTTATTATTTATCTTTTCACCTTGTAATAATTCCTACATTTTCTTTATTATCTTAGTTCTAATTGTCATTGAAAGTCATTCACCTTTACTCATTTATGTTTTTACATAAATCTTTGCTGTTGGTCCATTGTGTCATCAGGTAGTACACAGGCCCTTTATTATTTAAACGCTAGTCATATCATTGTTATGTTATATGTTGTTTTTAGCCAGCTAGACATACCTATTATGATCCTTTTCGTCATTCTTAGGGGAGAATGACCCAGAATAATATGTTTTTCTATTTCATATCATCTCATCATTAGTTTTTATTAATGACCGCTATCAATGGTTGACAGTATTTCTACGTCGATATACTCATAATTGTATTTGTAAAGGTTTCATCATTTCTTTTCAAGTTTTTCTATAGTTATATTTATTTATTATATAGTGATATCTATATTGATGATATTCTATGGTGATTAAGGTTCCTCAAAAAATCATATCATATCCATTTAGTAATGTATAAAATTCATGCTCTCGACGTCCTTATCAGAAATATACATTGTGCGTGTTAGACCTGTAGCTACAAAATAACTTAAGCTGTCAATTTTGTTGTAAGTAACAATCATCAACTAAGTTGAAGTAACGAAAAAGAAACCCTTATTTATTTTTTAGCATTCAAGAAACTTGAACACTTGTCCAAGAACGCTCCAGGAAGATGCATATTGGACTCATTCAGTGATTTAGGTATGTGATTATACATCTTATTTTATTTATTATATAATTTTCTTATAGAGCAAATAGAGTCTTAAGCACATCAGTTCCTCCAAACCAATGTTTACAACATTTTATTTTATTTTCCTAATGGCAACGGTATACAAATTACCTCTATAAACTATAATAAATCTTTCACATAATAACATTAGAATACATCACTCATCGAAAAAATAACCATACTTTATATTTTCGTAATATAGAGTGCCATTTATATCCTTTATATATATGATGAATAGCATAATGCAGTTGTCATTATGTTCAACCAACGTAACGTTTAAACGTTAGTTTTAACTATTGAGCAAGAAAAAATCCCAAAGCTGTAAGATCACTCCTTTCTCAATCGAAACCATTTAAGAACAACAAGGGTTAGATCAAGTCCAACAAATATCATAATATTGTCAATATTATCAATAAATAAAAAATAAACCATAAAGGTATTTTAAGGGTTTAATAAATAAAATAAAACTCTGACTAAAAATATTACTACCAGATTGCGGAATGGTATAATTATATAACAGCTTTAATGTCTTTCCACGTCTGATCATTTCTGCTTTATTGAAATAGCACTTTCGACATCTCTAATAATCCTGTCATCTTCAGTTATCTCTACAATAAAATAAAAAGTCTAATGACAGAAAACTTTCACCTGCGTATATGGAGACAAGGGCGTAACACAATACGTAACAATGGCCGCAGTCATTAAGTAAAATATATTCTTCTGTGAACTGTACTTAGTTAGAAATTATCCTTTTATTCTACTACAATTAAGCATTCTTAAAATTCAAAAATACAACACCTGAGTTCTTAGTTCTTTATACATGGGTCTTCCGTAAAACTGCTTATCTATACATTTTTGTCTGTGGGAATGGTTCGCAGCTTTTTTCCATTCAGCGTGTCTTAAATGCAAATCAATTCGAATGAGATTACACTCGTAATTCGAGACAGTTATGGGAGTTATGATTATATACATAACTTGGGGATGGCGGGCACCCCACCCCATATAGATCGGCAGGATGGTGAGACAACAATAGAAGAGGAGATAGCCGCGGTCGTTATCTGATGGCAACTGCAGCGCCGTCCGTCACTTCGTCTCTTCGCTCATCTCACAATATTTGTGTATTTTAGGGGAAATACTGATGTCAAAACGAGTCTATTAGGACTTAGTCGATGATTACTAACAATAATAATAATATATGTTTTTTATCCTGGGACTATATACCATAAGAACAATCATTTTTTTCTGCCTAAAAGTGAGCTATTCATTAACAGAACCACGCCGCACTCAAATAAGAAAAAATAGCAAATCTTAAACAGAACTAAGGACGTAGAAAGTAAAATAGACTATATTCAGGGACCTCAGAATTGTGTGGTAACTTCCACATCAGTTTTTTAAATACTTCATGAATAATTGTCAAAAAACTAGTCCGTCAGTCTCATAGTCAGGTCATTATTAAATTTATTAATTTACCTATCCCACTATTAATCATAGTTCGAACCAGCCAAAGAATAACCACCAAAAAAAGCATAAAATCACACTTTGATTTTTCTCCCTTGGATTCTTAACCTTTTCTCTTGGGATGTCTGTTAGTTTCTTTGATGTGTCCTCAAGCTTCGGGAAACTTTGAAGCTTTACAACGGAGACTGACGCGACGTTGACGTGAAATTTTTCTTTCCTATTCATGTCATTACTGGATCACCCCTTCACCCCCATTCTTTCAAAATCCAGTCACCTCCCGGTACCAGATGTTCCATTCTCGCCTCCTTGACCATTTTATCCCCAAAGTAATAGTATGCACTCTTGCCTCATCCTGGGCTACCAAGAGCTCGGTCGAAGTGACTTCGTGACCTCTTCCAAACCAACTAGCAAATCACTGTGTGGTGATTACTTACACGACATGCTAAGTGGTTTTGTCTATTCAGCCTTTTCTCACACAGAAGTAACAAGACGGTAAAATCTCTAAACACCACTTAAAATAATGCTGTTACTAAACATTTCAATAAAGATATATTTGTCTGTTGTTATTATACTCGTAGCTGAGATAAAACAAGACCCAGGTAGTTGTGTAATATTCTTTTGGATTTTCGGAATGTTTTTCTCTCATTTCTCACGTTCAGAGAGAAAGAAAATTCGACCTGTCTTTGTGCTCGGCACCAATAAAACTTATGGGAAACGCCGTTTTTTATATTAGATCATAGACTCCTTCAGACTGTACAACCGCAATAACCACTCCAATAACGGATATTGTGATTTATGATTATGAAGAATTGATTCGGCTAACAGATGAGATCGAAATTTGGCAAGTATCAGTTGGTGATAAATTTAACGAGTGCAATTACCGGTCATTTATCAGCCCGTTGCCTGGGTTCGAAACCCTCAGCTCAGCTGTATCGTCGTTTTAATTATTTCACGACTCCCAGCCTCATATATCTTTTTTTTTTCTGAAGCTCTCTAATCATTCTTCCGTTTATAAAACAGATCATTTTAGCGATATTTTCTATGTTCGACTTTTCAACAATTGATCTAAAAAAATTTGGATTTTAAACGGCAAAATTAAATGTATCTAAACATGAAGTTTAATTGTAATATCCTGGAAGGCTGGTTGTGGTTGTATTCATATTAATTAATGTACAGCACTCTCTGGTCTACCTACAAATTATTTTATGCTGATTAGAGCGCTTTCGTCTCCTATGCTACAATTTTCAAGTATCATATAAATATAGTTATTGAATAGGAAATAAAAATTAAAAATATCAGCAGTTACCCGTAGAAAAAAAGATCTTAATATAAAATACTGTAATGCGAATAGTGATAACAAAACCACTAACTCACATGTGATGTGTAACATAGATTTGGAATAAAAACAGTATTGTTAGCATAATTCTCAGTGTTTTATGTAGATAAATGTTTATATGATTTATTTCAGTGCCTTATTATGCGTTATAAATCAAATAATTTTATTATTTATAAGGATTATGAGCAATAAATCAAATATTTGTATTATGTATAAGGATGTACTACCGCACTAGAGGCAGTTTTCATCGATGTTTTTACTTCAGTAATAAAGAATATTAAAACGACTTACATGATATTTGAAGTCCCTGTTCAAAAAATATTTAAGATATGAATTTTTTTTTCTTTGCCGTTAAGGACACGTTATAAACGAAATTCAAAAACATCTTCAAAGACATGCAAAAAAAAAGAGAGCCAAGAATTTTATAATATTCCGAGAAATTTCTTACCAATGAATTATCTTCTGATTTCTATATATATTATATAGATATATTACTTTGTTGTGCTAAAATTACAATCTGCCTTATAAGGCAATAAGTAATTAAGATAAATGCTCTCATTCATACCATATTTACAACTCATCATTCACTCGCTCATTCATACAATATTTACAGCCCAGAGACCTCCCAAATCCACATGCGAAGAGAAAGTGGAGTCTCGGGAAGTCCCCCACGCTCCTCCGTCAGCCGCGTCACCGGATACTAGCCAGTGGAGGCTGACCAAGAGCGCGAGAGCCACAGACGCTCAGGACATGATTGGAGAAACTGGCCATTGTCAGGACTCCCACTGTCACGCGTTTATAGCAGGTCACGAGGCCACTGCCGTTTCAGTCTCCGAGGAGGATTATAGGGATAAGTGGCGCAGTGCAATGACTGTGCTACAGGATTAGGGTTACTGTGGAATTTCATAAACTTGGAAGGGATGAGTTCTAGAATGTAGGGTATATTAAGGTCTTTATGAAGGGTTGTGTTGCTGACATAATAAGGGGCATTTACTATTGTTCTCAGACTTTTGATTGAAAGAATTGGATACGCTTTATGTTCGACTTTTTTGCTGTCCCCCATAGCTCTATTCCGTATGTCCAGATTAGTTCAAGTATAACTTTGTAGATTAGTAGTTTATTTTCTATTGAGAGATGGGATGTTCTTTAAAGTAGTTTGTACAGTTGTCCAAAAGCGTCTGTTTAGTTCTTGTCTTTTTAGTCTCGTATGTGGGTTCCAGATCAGTCGTTTGTCGAGATGGAAGCCTAAGTACCGTACTGTCTCGGACACAGGGAGAGAAATAGAATTAAAATAAACTAGTGGACAAGACTTGCGACAAAGGGTGAAGGTAATGTGGGAACATTTTGCTTCATTAACTTTGATCCACCATTGATTGCACCAATACTCGATCTCGTCAAGTTGTTTTTGAAGGTTATGGGATGCTATGTCGGGGTCTGGATGGGATGACAAGACTGCAGTGTCATCTACAAATGTGGCCAAGAAGGTATTGGGGAGTAGAGGGGACATCAGCGGTGTATAGGTTATAGAGGATGGGGCCCAGGACACTGCCCTGTGGAACACCTGCATTTATGGGATAGTAGTTAGAGAAATTGTTTGTTATATCGATGTTTTTGTTATTTACATTTTATTTTTAATCGTTTAGAAGCTAATAGAAAAACATTTTCATATTATACCATAGCCCTTAGTAATGGATTCTTACCTATGCTAGCAATATTTTGAAGTAATGGATTTTTGATATAATTACTTACATATTTCTATAAATTTAGTGGGTATCACTTTTAATATATCCAGAATATAATCGGCTTCGGATACTTTGTACAACAGAACTATTGTAGTCTACATTGAATCGTTAAATTTTAGATTATAACGTTAATACTGGTTTTACTAACAAACTGTAAATGAGTAGTTCAGTCTGGATATTAAGTTTAGGATCTCTATTGTTCAATTATAAAAAGATAGATATAGCTAATTTTGTTGTGCATACTAGAGTATAGTTTTATATATGGTGTGAAAATGAGTCTGTGGCTTAGATCCCAAAGGTACTCAACAATAGGCTGCCCCACTAATTTTTTATCCCGATATATATACTTTTTTGATTGATCCTCGAATCGAACAGTGAATGATTGTTAGTTATCGTTTTGAAATGTTTCAACTTAAATTATGTCGAAATTTGGCACTGGCAAGAAGGAGGCACAAAACGCAACAACCATTTTTTGTACGTCAGATATGACATATAACTCAGAAAGGTAGACAAGGGAGCAGCCTCCTTCTTGCTGCAAACCCTTCAATTCCAAAACTGTTAACTACGCTTATAAGCGTCGCAATAATATAAAAGGAAACAGGGTCGTTGGTGGTAGTTGCCGGGTTTTTTCTCGAACTCGGGTACAACTGTATGAAGGAGTTAAATGGGGGAAGTTTTCAGATTCGCGGTATGAAATAGGTATGGCAATAAAGGGTCTAGTTATCCAGAGACAGGCCCGAGAACATAGCCCATATCCGGCTGCCGCCTTAGCGATATTGGCTCACCGCCCTCTCAGTGTTACTGTTATCGTTCCAACTTCTTACTCCTGTTGATAATTTGGACCGATAACTACCCGATACATTTGCATGCGGCCTACCCGTGCCGCAGAATCTGTCGAGAAGTTGTCGCATTCCAATACCACTTTCCGTGGATCCTTTGCATATGTCTACCACTTGAGAGGGGCTCGTTGAAATCATTCCATTGAGTTACTGTACATAATATAAGTTTGTAACAAATCAGACCTGCTAAAGTCGAAACGAGATTTTTCTGGTGAAACACTGCCTAATAATTTCTTTCTCACAAGGTGAGTTAGATAACGCGTTAGGATTCCAGTTAATTATGCTTTAAATCAACAACTGATAGATAAAAAATGACAAGATTCGCTATAAGATGGTTCCAAAGTAAATAACAAGTCCTACTTTTCTGTTCCCACGAGTTACCTTCTACCAATCTTTTTGGTTATTTAATTTTTCTTTTATTGCTTGAGAAGAAATGTTTAGTTAGCGCTGTTTTAACGAAATGAGGGGATTCCATGTTTATATAATGTAAACATTGGTGGATTGTACTGATGTATTTATGATAGACGAATTCTTGGATTTTATTCACATCCTCCAATTTTTCCTCGTGTTCTATTAAATACTATCTACAGCCGCCACCTGCCATGTTGGGCTGGGGTACCTCCTGGGCATGTGCTCTGCTCTTGTCTTTGTTCTCTCTAGGGATAACTCTTTTTTTGAGGGGAAAAAACAAACAATAACTTTTCTAGGTCTCATTTTTTGATATTTTGATAGAAACTTACTATGACCGCCTTCGAACACACATATTTTACCTGATAACCATGTATCTTATATTTTCCGTATTCCATGCTAACCTCCAGTACGATTTTCCTGGTTCATTGTCGAAATGGTTCTTGTCAACGTAACAGCATAAAAATAGATCCCGTAAAATTGAATCAAGTACTCTAGTGATCCTCATTGTATGACTTCTAGGTATAAGAGGTACAAGATTAGCGGTAGCGCAGATTTCACTCTGAGAAGACAAGAAGTGATTTGTCAGACAGTTCCGTATTCTTCTTCGTACGTATTATTATTTTTAGTTAGTTTAATATATCCAGATAAGAGCTCGTACGCGTCAATAGATATGTGTATAATAAAAAAAAAAATGAACGACAAAAAGTAAATAGTACCGTTGATCCTTGAATGAATTGATGGTATCGTGAATGATGATGATGAAGGTAAGGAGGTAGGCGGATAAGGATCTGGCTTGGCCCACTCAGCGAGGATGTTAGCCAGCCTAATCGGATATCAAACAGATACTCTAACCAAACGGCAAGCGGAGACCGAAAGTAAGGCTTCTGAGGAAACTGGAGTCGCTGCTGACAGATCAGCACTAACAAGGACGAACCGGCTCAGTGTCCGGTTTCTCATCTGTCTCTTATCAAATCCTGGGATATTTTTCCCACCAATGTTTCTCAACAGCTTTCGGTGTTATTCGCTATAACATCTCAATCAATACCGAAAATAACTTTAGATTTAACTACTCATTATATTGGTGGAATCCTTTAAACCGTTGTTGATGCTCTGAAAAATTAGACATAATGGAAAAAGGAAAACACGATTAAAGAAAATCTATTGACATTAAGTTAAATTATTTAGATAGTGTCGATTTTACTCATATATTTCATTAGTGTAATGCTAGAAAAAATTTCCCTAGTTAGCCCATTTACATATATTTTTGTGTGGCCTACTATTTACAATTTAATATGGATTAATGCATCTTATATAAAAGGAAATGTTATTATTATCACTAAAAATTATAATATAAACCTAACATTTGAATACAATTACTAATGTGCAAGTACATATGTATATAAAAAATAATATTCATTTATTAGTTTATGTTATGTGTTTGTACATATTTCATGAAAACTGTCGATTCTGAATTCGATTTTTATTCAATCAGGGATTTATTTTCCTAAAGATTTTTTAGTATTCTCTGAGAGCTATGATAAAGTTTCCAGTCAGGATTTCTCCACTTATTTTGAACTTTTTTTGTCTTAAAAAAAACCCCGACTAGTGTAGTTTTATAATTTGCGAAGAACCACTCGTAGTGATTACAGTCTTTTGGCATCGGAGATTTCCATAGTAGCCTCTTATCACAAATAATCGTCATCCTGTTTGAATTGAAGAACATCTGAAAGCTACCTTTCTTAATTTTCTTCAGAATTAAAGTTTTTCCAAACTATTTGGGGAGGGAAAGATTACAAAGTGCTTCGTACCTAACATTATAGATATAAAAAGATTTCTACTAATGGATCAGAGTAGAGTTAAATATTTCTTATATCAGTGTTAAACAATTTTAGTGATCATGTTTTGCGTGTTTCCTGTTAGTGAATCATTTAATATATACAGATTGATTATTACGGATTCCACAATATGGTGTATCTTTACATACACATTGTACTTATATTTACTGTTGCATAGCTACATTCTATGTAATTTGTGAGGTTGACAAGAATTTTCTATGGTAGATTGATGTAAGGAATACAAGCCAAGAACAGAGCGATATGGATGCCTTAATATTTAAATAAAGATTTATTTGTTATGCACATTTAAAATATTAATATCGAGGATATATTCACGGTCAATTTCTATTTTATTATAGGTATATATATTCTTGTTTTTATGACGCAAAAAACTTCCTTATTTAAAAATCTAATATTAATGTTTAGTAAATATCTTAATTATATTTTGCATCTATTAGCCATAGATATATATACAGTTTTAGTGAAAAAAATAAAGGAAATAATGATCGCAAAAGCTTTAAAGAAGTGTCGATTTAAAAATTTCGTGAATTTGGGACGATTCTTTCATATTACAACGATAAAGGTCAGATAAGTTTTAATATTTTGAGGGGGAAACTCTTTTAAGTATAATTATTTTTCCTTGGAACATTTCAACTAATTTTTCTTGTGTTAGTTGCCGAGCAATATGATTCCCAAGTCACTAAGGTGAGTGGTTCTATGAAATATCCCTATAATGGTACATCTTTTGCCATTAAAATCTAGTTTTTTATTAAGTGGTAATTAGGGTTTTTATTTCATTAAGTAAATAATAACTCATCGCCTACCTTAGGATCAGAATTAAATATGGCATCTATCTAAGATTAAGTGGGTAAAATATTAAAATTGTAAGAATACTCCAAATGTAGAGTAAACAATTAACGAAGTTGGCGGAAAAAAATAAGAAAAAAAATATACGAGAGGAATAATATTGGAACGCTGGATATTGGAAGAGAGCTTGGGTATTGTTAGCTGGAATTGGCCAGACACACTGCAGGAACAGACTCCAGGAGACAGTCCCACTCAGGGCACTAATGGAACTGGAAGAATCCCCGGTTCGGGACTATTTTCGGGATTGTTTAACTCGGCCCTTTAGGGATCAGCTCCTACCTTTGTTCTGTCTCTCTGTTCTAGGGCTCTTCTGTGGTTCTGTCCGTGCCTTTGAGGGCGGTTAGCCCATGTCTTCCACAGTGTGCTTCTTCACAACTGTCTTTAGTTCGATGCTTTGCTATTCTCCTATTTGTACTGCAGACTTTCCAATTCCTTACATGCGGCCACGAATAACTCTTATGCGTTAACTGTCTAACAAGCTGCATACACATCTTAATATGTTTGCATATAATAAATAATTCGAAGAAAACTAAATTTACAGTTTTGTAATTTGTTTTCGATTTTCCTTTTAAGTGCGTAAGTATAAAGATTTGTGATGCTTTTGTTTAATTATAGTGCAGATTAAAACTATCTTATGTAAAGTACCATATGGTTTATCATACCACAAATCAACCATATTTGCACAACTGGAAAATCAGCTATGTCTATATTAATCAATTGTAATCCTAATAGCCAGCTCAAACTACAAGGCAAAATTTTTTTCAAAATACGTTTTTAAGAATAATATTTATAACAATACACTACAACAGTTAAATTGCACGAAGTATCAAAAACTGCTATACAATAGTTATGAAGTTATGGCACAAAAAAAGGTGAATTATTAAAAAGAAAAAAACAATATAAAGAGATTAATGGGGGAAACGAAATTATGTACGACAACAGTCAAGTAGGCCGTGTAGTTATGCTTAGTGAAAGACGGTCGAAGCCAAACATATGTAGCCCGTGCATTGGGTTTAACTGAAACTACTGTTTACAGAGTAATTAGGTACACTAATTCCGAAGCGTGTACAAGTACAATAAACCGGGCATATATATGCATATATTTGACTTCGACCGTCTTCAAGAAAAGCAATAACACGGGTTGCTTGCTCGACCTTCAAAACCATTTTTTAAATTAAAATATCAAAAAAAAACTTTAAAAACCTTTTCCTAAATATTTAGATATCAGTCATACAAGAAATCTCTATAATTTTATTAAAATAAATTTTAAAACATTTATTGAGGTTTTCTTTTTTTTTTTTTAAGTGCGCCACTTTTTTTGAGTGGCAGTGTAATTCAAAAGTGATAACCACGAAATTGATAGAAAAATTTAAGCAAATCGAGAAGCTGTTGCTTCAAAATATATCTAACATTGATAAATTATCCAGACATGAGGGCTTAGGACATGATGTATCAACAAGAAATGTCTATCTAGTGTATGTTTAATCTAGTTTTTTTGTTGTTGTTTTTTTCTTCTATTTTTCCTGAGTTTATTTATATTGCTCAATAAATCCCTAATTCATAATCAAGAGCGATTATGTTTCCCTTTTTTTTATAATAGATACATTCCATATTAGCACAAGGTCATTTTTATTGTGTAAATGCAGGTAATAAATTGCTTTATTATACGAACTATAGTCTTGATAAAAAAAAAAAAAATGAAGTCAAGTGTGATTTATCACAAATTTCATGATTGTGGAATGTAAGGGGGAGAAAGCTGCAACAAACTATCTTAATGGCACCTTTCATGGAATTTTGTAAATATAGTTTACACAACATATTAAGAGGTGACGTATTATCAATGTGGACAAAGCAATAATTTAGTTGCTACCATACTCAGCACCACACAAAAATTTTTTTTTTTATGTATTTTAAGTAATGAAAAATATCATGCATCTATTTAAAAATTGGATTTGGTTGAAATTTCAAACACGGTTTCAATAATTATTTTTTATTGATAACTAAATCATATATACATATTGATAATGACGCAATCATATTATGTGGAGACGGCTATTGCCAATATAAAATGGGCTATCCATGTAGTAAAGTTGCACTATATGTCCAACAGGAAACTTAAGATGACTGGGATAGTTAGACAAAGGATTTTGTAAATAATTATTAGTGTTTGAGCCAATCTCAAATTTAAAAACAGAAAACTTTATGTTAAAAAAAAAAGAAGAAAATTATTTCCGTGGCTATCGCTGCTACTGCTACCTATGAGATACAGCAGGAACGACCTCGCGCGTTGGACACCTGTTTGGGGTTTATCGAGATCCGTCACTATGGATCCTAACTTCGTTGTAGTAGCATCAGAATTTGTCGAGTACCGAAATTAACTTGTGAGATTCATTTGTCGAATCCTAAGTTATCGGTTTGAATCTGATGGTAGTCATAACAGATACATGGTTCGGAAGTTTTTTGTATCCTTCGCCTGAAATCGAGGAAAGCAGGCAAAAATCATCCATTAGGCCAGAATCTCCTGCCCGAGGCTGAACCGATCGCCGGACAGGTAAAAGGGGATTGATTCCTAATATTTTCCTTTCAATTTCGATCTATCCGATCCCGAAAACCACCCCTTTTCCCTTACAGAGAGACGGGTCAGCGGTGACGGGATTCTGCTTTTGGTGGTAAGTTTGGAATTTATTGAATTTAAAATTATTAATTTATTGATTATTAATATAATTTGTTGCTATGTTTTACTCGATTTCGGTATTTGTCGTCGTTATTTGATATCACAGTCCACTGTCAGAGAAATAAATTGAAAACTCGTTCGTTCTAATTTTGACCTAAAATTGTATTGGTGATTTCACAGCTAATTTATCCGCGTTCACAATTAGCCAAACAAATAAGTGACCTAAAATCTAAATAATCTGATGAAAACTTCTGGAGTATAGTTGATATAAACAATTTTTTATTCTTGAAAACAATTATCATAAATATGAAATTGTTTTTCAGTTTCACATACTCGGTGAATCATTGATTTTAACAATGAATACCGTAGTATCGATCTATTATATCTCCTGTTCGAGAGAATCATCCACGTACATCTCTCAGGGCACTGCGAGTCACAAGAAGTCATCCCACCAGAGCAGTGCAACAACCTAACTTCAACAACAACAACCTGGTGAGATTGCAACACCACGTCGCATCGAACGTCCGGAGCAACAGAGCTACCGCTATGATTTCACTGGGCTGTTTCCCCTTTGAAAGCTTTCGACTCTGTCGACCACTACATCCTACTCCAACGTCTGAGGGAATATGAATTCTCGGATCAGCTGCAGAACCTGATGAGATCCTATCTTACAGGCAGAACTTTTTCGGTTCGTATAGGCACTACGTCTACGACCCGAAGAAATTACACTGCCGGTGTCCCCCAAGGATCGGTGCTAGGCCCCCTGCTGTTCAACATTTACACCGCCCACATCGTAGGAGCCTCGTACCCCAACTGCGAGGTATCCGCGTATGCAGACGACATTGGTGTTTACAGCACTAGCATCAATCCCACCAGAGCCCTGAAATTCGCTGAGAGCGCCAGTCAACAGATCGCCGAGAAACTCGATGCCGTCCACATTAAAGTCAACCCGGCCAAGACGCAAGGAATTATATTCAGCTATAAATCCGGAAGAAAGAAGCTCCCGAAATCCTTCGTCTTAGACGGCAAAGAGTGCCAAGTAAGCAACAAGCTATGCTACCTTGGGATTACCCTCGGTAGAAGGGAAAGAGTGTTAGGAAGAAATTCTTCAGCCTCGGACACCTACTTCACAGCCCGGCTTTATCGGTACGCCTCAAGCTGCTGATATACCAGAGCGTCCTAAGACCTGCTTTGATGTATGGGACCCCTCTCTTCAAGTATCTGACTCCTAACACTCTCAAAACGCTCCAGCAATTTCAGAACAGAGTTCTCCGCACCTCCCTAAAACATACCCCGTTCGACCGAATGAAGGCAGACGAGATGCATACAAAATTTGAAGTGCTCACCATTCAAGATTTCATCAAGAGAAGACACATCAAATTTTTCGACTCACTCTGACACAGCCACAACCCACTATTCTCCGACCTTCAACCACCACCAATGCCCGTCAGATGGAAGCACTGCTGGACCACCGAAGCCTGGAGACAGATGGACGTAATCGAACCCTAGCCCCCTGACGGAGACTGAAGATCTACACCCAGCCGAGAGATTGAGGCCCGATCTCCGAAGCTACAAGACCCCATCTACCTGTTTAAGCAGGGTCGACCTGGTGGGGAATGGGGGACACCCCTTAGTGAAAGGCACTCATTAGCCCAAAATAATTTTCCCACATCCTATTTTAAAAGTTTGAGAGCTAAGGAAAAAAAAAAAAAATATATCTCCTAATAGCGAAGAAATGCACAAAGACATGGAGTGCCAACAATCATGCAGTGAGTTTGAGATTGTATGATGTATAACATGTAAACAATTGTATGAATAATTAAATAATTATTTATTTGTTTACATAAGAATACCAACCATAATTTTTATATCCTGAAATTTTAAATATGTCCAAGTATGAATTTACTTTGAGCAAATGGGCCTTTAAGAATGTTCTAGAATCTAATTAGATACACGAAAAAAAAAGAGGTGTATCCCTGGTTGACCGGAAAGTGGAGGTGCATTGCAATAACTATCCATTTGACTGAGAATTAATTAAAACAAGGGAGTTATCATAAAAAAACTAATCTAAAAATAATAAAACACACCTATAAAACGTAATAATAAACATGAATGAGTAATGGGATAAGTAAATAAAACTATCCCCGAGAGAGAGAGTCCGGGTCCAGAGCAACGGTAGGCTGGACACGTAGTGAGAGAGCGAGTGGGTCCGAAGTAGGAACAATAAAAAGTTGCAATATTTCAGCAGACAGGCTCTCCACAGGGGCATAAACCCTTGCACCCGCCCAGGAGAAAATGAGCGTTTCACTAAATCCAAAATGGTAGCCCGGCTCCCATATACACTGCCGCGTCATATTTCGCTGTCCTTTATACAACCCCTTTGTGCGCTTGTCCTTTATAGGGCCACCCTATCCGCCCAGACTATCTACATGTCTGTAAACAGCATTTTAAGCCGATATTATTATCATTATCCAATCCGAAGAGAAATGATCTATTTTCAAGTATTACGTTTAATGTGTGGTCATGAAAACATTAAGTGTATACCACAATGCCTTGTAATTGATTTGTTTTTTTAAAGGCATGGTTGGGTCAGGTCAACTCACCATCCAGGATTTCTCAATAGTATTCGCACTTGGGGTCTGGTCATAGGCAATGTTCAGACCACACAGTTTCTGAAGCCAGTGCTTAACGTGGATCTCAAAAGCTGCAACTGGGGTAGCGTCATCTCTTCGCGATTCCACTAGACTTAAAAAGGAGAGAATCGGAATAGCCTCTTGATGTCTGAGCAGATTAGAGTTGATAGGTATTCCATGAGCGACTTCTTCCACCTTTTTTTTTTTTTTTTTTTTTTTTTTTCCCTTCATAGCCCCTTTAAATTTACAGATAATTATATATAATTATAGATCCTCAGGCGAATCTATTTACAAATTATTTTGTATTTCCTGTAGCATCACTACATTATATACAGGTTTTGTTATTTTATAGAAATTATATAATGTATAAACAAGTATAATGACATAAATTATACGTGACTTGACGAAACTGACTAATAAGGTGATGGGGCTCACCTTTTTGATCAACCTTAAAACTAACTTACATACTAATTCTTATCATAATTTTTCCCCGACAGTCTGTTGCCATCGATGCGGGAGGGGTGGCGGGGTCATAGTGTTAAACACTGGATTTATCAGGTGCTGCAACGAGCCAAAAAACTTAATGTGTCTCCGGCGGATGAACTCACCCACCGACGGCACACCAAGCAACGGGTGCAGGTCAGCGTTCTTCAACCTCTCGAAAGAGGTGTGTCGGACCACTTTTCGCATGATTCCATTCTGGAAGTGTTGGAGACATTTGGCTGTATTGTCAGTCAAGTGGGTAAATAGTGGGGCACCGTACAGCAGAGCTGGCCGGAGGACACATTTATATATCATCAATTTAAGACGAAGCGACAGGTTAGGTGAGGTTAGCAAGTGCGATAGCCGGTAAGACCTTTGTCGTACTTTTTCTATTTTATTACTAAAATGAGTAGAGAAATGGAGATGCCTATCCATTTTTATACCCAAATAGTGCATTGAGAAAGCTGGTGAGCTCTCTTGCCCTCCCACGCTATACGATTTTGGCAAGGATTTTTTCCCCTTTTGGAGGGAGAAGATTACGCAGTCGGTCTTCCCGGCGTTTACGCTGATGTTTAACATGCCCAGTCTGTCACTGATAACGTTACAAACTGACTCGGCGTGTGTAAGAGCTCTTTGTGCACTCATGCTGCTGCTGTAAACCGCAATGTCGTCGGCGAAAGCGATTACAGTAGCTTTCTGATAGTTTGTCCCAACAATTTCAGATGTGTACATACTGAAAAGAACCGGAGATAGAACCGCTCTTTGAGGAACTCCACAAGTCAGAGGGAATGGGTTAGAGAGGCAATCACCCACCCGTACCCTCACCGATCTGTTCTTCAAGAACGAAACCAACATGGTATATAGCTGCTCTGGGCATTCCCAGTCACAAAGCTGTCGGCACAGCATCCCGTGGGACACTGAGTCGAAAGCCTGTGTGCAGTCCAACGAGATCATAACAGTTGCTGTATTCTTGTTGATACCAAGGGTGGCTTCCGTTTGTACCTTCACGAGCGGATGTTCTGTACTCAGATGAGCCTGAAAACCTGTCTGCTCATACGGAATGATAGCATTTTCCGAACAGAACCCCTTCAGGTAGTTTAGTATTATCTTTTCGAGAATCTTCCCCATGTGAGGGAGAAGACTGATCCGGCGATAGTGGGCTGGGTGGTCGCCTCTCTTTGTGGGCTTGCGCAGCGGGAACAAGATAGCTTGTTTCCACGCTGTCGGGAAGTATCGCAACCTGATACATGAATTGTACAGGTTAACAAGTTGGGCAATCCCTCTCCTCGGCAGCTGTTTCAGCAATACCGTTTGTATCCCGTCGCCCCCTGGTGCTCGGTTTCCCTGACACCGGCGAAGAATCGCCTTAAGCTGCTTCGGGGAGACAAACATATAGTTCTGACCTGTCCTCAGCTGCTGAGGTTCGTGGTAGTTACCTGTCCTAGCGGTGTTGTCTGCGGTATAGTGGTCGGCCAATATTTTAGCCTGTTCTTCCGATGTGTACAGGGTGTCTCCGTCATGAAGACGGACACCTGAGTCCTTCTTGGTAGTAGTCTTTAGGAGCTTCCAAAACTTACGGAAATCGCCATGTAAGCCATGTAGCCGTTCGTGCCACGTTGCCGTCTTCCAATTCCTCATCAAGCCACGAATTTGTGTTGTAAGAGAGTTTACAACTTTCTTGGCCTGACGATTCCTTGTTCTATACCAGTTATTTTTCCAATTATCGCGTAATGCAATAAGTCGAAGAATATGGTCTGGTGGTTTTTGTAGCATGGGTGGCTTCGGGCTAAACTTTGGGACAGCTGTGTTAGCTGCATCGACGATAACCTCGGTCAGGAAAACTACCTGTCGATCCACTTCCTCTGTACTGCGGAGAACAGGAACCGTATGCAATTGGTGGTAAAGTTGTGATCGATATAGGTCCCAGTCAGCCCGACGATAGTCGTACTTCGTGGGACGCGGGATCACAACTCTACCGTCAATGGAATACAATACTGGTAGGTGGTCGGTCGTTACTAGGTCCAGGGTCTCACAATTGTTTATCCTGTGTGGCTGTTTTGTGAGTAAAAGATCTAGGGTGGAGGTTTGTGCGCTGTTACCTCTATGGCGAAAGGTGTGGTTCTGAGGGCGAACGACAGTAAAGGGCGCCTTTACCAAGGCTCTCCCCGCTGGGTTGGCGGTGGCATTATTCCACAAGGTATGCCACGCATTTAAGTCTCCGACAACCCAGTGGTTATTTCTCTTGGCACACTCTTTAATAAGAGCTGAGAACTCTTGGAGAGACGCCCTCGGTCTCTTATACATGGCGGTGAGATAAATGGGTGTCCCTAAATTTATTTTCACCGTCAAGTGGTGGAGCCTGACATCAAATGTATTCAGTGGCGGATCCACTTTCATCCATGTGATGCCGTGCCGTATAGCCACCAGAACTCCACCGTAGCCATCGGTCCGTTCGATGACAACAGAGTAGCCCTGTAGCCTTACGTTCTGGTTCACAATTCTCGTATCCGTTAGCACGACGATATCCGGTGTGGAGATCGCTATTAGCGCCTCCACTTCTTCAAGTGTAGTCATCAGACCGTCAACGTTGAAGTTAAGTATCTTGTACTTACCCATGGCGTGCCAATTGAGCAAATACGGTCTGTAGTCCGGACATAAATTCCCTGATCATGGTCTCAAGAATCGAGAACCAGGGCGGAAGGCCAGGGGTGTCACGTCTTGATGACGTTGCAGAGGCGACTTCTGCGTACGTCGCTCCTGCTGTGAAGTTCGGTGTGGTGGTGGGTGGCTGTTGGTTACTGCTCCTAGGCTGCTGGCGTTGGTGGACTGGCGGCGCTTTCCCCGTCTGCTTCTGCTTCTTCTTCTGGTCCGCGGCGTCTTGTAGCTTTACACGGTAGGGGCACGCTCTGTACGAGGCTACGTGAGGTCCCCCACAGTTGGAGCACTTTGCTTCTTGTGCCTTGTCACATTGAGCTGATGCGTGTTCTTGCGAGCAACGTACACAGACGACTTTTTGGCCACAGTGGTTTTTAGTGTGACCAAACTCCTGGCACCTGTGGCATTGTGGCATGCCCTTTTGTCCACCCTTCATTTCCCTATCGCTTATTTGTAAGAGGAGTGTGTAAAGCGGCAGTCTGTTTCACCGAGTAAGGAGTGATGCCATCATAAGATCTGACTGACCAGCAAGCCAAAGAAAATTTATAATGAGTTCAGAAAACCTAATACTATAGAGAGCCAATGATTGATTACATGAAGAAACGAAGAATAAGCCATCTAACAATAGACAATACGATTTGCCCGCTAAATCCAGTTCAAGAACAGGTTCAATTTCATTACATATATATTTATATACTATCGTTTATTTAGCTTTCACTAATTTAATTATCAAATGATTAACGTAATCTTACTCCCTTTTCCGCCTTTATCCTACATGCACATGCTTGTTTTATCCTATTAAAGATACGTTTAACTAATTTTGCTTGTCCTTTCAATGCCCCATATACTCGTATTAACATGATTAACATGTCTTACATGGTTAAAATTAATCAGTCCACTTTCCACTACCACAGTTTGTGTAAGTTCAGATCTACCCTTCTAATGAGTACATATTCAACAGATGACATCACTTCGTTTGCTCACTTGTAATGTTGAACAATACCGTTCTATACGATTACTTTAATTAAAATTATTTTCGATGAAGACAAATATTTTTTTGGTCACAGTAAAAAAATACAACGGTTCTAGATGATTTTAAAGAATGCTGTACTGGAGCTTTTTCTATCTATAGTGTAGTTATTTGAGATGGATCGCAATATTTTTGATTAGTAAAAAAACCATCCTATTCACTGAAATTCTGACTAAAATTCAAAATGAAACGTTGGTCGTCCATATTGATTTGACTTTATACACAAGTGGTTTGTTCAAATCTACTCACAGATGTGTTTCAGTCTTTGGCCGTTGTTGACCGTTATCTGCTCGATCTTCGGGGCAACCTGCCTATGCCTTACTTGAATTCCTTCATTGGATTAGGTGTAAAGTGATTTTAAGAATTGCCCTGATTTGACTGCTACATTAAATCAGCTATTAGGTCAATGAGCCAGGAACAATTCCCCTTCAGGTTGGGTGTGTACTATTCATTCCATGTCATTTTTCAATTTTAAAACAAACCACCGCATGTATATGGCTTAAATAAAACCATTAACTCTTACAAACAATATTTGAGTCATTTTTTGGGTCTCAATGAGGGCAACCTCATTTATTACTGTGCTTTCCTTCTTTCATAAACATATTTAAGCTGTGTGATAATGTATGGAACGCGATAGACGGTCAGAAGCAAATTATTTTTGAGAACACAATATTTCATTGATTTTTTTTTTTTTTTTTTTTTTTTTTTTTTTTTTTTTTAAAGTTTCTGCGCATGCGCTACTATTAACAACCACGTACAACTATCGCTCTCCAAATCTATACCGATAACTACCGTTATAGACCCTTTTTCGTCTTTGGGATTGTGTCAACTGGCAACTTAAGTGAGGTGGCCACGAGGGAGCCCTCAATAAGTGAGTAGATCGCTAGTACATTGGTGTAAAGTGTAAATAATAGTGACATCGGAGAGAGTAGTCGGCCATCTTGACTGAGGCATCAGTCGTCGTTCACGATACATAGCCGTTCTGAGCCAGACCTGATAGGTGGCTCAGAGCCAGACCTGATAGGTGGCTCAGAGCCAAGACCGGTGCCTCGCCATTGGAATCCCACCGGCACTACGTATTTTATTTATTATTTTCTTTTTTTTTTAACTAACAAAAATCTTAGCTAATGACAAAATGAGATTTTATCAGCAGATAATATCACAAAATAAAAAGAAAAGATCGAGGTCCTTAGGCCCAACTCCACCAACGTCGCCAGTAAAGCGAAAACCCAGACGCTCAAATAGGAACATCCCTACAAACTCATCTGCTGCCAGCTCTATGGAAGATCTACCACCACTTGCCAGCACTTCAAAAGAAGAAACTGTAGCAGAATCTCCATTCTTCACACCGAATAGCTTCGAGGTACTGAGAAATAGTCAACCTGACGACATGGAAGTTATTCAAACACCAACACAGCCCAAGCCGCCTGCTATATTCGTAAGGAATATTAGCAATTTCAAACTATTGTGCTCACAAATGAGCAAAGTTGTAGGTACCGGAAAATATACGTGCCTCAATCGCTCTCGGGATACAAAAATTTCCCCAGACACTCCGGATACTTATCGAGCGATCATTAAGTATTTGGAAGAAACCAATGCAGACTTCCATACATACCAGTTGAAACAAGAACGATCGCTTCGAGTAGTGATAAGAAATCTGCACCCGACCACACCAGCTGATGAAATTGAAGACGAACTATCAGCTCTGGGGTTCAAAGTTCGGCAAATAACCAACGTTTTACGTGAGGACAGACAACAAAACGAATCCACCAAAACGGCATTACCGTTATTTTTTGTAGATCTCGAGCGGACACCTGGCGTGGAGAAAATTTATGAATTAACAACCCTGTATTACACAAGAATACAGGTCGAAAAACCTTACCCCAATAGAGACATCGTCCAATGCCATAATTGCCAAGCATATGGGCACACAAAATCGTATTGCCACCACCCTCCTAGGTGTGTAAAGTGTAGTGGGCAGCACAAAAGCGAATTGTGCAAAAAGCCCCTAAAATCGCCTGCTGTATGCGTGCTCTGCCAGCAAGACCATCCGGCCAACTACAAGGCCTGTGAGGCCTATAGAATCCTCAAGTCCAGGAGCGAGCAACGTCGCCGGCCGGAAGAAGAGAAGCCAGTAAGAGGTAGCTCAAGAAGCGCCCCCACCAGAAATTTGAGGCCTTCTGTCTCTTTTGCTGATGCCGTTCGGAACAGAGAGCAGTCACAGGCACTGCCCACTTCTCGTCCGCAAGTATCTCTTCCCCAGCATTCCGCTCATCCCGCCAACCAGCAAACCTAATCCCATCCTCAACCACACATCTTGCATATTCCTTCACCACCAAGCTCTTCAGATCTCACTAGCCTATTAACATCATTCCTTACAGAATTCAGAACCCTAATTACCCCTCTCATTTCCCTTCTTACAAATCTTGTCTCCTACCTTATCCCCGTTAAACAAAATCCATAAGTGGATCCTTCTGACTCCTTATCCATTCTCCTTTGGAATGCGAATGGTGTTCGCACCCACACTAACGAACTGACAGCACTACTCCATGACAAGAAGATCGACGTAGCTCTTATTACTGAAACAAGACTTACGAGCAAACGACCATTTACCGTTCGACAGTACCAGACTTATCGTACTGATCACCCAGATGGAACAGCTCATGCAGGTACCGCTGTCATTGTCCATAACTCCATATCCCACCACATAGTTCCTTTGGTAGCACATGATTTCCTTCAATCCACTGCAGTGTCAATCACCACCTTCACTTTTCCTCTTACACTTGCATCAACGTACTGCCCTCCCAATAAATCCATTTCCGACTCCCAATTCATCTCCTTTCTAGACTCCATCGGACATCGTTTCCTTGTGGGTGGGGACTTTAATGCGAAGCACCAACACTGGGGGTCAAGATCCACAAATACACGAGGACGTGCTTTGCTGTCTGCACTCACACGGAAACATTGCTCCACTATCACTCCTGACACAGCCACCTATTGGCCATCAGATCCCAACCGAAATCCTGATCTCCTTGACTTCTTTTTTTACAATAGTTTAGGAACACTAAACTATTCACTCAAGCGCCTCGATGACCTTTCCTCCGATCATAGCCCTTTATTATTAACCATTTCCTTAAGACCAATTCACAAACTGCCTCCTCCTTCATTTATTAGGGGCCCAGTTGACTGGGACCACTTCCGTCAGCTTCTTACAGAGTCCGTAAACCTCAAATTATCCCTGAAAACATCCCAAGACCTAGACGATGCAGTGCATTCTTTCACTACTCTGGTCCAGTGGTCGGCTTGGGAGGCATCGTCACCCCATCGTCACACAAAAATCCACAATCATAATCGTTTACCTCAGCATCTCAAAGATCTAATCCAATCCAAACGCCGCTCCAGAACAGTGTGGCAAAGATCCCGGCATCCTATTGATCGTCGCACGTACAATCAGTACTGCCGATTGGTAAAGTGGCGATTGGCATCCTTCCGTTCCGATTCTTTCAATTCCTACCTCTCCTCTCTGTCCACCAGGGATAACTCCTTGTGGAACGTAACCAAAAAAATCCTAAAGTATCAACCTGTTTCACACCCACTCCGTCGTGATGATGGGTCCTGGGCGGCTTCGGATGGGGATAGGTCGGAGGAATTTGCTCTGCATCTTACCCATACTTTCACACCTCACCTTTCTCATCAAAGCCATACTCACAGCACAACTGTGGAAGATTTCCTCACTTCACCTATTCCTCTCTCTCTTCCACCAAAAGCCGTTAACCCCTCTGAGGTTAAATACCTTCTGAAAAACTTACCTTACCGAAAATCCCCTGGATATGATCTCCTTACTCCTCAAATTCTCAAACAACTTCCTCCTAAAGCCATAATCTTCCTAACCTACATATATAATTGCATAATCCGAACGACGCACTTTCCTCTCCTCTGGAAACACTCCATTATTGTCCTATTCGCCAAACCCGGTAAACCACCCAATGACGCCTCATCTTATCGTCCAATTAGCCTACTCCCTATCCTCTCAAAAATATTTGAGAAACTCCTACTAAAACGTCTACTTCCCATTGTTGAATCCAAAAACCTTTTTCCCACACACCAGTTTGGCTTCCGCCAACGACATTCCACTGCTCAACAAGGCCTTCGCGTTGTTGATCACATCTCCTCAGCCCTTGAAACCAAACAGTATTGCACTGCTGCCTTTCTCGATATAGCTCAAGCTTTTGACAGGGTTTGGCACGCAGGTTTGCTCTACAAGCTCAAAAGATATTTACCACAGACCCTTTTCCTAATCCTACAGTCCTACCTTTCAAACCACTTCTTCCAAGTCCGCTGTGGTTTAGAATACTCTAACTTCTATCCCATAAGTGCAGGAGTTCCACAGGGCAGTGTCCTGGGCCCCATCCTCTATAACCTATACACCGCTGATGTCCCCTCTACTCCCAATACCTTCTTGGCCACATTTGCAGATGACACTGCAGTCTTGTCATCCCATCCAGACCCCGACATAGCATCCCATAACCTTCAAAAACACCTTGACGAGATCGAGTATTGGTGCAATCAATGGCGGATCAAAGTTAATGAAGCAAAATGCTCCCACATTACCTTCACCCTTTGTCGCAAGTCTGGTCCACTAGTTTATTTTAATTCTATTCCTCTCCCTGTATCCGAGACAGTACGGTACTTAGGCTTCCATCTTGACAAACGACTGACCTGGAACCCACATACGAGACTAAAAAGACAAGAACTAAACAGACGCTTTGGACAACTGTACAGACTACTTCAAAGGACATCCCATCTCTCAATAGAAAATAAACTACTAATCTACAAAGTTATACTTAAACCAATCTGGACATACGGAATAGAGCTATGGGGGACAGCAAAAAAGTCTAACATCAAGCGTATCCAATCCTTTCAATCAAAAGTCCTGAGAACAATAGTAAATGCCCCTTATTATGTCAGCAACAAAACCCTTCATAACGACCTTAATATACCCTACATTCTAGAACTCATCCCTTCCAAGTTTACGAAATTCCACAGTAGCCTTTCCAACCACCCTAATCCTGTAGCACAGTCAATGCACTGCGCCACTCATCCCTATAATCCTCCTCGGAGACTGAAACGGCAGTGGCCTCGTGACCTGCTATAAACGCGTGACAGTGGGAGTCCTGGCAATGGCCAGTCTCTCCAATCATGTCCTGAGCGTCTGTGGCTCTCGCGCTCTTGGTCAGCATCCACTGGCTAGTATCCGGTGACGTGGCTGACGGAGGAGCGTGGGGGACTTCCCAAGACTCCGCTTTCTCTTTGCGGTGGATTTGGGGGGTCTCTGGGCTGTCTGTAAATATTGTATGAATGAGCGAGTGAATGATGAACTGTAAATATTGTATGAATGAGAGCATATATCTTAATTACTTATTGCCTTATAAAGGCAGATTGTAAATATTGCACAATAAAGGAATAAAGGCGATTTTTCTTTTACTTAATTTTGTACCGTTTTAATTATTTGATTAGTTTTCTATGATCGCCAACAAACTACTATTTCTCTCGGTTCGATAGGATTGTTTTATATATGATTATTACGTATGGTATGAATGTATTTATAAATATTCTTTATTTAATTTTTTTATTTCTAGTCGTTTATCTTTTTTTGTTTATGTCCCTCACGTGCGAAGGAGGAAGTGGAGTCTTGGGAAGTTACCCACGCTCCTACGTCAGCCGCGTCACCGGATAACAGCCAGTGGAGGCTGACCAAGAGCGCGAGAGCCACAGACGCTCAGGACATGATTAGAGAAACTGGCCATTGCCAGGACTCCCACTGTAACTTATTTATCGCAGGTCACGAGGCCACTGCCGTTTTAGTCTCCGAGGAGGATTATAGGGATGAGTGGTGCAGTCCAATGACTGGGCTAGGGAATTAGGGTGGTTGGATAGGTTACTATAGAATTTCAATCATACATGAAAAAAATAAGTTGTGTATGCCTGATTGACCGGAAAGCGGAGGTGCATTGCAATAACTATCCATTTGACTGAGAATTAATTAAAACAAGGGAGTTATCATAAAAATTCTAATCTAAAAATAATAAAACACACCTATAAAACGTAATAATAAACATGAATGAGTAATGGGATAAGTAAATAAAACTATCCCCGAGAGAGAGAGTCCGGATTCAGAACAACTTAAGGAACTTAACTTAAGGACTTTTTAAACTTAAGGAACGTTAACTTAAGGAACAAATTTAAAGATTCCGCTGCCTTTTTCAAGACCAAAATTTTAATAAATAAGTTGACACATAAAAATATAATTCTGGAAATCATTTGTTGAGGATAAGTAGGGCTTCGCTCGCCCATCCTCCGTTGTTCATTATTTTTATACATAACAGGTGTTTAAATATAAAACTAACTTCCATCAACGATAAATTGTTGATTTTATTACTAGACCTAAACTGTAATATTATCAATCAATGAACGGTAGCCTTAAGGTATCTTAGTTATCGGAGTTACATGATATTCAAAGTTCAATTGAGTTGGATTGAATTGAAGTTCTCCTTCCGCTTGACCACCGGCCAAAATACACCCTCCCAACTGTATGATTTGTTCTGAAAGGCCTGAGTCTTTGAAGTTAGTTTTCAATTAATCCCCCTCTGGAGGGGAAGTAAATAGAACGAAAACAAGGATAAATAAAATAAATAAATGAAAAAAAAAATGAGAAGAAAGGATTCTTTTGCAGCACACATAATGAAAGCGGACCATCTCCTTGTAAGGAGGCCTTTGTTTTAGGTCGCTATTAATATAAATTAAGCCTTTCCCTTCTGTGTTCTTATAGAGGGCCGAGGGTCGGAGGGCTAATGGAGAAAAAGGGCGATTAAGGAGAGTCTATTGGCTGCGGAGCAAAAACTGCTCTGTGAGTCACTGCCTGCAATTTTACTGCGGCAGGCGCCCGCTCTTCCTTCAGCCGGAGCCACTTCCTTAATGGGCCGTTTTATTGTATTTTATAATCACTTCCGAAAAGGTTTATGGCGGTTTCGGTCCACCAATTTAAGAGTGCTCTCGGATATTATCAATTGCGCAGGATTAAAAGCTCTCATTTTATATGCCTTATGGGATTATAGTCTGATTATTTTAGTCTATAATGCAAAGATTCGTGAATTGAAATTTACATAATAAATATTTTTTTAGCTTGATGATGTTATGATGGCATTTTTGCCATCTCCACATATTTTGCTCAAAAAGCAATTGATTTTTTTTCGATCTGGCGTTGAAAATTTGCACACTTGATGGCAAAAGGTTGTTGATAACGAGAGTGATTGATTAAAACCAAAATCTTGTTCAAAATTTATGTGTGAGAATTTAATGTAAAAAAACGACATTACTTTCCGATCCCCCTAGTACTTTACTATGATTTTTTTCATGAATTCAAGATTAAGAGAATAAACAATAATGGGTTATCTCAGGAGCCTCCGTGCCAGTTTATTGAAATAAAAAAAGCGTATGATGAACTCTTAAGAAAAATTGTATTATTTTAATAGTGATTTTCTATTAGTACATCCGAGTTCTAATAGAGGTATTGTAATAGTGGTTTTACGATAATGTTTTATATTGTAGTTCGAATATGTCATCATGCGCTGGCTACCATCGCTTGGGCAGTTCATATAGTTGTTAGTTACCCACCTCGTTGTCGGAGCGTTCCTACAAGCGTTAGTAGAGTCGAATATACGAAATAACCCCGTTTCCCTTTCTTGTTATAGATACACGTTTGTGGCCTGCGGTTATCAACGTAAGAGTAGTTTTACTTATGCAGTAAATTTAGCTTTTTCGTACGCACCAGATAATTCCCATTTCCCCCCGGACAGTCTTTAGTGTTACGATTGTCACCTTTGCATTTAGCTTATTTAGTTTACAATGTGCTAGTTCTGTGAATAGAGTTTTGGCGAGTTGATGTGTGGAATCAACTAGACACACGAATTTTAATCATTTCTTTCCAACGCCATATTAAAATATTCATACAATCTCTACTTCTTACAACAACAATAAACAAAAAGGTTCTCCATTACGTGGTTTACGGTGTGCCTAGTCGGTTTCAATTAGCCAATGGCAAAGTTGCGGATCGATAGAGGCGGTAAACAGTAAACACTCGCCATTCGAGTGCAATATATTTCCGGCGAACCGCAGCGGTGATCCTAATGACTGCGGCTGAGGGAGCGGGGCTAAAGCGGCGAAACTAATTTAGGGACGCTCTAGCGGCTCGGTTCAAAGGCTGCTCTCGGGCCTCTACCGGGGTTCTACCGGTGGAGGTAAATGATATCTTCACTGCAGGACACCTCTTTTATCGTGATAATCTATTTACAAATCCGTTATATAACATTTAATTATCTACAGAGTAAGATGGCATCCCTCCCAGTCTCGAACTCAACGGGAATTCTGGAAATTTTGAGAAGTAAACCTTTAAGTTCAAAGTTCTGACATCAGACAAATCACACGACCTGTACTCATAAAAACTATTTAAGGTCAAAATATATTATAAGGCCTTAAGGGCCGCTACTCCCTTCTATACCAACAACCGTACCCTACTGATCAATATCCGATTCATTCAAGATCTAGCTATTAACCTTAACACCTCCCTGGACATCCTAACCTCCGACCGTCAATGCTATATACCTCCATCTCATACCCGGCTACCCAAAGCGACGCCTAAGACAGAGGTGGCCTCCTCCATACCAACTGACAGTTTATAATTTAGCTGTGTTGTGACTACAAAAGTGACAAGTAAAGTTTTTTAACAAGCCTTTTCCCGCAAAAACGTAACAAGACAGTATTAACTGAAGTTCAAAGCACTTCAAAGCTACTGTATTGATTGCATGTAATTATTTAAATAAATAAATGTACTGCTGAAAATATCTGTGCTAACTTCTTTACTTATCCAATGACGTGGCTGACAGAAGAGTGTGGGGGACTTTCTAAGACTTCGCTGCCTCTTCCTCTCGCACGGGGGGGGGGGATCTCTGGGCTGTTTGTAAACATTGAATGAATGAATGAGTGAATGATAATTGTAAATGTGGTAGGAATGATCATTTATCACAATTACTTATTACCCAACTAAGAAGATTGTAATTTTATCTTCATAAAGTTGTTATAAATGCAAAAAAAAATGCTACCGGCACGATGGCAACTCGCAAGATCGGGTAGAGCAGAGGAAATGGTAGACATCACTACACTGACCCACTGACAACAAGCCTCTAAGGGGCACCCTCACTCTGACATCAGACTAACAACGACCACACTACATGCCTAGAAAGACTCTAGGCCCAGCCAGCGGTAGACTCATGAGAGTTATTATACAGTACTGACTTAACCAACCTCCACCGAGGATTCCCACATTCCTAACTCCTCTCACACCACCTTCAAGCAGGTACTCCTAGTACAAGGTTCCTATCACTCCAAATATTTTATATTTTTCCCACATCCTAAATTCGACCTAGAGAGCTTCGAAAAAAAAAAAAAAAAAAAAAAAAAAAAAAAAACACTACCAAGAAGGACTCAGGTGTCCGTCTTCATGACGGAGACACCCTGTACACATCGGAAGAACAGGTTAAAATATTGGCCGACCACTATACCGCAGACAACGCCACTAGGACAGGTAACTACCACGAACCTCAGCAGCTGAGGACAGGTAAGAACTATATGTTTGTCTCCCCGAAGCAGCTCAAGGCGAATCTTCGCCGGTGTCAGGGAAACCGAGCACCAAGGGCGACGGGGTACAAACGGTATTGCTAAAATAGCTGCCGAGGAGAGGGATTGCCCAACTCGTTAACCTGTACAATTCATGTATCAGGTTGCGATACTTCCCGACAGCGTGGAAACAAGCTATCTTGTTCCCGCTGCGCAAGCCCACAAAGAGAGGCGACCACCCAGCCCACTATCGCCCGATCAGTCTTCTCCCTCACATGGGGAAGATTCTCGAAAAAATAATACTGAACTACCTGAAGGGGTTCTGTTTGGAAAATGATATCATTCCGTACGAGCAGACAGGTTTTCAGGCTCATCTGAGTACAGAACATCCGCTTGTGAAGGTACAAACGGAAGCCACCCTCGGTATCAACAAGAACACAGCAACTGCTATTATCTCGTTGGACTGCACGCAGGCTTTCGACTCAGTGTCCCATGGGATGCTGTGCCGACAGCTTTGCGACTGGGAATGCCCAGAACAGCTATATACCATGTTGGTTTCGTTCTTGAAGAACAGATCGGTGAGGGTACGGGTGGGTGATTGCCTCTCTAACCCTTTCCCTCTGACTTGTGGAGTTCCTCAAGGAGCGGTTCTGTCTCCGGTTCTTTTCAGTATGTACACATCTGAAATTGTTGGGACAAACTATCAGAAAGCTACTGTAATCGCTTTCGCCGACGACATTGCGGTTTACAGCAGCAGCATGAGTGCACAAAGAGCTCTTACACACGCCGAATCAGTTTGTAACGTTATCAGTGACAGATGGGCATGTTAAACATCAGCGTAAACGCCGGGAAGACCGACTGCGTAATCTTCTCCCTCCAAAAGAGGAAAAAATCCTTGCCAAAATCGTATAGCGTGGGAGGGCAAGAGAGCTCACCAGCTTTCTCAATGCACTATTTGGGTATAAAAATGGATAGGCATCTCCATTTCTCTACTCATTTTAGTAATAAAATAGAAAAAGTACGACAAAGGTCTTACCGGCTATCGCACTTGCTAACTTCACCTAACCTGTCACTTCGTCTTAAATTGATGATATATAAATGTGTCCTCCGGCAAGCTCTGCTGTACGGTGCCCTACTATTTACCCACTTGACTGACAATACAGCCAAATGTCTCCAACACTTCCAGAATGGAGTCTTGGAACCTCTTTCGAGAGGTTGAAGAACGCTGACCTACACCCGTTGCTTGGTGTGCCGTCGGTGGGTGAGTTCATCCGCCGGAGACACATTAAGTTTTTTGACTCGTTGCAGCACCTGACAAATCCAGTGTTTAACACTATGACCCCACCACCCCTCCCGCATCAATGGCAACAGACTGTCGGGGAAAAATTAGGATAAGAATTAGTATGTAAGTTAGTTTTAAGGTTGATCAAAAAGGTGAGCCCCATCACCTTATTAGTCAGTTTAGTCTAGTCACGTACAATGTATATCATTATGCTTGTTTATTCGATTATATAATTTCTATAAAATAACAAAACCTGAATATTATGTAGTGATGCTGCAGGAAATACAAAATAATTTGTAAATGGATTCGCCTGAGGATCTATAATTGTATATAATTGTCTGTAAGTTTAAAGAGGCTATTAAAAAAAAAAAAAATATATATATATATAATTATTTGTAAATTTAAAGGGGCTATGAAGGAAAAAAAAAAAAAAAAAAAAAAAAACCGACGTAAGAACATCGGATGATGTAGATGATGTAGCCATCAAACTTGCTACATCAGAGACAATCAATGTTTATAATTTCAAGTACATGGAAAAATCCAAATCCTCCGAGTACTTCTAAACAAACAAGCTCCAGCAAGTTATTGATAGTGGGTGGGACTATAACCTCCTCTTTCATTCATTAGGGGCCCAGTTGATTGGGGCCACTTCTTCTTACAGACTCTGTAGACCTCAAAGTACCTCTGAAACCCCAAGACCTTGATGATGCAGTGCAATCCTTCACTACTCTGATCCAGAGGTTGGCCTGGGAGTCATCGTCACCCCACCGTCATTTGAAAAGGCACAATCAAAATCCTTTACCTCAGTATCTCAAAGACCTAATCCAATCCAAATGCCACACAAGAACAGTGTAGCAAAGATCCCGACATCCTGCTGATCGTCGCTCATACAATCAGTACTGCAGATTGGTAAAGCGGCTATTGGCATCCTTCCATTCCAACTCTAATCTCCGAATCTAATAAGATTATCTGAACGACGCACTTTCCTCTCCTCTGGAAACACTCCATTATAGTCCTATTGACCAAACCCGGTAAACCACCCAATGACGCCTCATCTTACCGTCTAATTAGCCTACTCCCTATACTCTCAAAAATATTTGAAAAACTCCTATTAAAACGCCTGCTTCCAATTATTGAATCCAAAAACCTTTATCCTACTCACGAGTTTGGTTTCCGCCAACGACATTCCACTACTCAACAAGGCCTTCGCGTTGTTGATCATATTTCCTCAGCCCTTGAATCCAAACAGTATTGCACTGCTGCCTTTCTTGATATAGCTAAACCTTTTGACAGGGGCACGCAGGTTTGCTTTACAAGCTCAAAGGATATTTACCACAGACCCTATTCCGAACCCTAGAGTCCCACCTTTCAAGCCGCTTCTTCCAAGTCCACTGTGGTTTAGAATATTCTAACTACTATCCCATAAAAGCAGGAGTTCCACAGGGCAGCGTCCTGGGTCCCATCTTCTATAATTTGATGTCACCTCTACCACCAATATCTTCTTGACAACATTTGCAGATGACACTACAGTACTGTCAACCCATTCAGACCATGATATAGCATCCCAAAACCTTCAAAAACACCTTGATGAGATCGAGTATTGGTGGACCCAATGGCGAATCAAAGTCAATGAAGCAAAGTGTTCCCACATAACCTTTACCATCTACCACAAGTCCTGTCCGCTAGTCTTTTTAAATTCGATTCCTCTCCCTGTGTCCGAGACAGTACGGTATTTAGGCATCCATCTCGACAAAAGACTGACCTGGAACTCACTTACGAGGCTAAAAAGAGAAGAACTAAACAGACGCTTTGGGCCACTATACAGACTATTTCGAAGGACATCCCATCTCTCAATAGAAAATAAACTACTTATTTACAAATTCATACCTAAGCCAATCTGGACACACCGATTAGAGCTATGGGGGACAGCAAAAAAGTCGAACATCAAGCGCATCCAATCCTTTCAATCAAAAGTCCTGAGAACAATAGTAAATGCCCCTAATTACGTCAGCAACAAAACCCTTCATAATGATATGAATTTACCCTACATACTTGAACTCGTCGCTTCCAAGTTCATAAAATTCCACAGTAACCTATCCAACCACCCTGATTCCCTAGCACAGTCATTGCACTGCACCACTCATCCCTCCTCGGAGACTAAAACGGTAGTGGCCTCGTGACCTGCTATAAATAAGTGGCAGTGGGAGTTCTGGCAATGGCCAGTTTCTGTAATCATGTCCTGAGCTTCTGTGGCTCTCGTGCTCTTCGTCAGCCTCCGCTGGACGTAGGAGCGTGGAGGACTTCCCAATACTCTACTTCCTTCTTCGCACGCGAGGGAGGTGACAACCAAGTGGACTTGGGAGGCCTCTGGGCTGTTTTTACATACAGTATGAATGAGCGAGTGAATGAAAATTGTAAATTGGTATAAATGAGATCATTTATCACAATTACTTATAGCCCAATCAGGCAGATTGTAATTTTATCGTAATAAAGTTGTTGTTAATCTAAAATATTGAGATTTATTAAAAATGTTATATTATAAAATAAAGCAATTTATTCAGATTTAAAAACAGCTCCAAAGCAAAGAAAAAACATAACAACCATGGCTACGTTCAAGTATAAATTTGGCATTGTCCTATGCAGGTGAAGCAAGACAAACAATTTTTTAGATCGAAATATGCATCCCCGAGAGAAAAGGAGAACGGCTATGTTTCATAGAAGATGGCATATTGAACACGGCATTACTGTAAAACCAGGAGCGGTGCGAGATTTCACTGAGCTGTCCCGCAGGAGAGGAATGAAAAATGTAAAAAGGGAACAGACAGTCAGGCAATAGATATAATGGGTCTGGGAGGGGCCAGGCCATGCATGTGAAGTGGCCGATATCTCGGGGGATTTCTTCCCACCACCCACCTGGGCCTCCCGCTACCCGCCACGTGGATAACACGTGGAAGCGCGGCAATCCACTACTGTTTACGGAGCAAGGGAGGATATCCAACTTTATAATGACAAAGTTTTTTGCCTAAAATTTAATGCAGTTAGTCAAATGTTTTTACTAGGGCATTTAATGTTTTTGCTAGGTTGATTACTTAAAGAAAAACAAAAAAGTAAATGATCTCGCAAAATTAGCTAGTACTGAAGGTAAACTTCTACTTAGAGTTCAGGCCAATGTCATGATAACTCTATTAAAAAAACAAGAGCCAAGACCAAAGACGCGTGGGAAAAGTAAGCCAACGGCTAAATCCTCAGCAGCAAACTTGGTTTACTTTACTTTAGAAACTTTGTCAAAATTATATTCACAAATGCCAATTAATCTTGGAAATTTCCTAAATATTGAACGATGATGAGAGTGAATTCAAGAACTTGGGAAGTACCTAAAAGCCACACTGCTTACTAAACCAAAGTAAAGTGTAAAAACCATTACTTGCTATAAATTGTCCAAAAAAAATATATTTATAGAAATGGGGAGTAGTATAATCTGCCTTATTATGAGCTGTATTACTTTGAAAAAGAGGAAGGAAGAAGGACAAAAAATAGATAGAAAACGAAAGAAGGAAGACCGAATGGAAATGAATGAAAAAAAGAGGAACACAAAGTAGAAGAGTTATCTCTGTGTTAAGACTACCTCTCTTTAGAGGCAGTAATGTAAACTTGTTAATAAATTACCTTGTGAATACTAAAAAATGTTTTAAATACGAATTCTTCTATAATAAAGAGTAAAATCCATGTATTTTTATAGTAATGAAACATTAAAAAACAGTCCTTATGAACAGATTGCAGTAAAATATTCGTTCAAATCAGTTTTCTAGGAGGTAAGCTTTTATATTATGTTATAAATAATTTTTTATAAATTATTATTATTACATTATTATTATTAAATTATTTTATGAATAAGGTAGCAATGTTATATTTTAACATTGTAAGGTGAACGAACGTCAATGCAAATTGTAGTAAAAATGGGATTTCTTTTGTTAATAGTATACAGTAGAACGTTTCCATGAAATTCATGCCGGGAAAATTATCATTAAGTTATATTTTCAATAGTTAAACGGCGTAATCCACTTATGGCAAGTGACAAAGAACCCAGGCTAATCATAGAATTGATGTCGATAATTTAATGGGCCCGTTTAAATCGATCCATTACACTAACAGTTAATAGCTTTATTGGAGAATTATGAATAATAAAGGGTGGCACCCCGCAGGGCTTGGCAATTAGCCCTTTACTGTGTTACGTCTACATTAAAGCACCAGTCTACGATTCCTTTCATCAATAATTAGCCAATTCCCTCGTCTATGGAGCACAGCAGTTGAAAGCATTTGCGTTGTTTCGCCCAATTGTACAGAATCATCGTGAATTGTCCTAAGAAGAAATACAAATTTCTGCCGAATTCATCATGAATCATTCTACATGATTCTCTGAAATAAAAGCAAGCTCTTCAAGCACCCTTAATAAATTTTATATTATCTAGTATTAATGAATATTTTCAATCAGGGCAAGAGTATGCTTTTTGATACAAAAGCACAGTAGGATTCCTGAGTCATTTAGAGTTCAATATTTTATATTAATTTTAAATAAATATATGAAACAAGGGTATTTTTATGAAACTATTTAACGTGAACATTTCCCCAAGTCGTTTATCTATATTTATATTACTTTAGGCATCAACATAGAGGCTTCTAGCTTTCATTTAATATTTACTTTTTTTTATCCGTCTAGAAACTCCAATTCTTTTAATACAAATGAAACCGTTAAACATGATACCAATCAACGCCATAGGTTCTAATCCATTTCTATCATTTAGTACTCTCAGCATCTTCTGTATAAGAATTATACGAAACAAAACTAATGTAATTTTTTGTTTGTCAAGGTCTTGTTTCAACAGCAGCATGTCGATGGAGTGCAATCAAAGCCATTTGTTAGCTGCAACAAAGGCCCTGTCTACCCATGATATGTTGCCTGGGTTTTGATTGTTGTGGTTGTACTTTATCGCGGGCTACGTCACCATCACTGTGAGATTGTAGTGATGCACGCTGGAAGTATTAACTTCACAGTATTCTGAGTATTGAAACAAATATGGACTGAACGAGCGATCCCCTTGCTGTATGGTGTGAACACATCTTGAACAAGCTATCATTGCGAAAAATACGGTTTATGTACTGGTTTTAAAATGTTTTCCCTTGAACCCTCTCTCATGTTCTGTATGTTTCGTCCACTTTATATATACAACGTATCTTATATACAATTTCATTTTACATGTAATTCGCGAAATTTCCAAGAAAAATAGCATGCAATAAAATGCGTTCTCAAAATTGTACTTTTTCGCCCTCTAAAAGCAGGATATTCCAAACATGACGCATACCTTAGAGCTAAAAGTTCTCTTCTATACATCAACATTGCCACAATTCTTTTATTTGAATGACATTTTATAAAATCCGTCCTGGACCAGATATTTTTTTTTAATTATAAAACATCTTATGCCTATTATTGATTAGGATGTTGAGGTCTTCAATTTTATAAATTTTTGAGGTTTCTTCCAACTTAAGTCATAACTTCAATTTTCAACAACCTCCTTTCGTCGTGCAAGCCTTTCTTTGTCTATCACATTTATTTTCTTATTTTAGAGTAAGTAGTGGATGTTCGTGAGCCAGCGTCCCAGGCCCAGCCTCCCACCAATCCAATTTTGTATCTATAAAATGAAAAATAGTTTTATGAATGCCATTTTGGTTCTAATACTACTTGTATATGCTGCTAGTAGGGATTCATTTTATCTCCACTATACCATAATCTTTAATATGGTACCCTACTCTATACGATTATGACTAAGTAATTAATTAATAACCCATAATTATGTTTTATGGAGTTAAACATATTTTTCGATTACAAAAACCAATTTCTTTTGAAGTTTCACTTATTTCTTGTAATGTTTATGTGTTGATTAGAGGACTCACATTCTCCTGGACATACTGACGGACAGATGAATAAATCACAAAAACCTAAAGAGAATTTGAAAAACGACAACAAATCCCAAAAAAGTGGTGTCTATATTTTTTTTAAATTTACTCACGTTTGTGAATTTAAATGCTATAATTCAGCGAACAATCAATATAACATTCGTCACGGCGAAACCTAAATTTCCCTTATCTTTATTAATTCATGAGTTAAATTTAATTTTCAAAGGATTTCTTTTTATCTCTCTTTTTAAGATGAGAAGTCAAAATTGATTTTCATGCTGGAGGCGTTACAAAGCCACCCAGTGAATTTGCATTTTGAAATAACTACAGCTCAGCTCTTTTATCATCTTTCGCTTTCATTAATAAAAATAATATAAAAAAAAAGTCTTCTTGTTACTTTATTACAAAGTTTTGAATATACTCTTTTCAGAGTCCTCTTTATAAAAGTTTTTATGAGAAAAGTAATTTCCCCTGTCATCGAGGAAGCATTCATCTATTGTTATTGCCCGGTCAATCTTTTATAAGTGAGTCATTGTGTTCGTATTTTATTTTTTTCATTAGCGAGTCTCAAAAGATCCCCCACCCCACCACTCCTAATGCTCCCATCCTTGCGTTAGTTCGAACGAAACAGTGACACGAATATATTCATATTCATTATTCATTAGTTCAATAAATAATCGCAATGGGACCCAACATGTCAGTGGAGAAACGTAAACATTAGTGATGAAATAACAAGAGGTAAGTTCGTCTTAAATTCATATAAGCACATATTTATTTTTTTACAATTACCATTTAAGAAAGTAATAAGGGTTCAAATAATTTGCAGAGGTTAAGAAAGTTTTATGATATATCAGATTCTGGGTTCAAATCCATAGGGGCATAATGAATTATATTTACTAGCTACTGATAGGATGATCAAAATATCCTGCTCGGAACAAAAATGAGATAAGATCAACCCATAAAAAGTCATAGTTTATGTGTAATGTATGCACCTGGGTATCTTTAATAATAATAATAACATTTTTGAATAATTGTCTACTTAGTCCCCAACACATACTAAGCATTATTGATTAGGAAGATGTTTAATTTGATATCCTGCTTAGAATGACGGAAAATGTCTACTGAATCTTGAATTTGATGACCTGCGATGTTAGGAAAATCCGTTTTTTTTAAAAACCTGTGTCAGCTTTAGCTCAGTCAGTGACCAATAAAAATGGGCTTATAGGAGTGTACCACAATGGATTACATATAACAAAATGTCTTTCTTTAATGTAATCATCAATGATAAAACATTTTCTTTCCCCACTCATTTACTTTCTTTTCTTCTTCACACTTGAATAAGGGATAATTTAAAAAATATTTATTTCAAAAAATTATAACCTGCATAGAGGATAGTGTTGTTGAATTGTCTCATTCATGATGGTAAAATAAAAGCCAGTGCCGTAGTTAATGGGTTGAAGTAGATCGAGACCATCGCCGCTTCAATCTCCAAGGAGATTACAGGGATGTGTGAAGCTAGATAGCGATCTTTCCATGAGTAAAGTATATTTTGATAATTTTGATGACATTCAAAAAATATAAGGAATTTGTTCAACGATAATAGGTCAGGATGAAGGATCTTATTGGTGACGTAGAATGGGGCATTTACTTAGAGTTTGAAGGATTGGATTCGTTTGATGTTCGTGAGTTTTACTGTTCCTAAGAATAATTTTGTAGAGAAATATAATCTTTTCTATTGAATGGTAAGATTTTCTGTTTACCCGTCTACGTAGCAGCCTGAAATATTGATTGGGTTCTTTAGAGTCTGTGGGTCTCGAGATAAAGGGGAGAGCGAGATCGCACTATCTGCGATGTCAGGAGAGGTAAAGCTAGTGATAATTATACCTGAATTAATAATATCCTCATCTATACTGCACAGGGAAATCCGGACATACTTTTGGTTTTAATTAAACCATTCGTTATTAAGTTTAATTAGATTGATTGAAAGGTCTGCTAAAATTTAACACGGTTCTAGCAATGTTAAGACCTTTGTAACAAGCAGAAACACATGCGCCTTACTTAAGCAGGATATAGGTAGCCTTAAAAGAGGCACTTTAACTTTAAAAATTTTTGACAACGCGATGAATGTTAACAATCGATGGAGTAGATTTTGAAATGGAGGATGTTCGTTAATTTCAAGACTGAACATCCGACACAAAAGAGGCGAAGGAAGACTGCAGTCCACGCAGGCTCTGCAAACAGAAATTTGCATTCGGCTTACAGAGTCAGCATGGTTAGCAACTAAATCATCCAAGCTGATAATCGATTCTCCATCTTCTAACCTTCCCTGATTCTTTACTTTGGTCTATCGACTTATTTTAAAAATATTTAGGCACTTTCTACTTTACCTTCAGACTCTAAAGTCGAAAATAGTTCCCAAAATAAATTGACTCTAAAAATTTATTCTTATTAATTAAAAATTAAGTCTCTTTAAAGAATACAATATGAAGGATTGGTATAGATTATTCATCATACTTCAAATATTAAGTCTGCAAACCTCGTTTAAGTTAATGTCCAAATATTCATGTGTTCACATGTAATCCAGACGGAACTTTTTATATTGTCACAATGTAATTCAGATTATAGATGAGTCATATTTTTCGGTGGTTTGTGGAATATAAGATATTTTGAGAATAATGTTTGAAATATTAGTACATACTTCAAGTGAGCAAACAATTATGTCCTAAGAGCTTCCCCCTTTAAAAATACTATGATTTTATCCTAGACTAGCTCAAAGAGATAAAGATAAAATGTATTGAACAAAACAAATTTACTAAATATTTGGGTCAATAACAATATTATCAAATAAATCTGAAAAAAAGTAAATAGAATCATTGCTCAGAACAACTTTATGTGCCTCTGTTTTCTGTGAACTATTATCCCATAAATTCAATAATAGCTAAACTCGCATTGCTTTTTATTTTTTTTATTAAAACATGGATAGGAATTTTCTCAAATAAGCAATGCTTTTATAAAAACCAAATCATTTATTAAATACTTGTATCTGATCAACGAGTTGTTTAAAGGCCAACTTTGATAATGATTGCAGAGAGAACTAGAGAATACCTAAAACAGTCCTCGAAAGCAATCATTTAATTTTTGACAGAAGGCAAGAGGTAGTAGGGAAAGTTGTGTGGGGGGGGTGGAGGGTGCGACCACTGTAGGGTCCCGACCCCACACAGTGGAATGAAAACGTATTTAGATATGAATTTATTCGGGGACGAAGTTGGGAAGTGGTAAATCAAGTTTGTCGGGAGCATCTGAAAAGTTTGTCATAACTCGACGGAACCACACAAAACAAACCAGCCGCGTGCCTCCCGGGCCTGGGAAAACATTTTTCAGGAAATCGCTCTGGGAAAGCCTTCATCGAATCCAATTGTCAAAGCGGTCGTCCAAGAAGGGCGCAGCGATTTCTGCTCGAGTTTAGCGAATTCGGGTCAGGTTTCTTTCTGCGATTCCAAGTATCTACCTTAAGGTACTCTAAATATCTTTTAAACATTCTGTCGGTTCTGGCGATTCAATTTACTAAATTTAAGGGACATGGGTTTTTATGTTAAAATAAGAGAATCGATAAAAATAATTGTAATTACTCTGTAACAATAATGTTTACATTAAAAAAAACAATCGCCTCTTGTCGATGTGTGTTTAACGACAACACAACAATGATATAATAGATTACTTTACAATAGATAACAGATCTTTCATATTATGTTTATCAATTCCACTTCCTGTAAATTTTGTCTCTGAGATAATGTTTAAAAAGTGTAACTATTGCATTATATGAGGCGTTAAGTATTATATCAAGCTAGATCCATTTTCAGAAATTTGGCGGGAGAGGCAAAAAACAAACAACGTTGAGCTGGGTTTGAAACGAGGATGCACTTTTGAATTCGTTATTTACCTGGATGGAGCTGTTTTTTTTTTATCAAAATCGCTCTAGGAGGTTACACTTGAAAAAAACAAAACTGAAAATGGTTTTGAAAAAATGGATTGAGCTCATATATTCACTCTCTCACCTCTATCTAACTTATATAATTTTATACAAAACTATTTAAGTTTTAAACCTCTGATTTTCCTACATATAGATTAAATATGCATTACAGATGGCAAGGCAAAATTAAATTTAAACATAATCAAAAGTGTGTTGTTCTTAGAGCTGCTCCAAATATAAACAACCAGTCCGATCCAGTTTTTAGGATATTGTTGAGGCTTTTTCAAAAGCATAAGCGCTAAGGTTTCCACTGGTATCCCCCGGTTTTGGTCTATGTGAGTTCCTTGTTTGAACTGGATAATATGAACCTTTAAATGCACGTACCATTTTGATGCTACTAATTAAAAAAAGTTAACACCTTGTTATAAACTTTTACTCGATGAGTATTTTGTTTTTAGACAAGATACTTAGCATTGTAGTTCTTTTTGATGTATGGAAGATGTCAAAGATAAAGACTATCCCAAAACAACTAATGAGAGGTCATTTATCTATTAAAAAAAAATTTATACATATTGAGTAGAGTTCAAGAGATTTCTGCGTTCTTGATAATAATATAAAACATCTCAAAAGTCATTGGAACAGTCATTTAAATTTTGTAATATAATTAAAATAAAATACGTTTTCTCAGTCTTAACAAGCTATTTTGGAATTGGAATTTTCAAATATATTAGCTATTCAATTTTGAAAAGTAAATTTTTAGTGATCAAAACTGATATTTATTCGATATCAATTTACAACCCTGATATTGTTGGTATTGTTATTTCATGTCATATATTTGGTATGATAAATACAAGAAATTAACGATGCACCAAAAACGTATCATATAATCTTATTGAACATCCGATATTTGACAATTTTTCTGATTTTAAGTAGATAATTTATTTTTTTTATTTTTACAACGATTCATTTGTCAAAGCGGAGCTATAAAATTACATTTCTACACATTATGTTCTCTGCCTAATGTGTGCTTATATTAGGCTCCACTTACAAAGAGGGCCATGAAAATAAGTTAAAATTATTTGCTACAGAGTTTTCTAAGAGACGCAGTAAATTTTATCAAAAAAGAATCAATAAATAAACGGCCCATTACAGTCCAATTCAGAATTGACTATCGCCAAAGAGCATCACAGGTTTTTATCAGCTATCGTTGTTACGCAATGTAAATAATCGCACATGTGATAGATTGCACTCGGCAATAACGACTCGCAGTGACTATTCTTAGTTCTTGTTTTTCCCCTAGATTGCGAACAAGTGGAGCTGATAGAAGGATAGAGCAATCAGCGGGCATTGTTCGAGTCACTTAAAGCGAATAATAACTATCACTCTATTACTTAACCAATTTAGGCGAAAATCGATGGCTTGTTCCCCCCCCCCTGGTTCTCTGTTGACCAGCCTTTCATCATGGCCAACCCTTCGCGCTTATACACCCAAATCCTCGATGGATCGAGCGAAAGTCTGAGTGAAAGTCAACAGGTCTTGAACACCGTCAACTATTTGTTCTTTTCAAGTGGTTAAATAGTTTATAGTTGTTGATAGATATAATCGCTAAAGGTTTTTCTGTCCTATTGAATGGTAAGGCGGATACTTGCTCTGCTAGTATTGATAATATATAAACTTAAAAGTCACTAGAGCTTGTATATCGACGGTAAACCCCGGTATAACTAGGATGCACCCAATGTTGACCCGCTGAAAGAAACAAAGAGTACCTTCCTACGTGGGAAAACAAGACAATGAATTGACCCGCCGACAAAGCTGAAAAAAAAACCGAAATTAATGAAACTAAACATCGTACTTCTGTCAGAAGTCATAAGAAAATAGAAGTGTTCAACGAGGAAAAAATGGAACCAAGCATAGGAAGCACTGCGGTTAAACGATTCCAAAAATTTAACGAACCTAACACGCCATGGACACCTCGATCTTCACTGTCAAGTACGGACACCGTGTTAACGAGACAGAACTGACTACACCTTCATCACATCTTCATGTCCTTTTTTTACTAATCTTATTCAGTCTTAATAGCTGTTAGCGGTGATATTGCCCATTTTAATCAGTAAGTACAAAACAATACGTCCAACAAATCACAGTGAGTTTTCATGAAATGTATCTTGCTTTATTCCTCTGAACCCTTCAGTCAGTCTGGTTCTATGTCTGTCGAACAGTTTGAAATTTACGGCACCAAACGGTGGACGTGATGAATGGTTAATGGTGAATTAGCACACTCCTCACTCGCACTATTCAGTAAATAAAATATATCAATATCATCAATGATTCAAAAAGTCGATCATGTGAGATTACTTTAAATTAAACTGCTGATACTTTATGACTTCTGAAAACTGATAAAATAAGCTTTTACTAAAGGCGTGGACAGTGAGTTATTGCAGCCTAATATTACTTCATGCAAAAACATTTACGAAAACCGTTTTCTCATAGTCTACTTTCTTGAAATACAGTTAGTTTAACCAGGGTCGTATTTACTTAGTCGCAGTAATTTTTTTTTGTTTTTCATTATTCGTTGTATCAAAGCTTATTTTTTTTAATACTAAAGTTTTATTACATCAATTATGAATTCCATTTACAAGCTATACAAATATGTTGTTATTATTTACTATTACTGTTAAATAAGTTTGATAATGAACCTACATTATATCTTTTAAAATTATTATCATATTTTTACATTTAACATTACAGCAAATTGTCAAGTAATGTTTTCAGATTGTAGGGAATGTTTTCATTTGCTTGATAAGAGGTAAATGTTATGTTTTACGAGGTTTCAGTTAAAGGCATTTAGAATTAAGAGAAAAAAACATTTTTGTTTGGAACTCTGAGCTCAGGCGGACGCTTTATGTGACTTTTTTTTTCGAATATAGCTGTCAACAATTTTGAAAAACATTTGACGTATATTTATGCACATATTAAATTATTATAATTTATATGACATCAAGGTAATGAAGTTGGCAGAAATTAAAGACACACTACCGATGTTAGCATGGTTTCTTGAGTACTTAAGTAATTGCATTTTCGTTTAATATGAAAGTTTACAAGTGCACTGCAAATAGAATGTCATCACTATTTTGCTGCGATAGTGAAATAAAAAAAACGTGTCGATTTTCAATCAGGGAGAGCTTTCTTCCGACCTTAATTAATTGGTTCGTTACAAACGGAACAGAACGCTTTAATATCAGGTAATCAATTCCCGGCATGCTTCCAATAAGGATCCAATTAAAATGCTGCCACCATTCAATTGCATAAAATAGCAACTATTCACTAGGCACAAATATGGAGAGTAGATTGTGTGTTTTAACAAATTTTTTTAAATTCCCGCATACTAAGACGAAGGGTTATCCTGAAGTTTTCTTTCCAATTATTAAATGTCCTGGAAGCGTATCTTGAGCGGCAAAGACACGTTTCTCCGTAGAGCAGAGGTTACGCCGACGATAACCTGAGGACTATAAGAAGAGCAGGCGCCAAAAGCAAGACACAAATACCGTTATCGTGTCTGAGTGCCGGCCAAGAGTGGGAAATCCAGAGGTCAGTTATCAGTTAGCCGTTGGCTATATCCAACTAGTGCGGATTCTGTAATTCTGTCGGCGAAACTGTAAGTATTTTACATGAGCACAATTGGAATTTTATTTAAATGTTTTCGTTAAAATTATTAACTCGTACAATCAACTTTCAACATAGAGTATATATTTTTATGGTAAACATCGTAACATGCAATGCTCAAACAAGGGCATTTTATTTTCTATATGTTTACAAAAATAGCTTGAAGCCTCGTAAAATATATATTTTTTTTGATTTTCCCTCTGTCTTCGTTTAGCATATTCAGGCATCGTCAGGACTACAAGATAGCTTTGCTTATTTAGAAAAAACAATAACATAATGCAAGGACACAATACAATGAAGTTTTATTTTATTATTAATAAGATTGTAAAACAATAAAAAGAGATAACAACACACATCTGTAAAAGATATTCTCTTTTCAATTTGTATGAATCTATTCTTGAACATACCGACTGTAAAAATAAATTAATCAATGTAAAATTCCCATGACTCCATGTTTTTTGTTTAACAATATGTATACATACATTGTATATACCTGATATCATGTTAGTTATGCCAATTATCCAAACGATCCAGAATTGAAAATAACTAGAAATACTCACTCTGATTTGTTCTAGCCTAAAAAACAAAAATGAGGAGTATTGAAAAAGTCGGTTCCGTTACACTCTCTTTCAATAGTACTGGGCTGAGGCGGACGCTTCCAAACCTAATATGACTTTTCAATATAGCTGTCAACGATTTTGAAAAACATTGGACGTATATTTAAGCACATATTAAATTATTATAATTTATATGACATCAAGGTAATGAAGTCGGCAGAAAATGAAGACAAAATATAATAGTTTAGATGAATTTAGTACTTATAGTTACTTACACAGTAAATATGTCAACGCTAAAATAATATCAAGGATACCCTAAGAAATCGTGGCAGTTTTCTTAAATACATAACATAAAATAATTTGTTAACGACACCTCAGCCTAATCGTTAACAATATTGGTTATTATTTACTAGATATCGAAAGAGGTCATTATATTATTATTTTTTTTTTTTTTTTTTTTAGTTTTCAAACAATTTTATTAAGATAAAATTACAATCTGCCTTTTATTAGGCAATGAGTAATTGAGATAAATGTCATCATTATATATTATATTATAGTGTTATTATATTTGACTAACTGAATTACGAAGCGACTTCGGGGATAGTACCTTCGACATTTTTTTAATGTTTTTCATTTAACTGATTAGCAGTACCTTTGTATATCATTTTAAAAAGGATTAAATTCTAGACATTTCCTCTTTGGGCTACATTCGTAACGGTAATAGTTGTGGGGATATATTCATACGAACTATTCAAAATATAACTTCTAACTTCAGATTAAAATCTCAAATAAACAGTAGCTACTGGTACGAAACTGTCCTCGGACAAAGACTACCCTTCAAAAATGTATGCAAACGAAAATTAATTTGAACCCTTTAAAGTAAAAAACAAAAACGTCCCAGTAGGTGACCTGGGAGGACAAGAATGTACCTATATTATAATAACGAAAATTTCCTGCTTATGTAACGGCGCTTGCCCGCATTCCCTACCGTAAACAGTTGAATGGTTAAAAATGTTGGAAGCTAATGATCCAAAACTACCTTTTAATATATTTCAGTTAATTTCAATGGGTATATTTTTTTTCTTCGTTGATAAGGTAATTATTAATTATTGACTGACTATTGGCCCGAACCAGTTTTGGTTTAAAATACTAAGTACGTTTTATTTTTAACGTCATTGAAATAAAGTTTTGAGTATCTAGGTATATCGCACTCTATTTTCTTTAACTTACCAAGGGTTGTTAACACAGAAACCGCTTTAGGGCGGTTAAGTTGCTTGTTTGTTTACTGGGGCGTGACGCCCTCGTAAACTCCAACGCAATATTGAATCGCAAAGGAAGGTGAAGGAAGGGCGATAACTTTTAACAGTACAAGAAGATATATTTTTAATTTAATTTAAATATTTCTGGTATACGATCTTATAGCAGAAGGGGCTGACGATAGACAGACGGTTCACCACTCTCTCTCTTTTTTTTTAATCTACCTAAAATTACAATCTTCCCTAAAAAGGCGATAGATAATTGTGATGAAAGATCGCATTCATTACAAATTTACGTTTACTCTCTCATTTTTACTGTATTTCCTGTATACACCCATACATGTATATATATAAGCCCTGGGATCACCCTATTCTCTCATAGTATTGTCAGCTTTCCGGCTATCGAGAAGGAATCCGTTTTTATTTTACCTGGTGATGTCTGTGTTGAACTAATATTGTCCCGACATGTTCCTTTAACCTTCTGAGGTGTCCAGGGTGATCCTCATTGGCTGAGGAAAGATCGGGATATGCCAGAGGTGATGTCATAGGTTAATGTCAGAGGTAAAAATAAAGCAAAGTAATGGAGCAAGTCCTTGAATCTAACAATCATTTTTAGTGCTACATTAATTATCTCCTGACATTTTAACAGTCACCATATTTTAACAGTCACAATATTTGATTATTTTGTTGTGGTTTCAAAAAAACAATGAGAAAAATACTATCGGTCGGCCTTTTGATCTTTGAGGTCTGCACTATGTAACAGACCTTGAATACAATTCAAGGAAATTTCATAATGGTAATTGTTTTCATTATTAATAAAGTAGTCAAAATAACTAAATATGTAACTTTAATTAAGTTTCCGACTTGTAACTCTTGTTTTATGTCACATTATTTCAACTTAGTACTTTGTAATTTTGTAACTGTCTTTGAAATTTAATGCGAAAGGTGCCAATGAAATGAAGGACTTTAAGCCATCAAGGTAACACGCATCTTAAGTCTATTAATGCATCAAAAATGTTTATTTTTTTTTTATTTATTAAAATAAAACTTATTTTTTAGGCTTTTAGGAATCTATTTCGTATACGTTCTCTTTGTTCTGTCTGTACTTTACTGTTTAGTTAAAAAAAATTTATTTTACAATATATACAGAACTATAAATGAAATTTAAATACGAGTATAATAAAGCAAACTAAGTTAAAATAAATACCCATATGTTAAGAAAAAAAAGAGTTAATTTGACATTCATTGATAGATATTCATTGTCTATACATGTGTAAAAGTGATAGGACTCACCTTATGAATCATGAAACTTAAAACTGACTTACATATAATAAACAAAATCTTAACCAAATTTTTCCTGACAGTCTGGTGCCACCGATGCGGGGAGGGTGTCAGCGTCACACTGGGTTTGTTGGGTAGATGAACTCACCCACCGACGGGACACCAAAGCCTGAGCTGGCCTCCGGGCGGAGGACACAATTATATATCATCAGTTTGAGAAGCAGCGACAAGTTAGGTGAAGCTAGCAAAATATTTTACAATCACCCTTATCCAATACTTATGACTCAACAATTTTTTAAAAAGTTTTTTGTCCCCCAGTGAAATAACAATAAATATGCCTGGAACTGCTGCAACAATATTTATTCCTGTCTGCTATATCCAAATTGAGCCCTATATCAATCCCACTGAGATTTGTGATGAATCGGTTCCCGTTATGGATTACACCGATACGAAATAATCATCATTGAAATTGGACTGAAATTAATCTGTTTCGGGAGGAACACTCTGATGAGGAAATGTATTCGCCAAATATATTCGACAGGTTCGGCGGTCGATTGGGTCCAGATGGTATCAGAGGAGCAAACACCTGTTGCCTCCGCCTCACAGCGGTATCTAACTGAGCAATGTAATCAAGGAATTTATTCCGGCCTTCCGATGGGACAGCTCCCTCTTTGCCATCCAATCGAACTGAATAGCTCTTTTGTTTCTTTAGCCAATTTAGTCCCATTACAAATAAATGTTTTGATTTTCCGCGATAGTTTAAGGATTCTATGTCTACGTAGACTCCGCTCTAAATGGCTATTACATTTTAATTTAGGAATAAGGAACGCTGTTAGCAAACAGTGCATTTAGTTCTTTTACTAACCTTACTTTTATTTTACTCATCAATGAGATTGGTCTACCCACAAATTGTCATAGTATGTAAACAACTATAAAATCTCACGCTGCCATTCTCACAATGCTCCCACATTACCTTCACCCTTTGTCGCAAGACTTGTCCACTAGTTTATTTAATTCTATTCCTCTCCCTGTATCCGAGACAGTACGGTATTTAGGCTTCCATCTTGACAAACGACTGACCTGGAACCCACATACGAGACTAAAAAGACAAGAACTAAACAGACGCTCTGGACAACTGTACAGACTACTTCAAAGGACATCCCATCTCTCAATAGAAAATAAACTACTAATCTACAAAGTTATACTTAAACCAATCTGGACATACGGAATAGGTTCAACCGGTTTCTCCAATTATGTCCTGAGCGTCAGAGACTCTCGCGCTCTTGGTCAGCCTCCACTGATTTGTATCCGGCGATGCGGCTGATGGAGGGGGTGGGGACTTCCCAAGAATCCTCTTCCTCTTTTGATTGCGAAGAGGAGTGACAATCGTGTGGAATCGGGAGGTCTCTGGGCTTTTTGTAAATACTGTATGAATGAGCGAGTGAATGAAAAATTGTAAATATGGTATGAATGAGAGGATTGAACACAATTACTTATTCCCCAATAAGGCATATTATAATTTTATTACAATAAGGAAAATGAAAAAAAATATATTGACGGCAATGTTTTTAATATTGATCAGACACTGCCTTGATTGGCAGCATCATTGCCACTTAAGAATGACTATAAGAATGTGCTAGTTCACGAAATAAAAATGTAATATTTTGTGGGTAGACATTGCCATGTAGAAGTATCAGCTTGGCCCACAACTTTCGCTTTTGAGCGTGTACGAAAAAGCAACATGTTTATTCCACCACCGGCACAAGTTATGTAAAGAGCAAATTAAAGAAATGGAGTAATTTACAGCTGAAAATTTTGGCTACAAGAAATTTTCCTGGATCATCATTAATGCAGTCACGTTTCCAGTAGCCACTGCCAGTTTAGCCTGGTTCGTCGTTGTGGGTTTATTGTGGGAAGGCTGGCGGTTGAAAGTGTTTCTAATTTAGGCCTTGATGAGTTTTTCAATGTATCGTACTTGTAAGCCACTATGTACTGTTCTGTTTGATAATTTATAATGTATGGGTACATACGTACATTATATATATATATATTTTTTTTTATAAACAAATGGCTGAAGTAGAAACAATGAACAAATAAATCAATGAATAAGAAAATAAAACGAGCTATATATCGTATATTCGTATATGTTGAATGTGTTGATTATGTAATATCTTCATTAATTCTTGCAGGTATCCCCGTGTTTTGCCAGATCAAAATTTTCTCTCAAAATTCTCCCGGTCAAAATGCAGGAAGGGAGCGTTCCTTGAATTGATGCTTGCAAATTAGCCGGCTCACTATGAGCTGGCAGAACTATACTATTCTGAAATAACGTTTTTACAGGAAACATAAATCATTGTATTCCAATTCCAGATGTCTAGCGCATTCTAAAGATTAGAACGTCTCAAGGATGTTAAGGATAAATAGGAAGTTACCATCCATTCCCTCTAAATAGGCCTTGCTTGAAAATGGCGTTAGATTCACATCACACCGTTAGTAATAAAACTAATTATGCCATTATACCCTTTACGATTGATTACGCCGACGGCCACCGGTATTACCATAATTATATGATTATTAAACGGTTTAGTAATGTTCCCTCCTTTGTGAAGCGATCAATTTACATTTAAGCGCCATTATCACATCCATTATGCAAACAGGGAAGGAGAAGGGTCTTAGTTAATAGCAAATGGGGACCATAAAATTATAGGGCAAGAAGAATGGGGATTGTAAATTTAATTTTTATTTATTTAGATATTTTTCTGGATTTATTTTATTTGCTATGATGAAGCCCTTAATGATGATGATCTTTTTGTTATAGGTTTCATGCTTAATTGACATTAAGACCCGAAAACCATGGAATACTTTCAGTTACTTGCAGTTTTGTGTCTTGCAGGGTGTTTTCTCTCGGTAAGTTTAGTTTAGAAAAAAACAGAATTGACACTCCATGGCATATATTTTACTTCAGATAATTTAAGTTATGTCAAATCTATCTTGAATATCGTCAACAGCACAAAGTGAATTGGAGTAAATAGGAAGTGAGTGGAGCAACGTTAATTTCTCATAATATAAAATTTGAAGGCTACCCTTAAAAGTTATACATAAGTGAATATTTTTCAGCGTTCAAATAAGCTCTTGAAAATTTTTATACTGACAATAATAGAATATGCCAGAATAATATAAAAATTGAATATTTCAAAAAAAAAATAGATCCACTCTTACCTTTCTGAATTTGATGTTTAGTTATGTGGTAAAAAACCCCCAGAAAACCTCAGATCAAGGATGTAGATGATATAAAATAATTCCAAAAAGTTAATGCCAGTGAATTCCAAAAACAATTACAATTGTTGAAGTGCAGAAGATTCATGAGGATCTACTAACAATGATTCCTCTTAGTTATTTCAAAATCTTGTTAATAATTGTTTCTAGAAGTCTTTGTTAGACTTTATACTATCTGTAATGCTAATTACTGTTCTACCACCATCAATATGGTAAATAATATCATAACATCTCCATTATATCTAATTAATTTGTTAGCTACAGTAAACAATAGATGTTTATCTCATTGGTTGACGTTCTAAATTTCATTTATATTTGTTATGTGCAGGTGACCTCTTCAAAGTCTGGGAATAGTGTAGAGGACCTGATCTCCGCAGTTCTGAGTGACAACAGAGATGGAGTCAAGGCGTTGATCAAGGGTGGTGCAGACGTGAATGGGCAGAGCAAAGAACCTCAAACAAAGGGCTGGACACCACTTCACTGGGCCGCTATTACAGGGCTGCTAGGTATGGCAAAGACATTGGTGGAGGCTGGAGCGAACCTGGAGGCCCAGGACAAATACGGCGAAGCACCAATCCACAAAGCGGCCTTCAGCGGGGAGAAAGAGTTGGTTGAGTACCTACACTCGGTGGGTGCTAACCTGGCTGCAGAAAACAAGGCGGGGGAAACAGCTCTATTCCCGGCATCCTCAAGGGGACATCTGGATGTAGTAAAGTTTCTTGCCTCCAAGAACGACACATTAGACAAGATGAACCGGAACCTAGCAACCCCACTACATAAGGCAGCCTACAATGGACACACCGACGTCATGGACTTCCTGCTGAAGAGTGGAGTTGCTGTTGACGCACACGACAAGTGGAGCATGACACCATTGTTCGAGGCAGTGGCTCGCAAGAAGACTGACGCTGTTAAGCTGCTTCTGCAAAACGGAGCCAGCCTCAAACCGGTTGGGGAGAGTCGGACAACGCCATTGCACCACGCGGCAGAGTACAGTGACGAAAACATGATAGCACTGCTCATTGAGAAAGGAGCCGACCCTAACAGCAAGGACGTCAACAAGGACACCCCGCTGCATGAAGCGGCAAGAAAAGGGAAGGACTCTGTGGTCAGGGTGCTGCTGGAGAAAGGGGCCAATATTGACGATAAAGGATTACTAAAGAGGACGCCACTCTTCATCGCGGTCGCGGAGAACCAGCCATCCATCGTTAGTCTACTCTTGAAGAAGGGAGCAGACCCAAGCATTGCCGATGGTCTGGGGGACACCCCGCTCCACGAAGCAGCCCGACGCACTAGTGCGGAGTTGGTAAAGGTGCTGGTAACTGGTGGAGCGGATGTGGGCAAGGTGGACCGCAGGGGGAAGACTGCCTTGGACGTGGCCGAACTTAAGGGTAATCAAGAAGTCACCAAGCTGCTCCAGTCTGTCATAGTAAAGGAGAACTCCCTCCACTAAACATATATATGGACTTAAAGAGTATTGTATAAGTTAATCTCACTGATGAATCAAAACTGATAATATATTACAAATTTAAATGTTATAAAGTTACATTAAATATATATAACGTTTCTTTACCCTTATTAGGGTGAAATATTATGCTTTATTATTGAAAGATAAAATCATAAAGTCATCGTTAGAACCCCAAACAGAAGCACTATCTTTGTCTTTGCAGGTAGCACTAACTTATTACTTCTTGTTAACCCTTAAATCATTCCAAATTGCATATTTTTCATGATTTTTTTTCATAAACCTTTATTATTAAAAATGATGGTACTAAATGTAGATTCTAGATATATAAATTAATCTTTTTATAATAGGTTAATGTTATGTAGTTCGGCTACATTTTATACAATTTTAAAATTTTAATATGCGATTGTTACAAAGATATAAGGTAAATTATATATTTATTGTCTATACATGTTCAAAAGTTATAGGGCTAACATTATGAATCATAAAACTTAGCACTAACTTATATTTAAAAAAAAATCTTTACCTAATTTTTCTCGACAGTCTGTTGCCATCAATGCGGAAAGGGTGGTGAGATAGTGTTAAACACTGGGTTTTTTTGCTGTGCTGCAACAAGTATTTTTCTCCGGTGGATGAACTTATCCACCGACGGCACACCAAGATCCGTTGCAGAGCTAGCCAGAGAACACATTTATATTATATCATCAGTTTGAGACGCAGCGATAAGTTGGGTGAAGTTAGCACTTGCGAGAGCCGGTCGTACTTTTTTTATTTTGTTACTAAAATGGGTAGGGGAATGGAGATGTCTATCCAGGATGTTTTTATACCCAGTACATTTTTCGAGTTATAGCCACAAAGTATTTTTAAATGAATCATGTATTTATTTGATACATTACAATAATGGGAATGGAATAGTTTATATTGGGATAAGAAGGTACATCATCTTCTGCATTTCTTAAAGGCGATTATTTCACATAAAGTAAGCTAGGAAAATTAACAGTTAACAAAGTTGGGAAGCTGATAATTAATATGCATAACAATATGTATTAAAAAATATATATATTAATTTAAATCAAACATACCCAACTGATGTTCTTATTGCTAAAGCCTGAAAGACTCACCTGAAACAATAAAGTAAATTTAATGTAACAACACTACTAATTACTTTAGCTGTGATACAAATAAGTTACAAACTACAATATTTTCTGTTAGTCATGACTAAATTTGTATCTAGAAACATATTTTTTTCCTGAAGTTTGTATTGACATATTTATTTAATACTTATTTACACTAGCTGTTGTAGCTAAAATCTGTTAGTTATCTGCTTGTAATGATGTTTTTACATGTTTTAAACTGTTTGTTCAAACAAATGTTTGCCTCTCAGACAAAGCAAAGAGGTTAAGAATAACGAAAATTGCTGTTTTCAAAACTTTTTTTACAGTACACTTTCGGGTGCCTAGTTTCCTAAGTTTGACTTGACCTAACAATGAGGCCGTGATCCCAACGTGGTTACAGTAAATTGAAACTAAGTAAATTCTTAATTAGATTTCAGTAAAACAAATCTAAAGTTGATCTTGATTCTTTTGGCTCAAAAATTATGGTATTAGGAAGAATTTTGTTATCCTTAATATAAATGTATTGTCATATTTGAAAACAAATAATGGGTTGTTCAACCTATTCACATTTTAAATAAAATTTTTCTGATATATTGGACCATCTTTGGAAACTGATCAAAAATTTGGAATTAGCTGAATTCGAAATGAGTGCATGAGAAACTCAGTTTCACTGTGTTCTAACAGCGTTGTGACACCCATGTCAGGACAATTTGCAATATAGATTCGACAGATAGTGCCAGTGATAGGTTTATTAATAGAGCAAATCTTGGCTTCAGTAGCCAACCTGTGACATCCTATGAAGGTAGGTCTCTCTGCTCATCCAGCATCATTATGCATGAGACATAATTTTCAAAAGTATGGTAGTATATCACCTAGCAGTACTCATAAATATCTCAAAAATTACCTTACAACTTAAAATAGGAGGGGGGGGGTGAAAAATGTATTATGATTTAAAGTATATTAAGAGCATACTAAGAGCTTTAAAATACTAAATACTATTTATAGGCTGCTACTAAATACAGTTGTATTTTTTGTTCAAACCATTTGAAGTCAAATTTCAAGTTTTTTAGTCCTGTGTGTTTATGAGTCATAGAGTCCGTTTTGTGGAATGACAGCAACACGTGATGCGTTGAAATACTTAAAGATCTAAGTGAACTGACCGTCGTCTTGTAAGTCTGTTGCTTAGGAATTGTGAGTTCCAACAGCTCTTCTAATTTAGTTAATAAAATAAAACCACAAAAACGTTTGTCAGCTAATCAAAATATTTTTCTAAAAATAAAATGGGTGTTGTATTTTACGTGATTCTTTTACGTACTTATTAACATATATCCAAAAAACCATAAGTATACAATATATTAGTGAACTACAAAGGAATTAAGCATGAATATTCGATAAAAAAAGTTAAATTTACCTTACCCATAGACTACTAAAATTCAAAAGATACATAATTATATAATAACACATGAAGGATTATGTATATCAATCTGTAATGCAATAAATGCTGAGTAAACAGTTTTAAAATACCCATTCCAAATGACTTCTCGCTTTTCAATGAATTAATTTTTTGTTCGTTTATTAACCTTTATTATTATTAATTAATGTTGGAGTTTATTAACTAGTTTACTCCTTATTTTACAGTTAATTCAGCTATTTGGAGAGATAATAACTTCGAAACATTCTTTATTGCCTGCTATTTTATTTTTTTAGCGCGATTGCTAGGTGATATTTGTTTTTTAGAAAAATAAATTTTATATCATATAGTGCGAGGTGATTCAGTTTAGACGTACCATAAGTTATTTACTATATTTTAGGGGTTATATTGTGAAAAAATCATATATATCTGGGTCACTTTGTTTGGAAGGAGATGAAATATAATTACATATTATTAAATTATTATAATTGAATATAATTATTATTTTTTAAAGTAGTTTTTCCTTTTTTTTTCATTTTATTCTATTATTGCTTGGCTATCCCGAAAATGGGATACTACTTTTAAAAAGGTAGGTGTAATTGTCTTTCTTCTGTCTATGGTGACTATGTAAGACACTCCAGTGGTCTTGAACTGAATCGCTGTAAGGTTTGTATTTAATCTACAATGTGTTTTACACTATTAAATCATTTTTCACATCATTTTTCACATCATAATACATTTATAATAATGCCTTAAGGGTGCCAATAACTTTTTCTTTGGCGTTTTGCCCCAATTAAGGCATTATAATATTAATTATAACAAAAAAAAATAAAACACATTCCCAGACTTTGAAGATTTTTTCTACTCACATCTCAAGATGGGAAAACAAGAAATAAAGTATTTAATTTCGTTCATGACAACCAGTGTAGTGGTGCTACAGGAAATACAAAATAATTTGTGAATAGATTCACCTGAGGATCTATAATTATCTGTAAATTTAAAGGGGCTATATGAAAAAAAAATGACAACCAGTGGACTTTTACCACTGTACCGTAACAATCAACCTCCACCGAGAATTCCCACACTCCTTACTCCTCTCACACCACCTTCAAGCAGATCCTCCTAGTACAAGGATCCGATCACCCTAAATATTTTATATTTCTCCCTCATCCTAAAATTCTAACTAGAGAGCTTAGAAAAAAAATAAATAAATAAAGACAATTTTAATAATTCGACAGGTATTTTTGACGAATGTTTTAGTTATTTGTATTTTTTAAATGGCGATTAGACCAATAAAACGGTCTATAATTTAATAATAATGTCAAGTTAAAGGATACCATACCTGAAGGATCTTCTACCTACTGAGACTTCAAGAGTAGATGAGCTTCCTACCTAATGTGTCCTCTTGGGCTGAGCTCTTGCATTAACTGTAAGCTGCGTACATAGTAGGCACGGAGGGTTTCAGCCATGACACAACGTGACCCTCAATGTAAGATTCCGAAAGCTCTTTTGCCAATGTTAATGTATTGCCACAGGGGCAGCTTTGCAAAAAGAAATCGTATTGGGATGTTTTCCACTCTTCGAGGATAGCACAGCAGTTAGATCCTCTAATACTAATAAGTATATATAATACTATATTATCGGTATGTCGATCATGCAGGCATATTTTTCTTTAGCTAGTAGTTAACAATGGCCAAGGAATTTATGACTAAAATCAACAATAACTAATTTAAGTAACAAGCTTTTAAGAAACTAACACTGGCGTTCCTTTACTTACCATGTAATTATTTTCATTGATATATTAAAATAAATGATTGGTTAGAAAATTAACCTTTGATATAATATAAAATAAATTGGGGACACTTATAATCATTTATTTTATCCTTATACAGTAATTTAATTATCCAATTATTGTTTGTATAACTTGTCGCAGATGCCTGTTGAAACAGAAAAGCCTCAGCCGATAGACTTGCTGATAAACGCGATCCTTGACAATGACCACAAGACTCTTAAGTCCCTGCTGAGCAAAGGACTGAGGCTGGATGACCTAAAAGACAAGAAGGGTTGGACCGGCCTTCACTGGGCGGCACTGTCCGGGACCCTGGAGATGGTGCAGGAGCTGGTGGAAGCGGGGGCGCCAGTCAAGATCCAGGACAGTGGCGGTGAGACCCCTCTCCACAAGGCAGCATTCAGCGGCAACAAGGCGGTTGCCGAGTACCTCGTGGCACAGGGAGCAAACGTGGATGCGGTCAACAAGGCCGGAGAGACAGCGCTCTTCAGGGCGGTAAGTGGCGGCCACGTGGATACCGTGAGGATGCTACTAGACCGTGGGGACTTCGCCAACCGCAGAAACAGCCACGGGGCGACGCCACTCCACCGTGCCGCTTTCGACGGGCGGGAGGACGTGGCCGAACACCTGGTGGCCATGGGGGCGGAGCTGGAAGCCATCGACCAGTGGGGCATGACTCCCATATTCGACGCCGCAGGCAAAGGAAAGGTTGGCGTGCTGCAGCTCCTCATTGGCAGAGGTAAGTCAAACTAGATTATCCAACAATCACGATTATTATTTTCTATTAATTTTTAATTGCGTATCCCGAACGATGTTTCAATCTGTCTCTATGCCTTTAATTGTGCTCTATGGTAAAATGACTCCCGAATTTCTGCTTGCTGGTATGACACTTCCTATTTGCTTAACAGTTACAAAGTGCATAATATTAACAGATCCCACGCTACGCTGTTAACTAACACCACTATTCTACAACATATATACATGCATAAAACCGTACATTTACCGTGTATAGAATAGAAAACTTATGGGAAGACAAAATTTCACGTTTCTTAATGCTATGTTGCGCGTGATTTTTGTAAATAATTTTGAAAATTAGTATAATGTACCATAAAATTGGCAAACATAACTATTATTTTTGATTATACAAAATAAATAAAAAGAGTAAGAGAGAGAGAGAGACAGAGAGAGTTAAGTTCATGATAACTAGCGGATCCACGGTGGTTTATTTGTATAAAGGAAAGGTTATTCTATTTATTTGTTAACATTTAGTTTGACATTAGTTCCACTACCGTTATATAGTTTATGTTAATGAGCATTCAATTGATATATGGCTGTAGGTTACCTGTGTTAGGGAGAGAAGCATTTAAGGTTAACTTTAAAACTCCCAATTGTTAGTCCCAAGATTGCAAAAATATATATTACAAGTATTTTTACTACTTCTATCGGTTGCAATGTGGACTATATCGTAGCGTGCTTCAACGCCATCAAAGATGGACAATTATCCAACAATTAGTTTTTCCTGCAATTCATTTAGTGTACGCTATTTTAGGAGCGCCAGAGGCTTGCAATAATATTAATGTCAGTGCAGAACGGAATTGCCTCTTCTTCATATACGTACACTACCGTCTCCAGTAATGGCATTTCCTTCGCTGATGAGATATTTGTGTTGAGGCAGTCTATAATGAAATCACTCAAAATAAACGAGCGTGTGTTGTTAAATAATTTCGTTTTTTGTCTGTTTGTTTTTTTTTTGGCATACACCGGTTGTGATTGAAGAAGAATTCTGATGAGAGGCCAAGTGGTCTTGTATTTATGGCGTTCTTCCACTATACGTCATAAGCAATCATATACTTATGACAAACATGCCAGTAGAAATAGTTTTTAGATTTATACACACTCACTTCTTAACATTATTAAACCGGAAGCTGAGGGTGTTTGACATTTCTCATGATTCATTCTATTGAGAAGTTCTGGTAGTTCGGTTCTGAGTCGGACCGTTTCGAAATGATGGCACCCATGATATGAAGAACGGTTAATGGTACATTGTCGCAGGTTGGTATGTCCAGGTTAAGAAGAAGGTACTTTACATACATATAGGTAAGTCTATAATTTCCTATTCTCTGACAAGTAATCACTTCTGAATGCTTTGGAGTGTTACCCAAGATCTTTTTTCGCCCTTTACGGCTGGCATGTATGTCTATTCGCTTGCATAGTTTGGAAGTCAGTAGCAGATTGCGTCGCTCCTTATGATATATTTCTGTATGTTATGGAACCACTAGAATATAATTTAGAACGTTTATTGTTGATTTTTTTACAAGTCTTGGATTTACTGTCCACCAGTTTTGAACGTGGTATATTGCTCCAAGCAAATCATGACAGTAGCGTCTTTTATTTATACAGGCTCCCCTCTGCTATTTTAAAGACTATTTGGATCGCAAATAATTTGACTGTGAAAATAGTGCTGGTTTCTGGCAGCTTATAAATGGTAGTATTCCCATCAGTTATTATCAATATCCAACATTATAATCTTCCTTTATTGAGGCTCGTATCCAGTGACGCGGCTGACGGAGGAGCGTGGGGGTCATCCCAAGACTCAGCTTCCTCTTTCGCATGCAAGGGAGGTGACAAACATGAGGATTAGGGAGGTCTCTGGTCTGTTGGTAAATATTGTATGAATGAGCTAGTGAATCATGAATTGTAAATATGATATAAAGGAGAACATTTATCTCAATTTCATATGGCCAAACAAGGCAGATTGTAATTTTACCACAATAAAGAAGTTAAGCTATATGTAAAGAAAGTATACTCTGTTTAATTTGAGAAACTGATTTCAGTTTATTCACCCCACCTTCAATAATTGTCTTATATATATATTATTAACATATATATATATTATTAACATATATTTATTTTATATGTATAATTAATTATATAATTTCTTAAATATTAACATACATCATATATCATTTCTGAAGGTATAGGTGTGGTGTAATTTGCAATGATGTATATTTTCAGATTTCTTGAACGCTCGTCAGTTTCATCTGTTTCAGTGTAATTAGGATACCTAACTTATTCCAATCATGCCATATATAAAACAAAGTTATCCTTTGCATATTACTCTATGATTCTCTCAGTATAATTCTCTTTTAGAAATATCCCAAGATTTTTTCCACCTTTTATTTACGTATTGAAACAACGCTGCTAATTTAAAATACTCACCCACATAAGTGTGTTGCAGGTGCTAGAGTAAACGCGACCTCCACGGACGGCACCACTCCCTTGCATGCCGCTGCGGTACACGGTCGCAAGGACTCCATCAGCTTGCTGGCCGAAAGTGGCGCAGATGTGGACAAGGCGGACTCAAACGGCGACACGCCACTGCACGAGGCCTCCTTCAGAGGCCGGCTAGAGGCTGTGCGGGAGCTGCTGTCTACGGGAGCCACCGTTGACACCGCGGGCTGGCTGAGGAGGACCTCCTTGCACCTTGCTGCGGCGGAAGGGAGGACTGAGGTGGCCGCCTTGTTGGTGGCGCATGGTGCCGACCCATTGGTCAGGGACAGCCTCGGGCTCAGTCCTCTGGAGGCGGCACGCAAAGAGGGTCACCGGATCCTCGTCGAGCTGCTTGAGCAGGCCTCAAACAGTTGTGGCTCTGGAGCAGCCAAGTAGTGCTGTCGGGGCAATCTTATCTGATGTGGCTGTGACTGGAAGAGGCGACGATAAAGATCTTTTTAAAAATGTTACCGTTCAATAAAATAAACCAACAACAATAAAATTTATTTTGTATAATTGTCTTACTCTTCCAAGACCCATTCATTGTCATACTAACATACAAAAGTGAAAATCCCGATATCTCTTGACATTAAAAACATTGTATATTATATACTAATGGTCTTCCAATTATACAAGGGACTTCAAATGTATGATAGATGATCTATTGGTAGGTACTTTACATTGAAATCAAAGGTTGGAACACCAGAATCATATTTCAGAGTGGAATGACAATTACTTCAGGATGAAGTAAACATACGCAAACAAGTTATAGATGCAGTAACTAAACATCTCAATTTAGTTCAACAAAAGTGATGCTACTCCTTCTCCGAAAATTATTCACAGACTCACTGCGGATGAAATTTTCAAACATTACGTCCTAAAATCGAATTTTCCAGTTAAAATTCTGTACTTATTTTTAGCAGTAAACATATAACAAATACAATATAAATGTATAAGATTAAAATATATGTCAAGATTATTGTAAGGGAGAGAAGGAACTAATTGCCAGTGTGCAGTATCAAGGCTATTTGCGCAATCTGCTTAGCAGGCACAAAGCTCGCCTTATAAGACCGTTCTAGCGACGGCCTAAGGCAACTTATCTAATTAATATAACTTTCGAGACGTGACACAAATCCCACATGTTCTGTCTGACTGCAAGCATTAGCGATATCACTTTTTTTTAAACGCATTTTCATTCTGGGAGGTTTCCTTTAGCAAATTTGTTTCATTATATCTGGTTGTTCTACCCTGTGTCACAATAGCTTTCTATTACCTAGGCCTGAGTTATTACACATTTATTACAAAGCCCGCTCCCTACTAGTTACATAGTAGGAATGGAGGAAAATTCGACCAGCCAACAACCTGGTATATCTGGGAATTAAAATGGACAGACACCTCCATTTTAGTAACCATTTTGCGAAGAAGTTGAAGCATACACGCATGAAGTCTTACCGGCTTACGCACTTATTGACTTTCCCCAATCTATCACTGCGTCTCAAGCTACTGATTTACAAGAGCATATTCAGGCCTACCCTGCTGTATGGTGCACCGCTATTTCGTTATCTGACGTATACGACAGCTAAGAGACTCCAACAATTCCAAAACGGTATACTGATGGAAGTGGTCAGAGGTACTTGGTTCGGCTGCGGAGCAACAATGAGCTTCTCGAGATCTTTGAGCTGCCTACGGTGGATGAATTCATCCAAGGTAGACATATCAATTTTTTCGACTCACTGCAATACTTGACAAACCTGGTTTTTAACACGATAACCCCCGCTCCGTTACCCCATCTATGGCAGGACGCTGTCGTAGCTGGAACACTCTAGTCTTAGGTTCTAGGTATAGTTTTTTAGTTTGTATTTTTTTTTTTCTTTCAAGACCTCTTTATTGATAATATATATACAATGACAAAAATAAATAAATAAATTTGGAATTACAGCTGTCTCCTCTTGCTGCATTCGCAGATGCATATTAAGGAGTGCATAAAATATAATACTTTCAGATTGTTGTTAATAAGTCCAATACACATACACTCACTAGGTGATGAGGCTCACCTTCAGCTTGTGACCGTGGAAAACACTAACACTAAAACCTAAACCTAGAACTTAAGACTTAAGCTAAACTAACTGCAGACACAATAATAATAAAACATAAAAAACCTATTAGAAAATTTAGTGTACCACCTAAGCCTCTTAATCAAAACTTTCAAACTGTGAATGGCCTTATACCATCAATGAACAAACAATACAAAACCAGTTATTTGAAATGTTAGTTACGTCAGCAATTAAAAATAATTAATTTGGACAGAAAATTCAGTTTCTGGTACCCATAAATGTATGCTTTGTATTTAATCTAACCTAAAAGTTCTTCGACGAAGCTCATATTCTCTAAAAAATAGAATATCATGATGTGAAGGTTCTTGTCGTTTTGAATTCTTTGACGGACAGCAACATTTAGTACATTGGTTAGCCGTTAATTGTCCTAGCGGATAATGCTTAAAACATTAAATCATTAGCCTTAGCTTGTTCTTGAAAACCCACCACAACCATATGGGAATAAAATGTTAAAACAGCTCCCGCCACTGTGGTTGATCGGTGTCCTAGGGACATGTGGGCACCCATGGTCTCACAGAAAGAATTGGCTCCGAGATAGTCGCAGAATTTTGAATTTTCCATGTTTATTGGTATGAAAATCTTTAATCTACATCCTTCAAACATACCTGGTGCCATAAAATAAAACACTATCTATCACCACCGTCCGACATGTGAGACTGGGGTGATGTCTACGGCCCGGCCAGTTCCGGGGACCCTTGGCTCTTCTCTGGTATTATATTATATTATACTAGCATCGGAGATCTCCCCAAATCAATACATAAAAAACAGCGTTGATGACTTGAGGGATTGACGCCGATATGGACACTAAAAAAATAAACTAGTAAAACATTTTGTGTGCTACTGAACAATTCTGTTTTATAGGTCAATAGAATTTTAATTAGCAATTCTAATTCCTCGATAGCAATGCGTGCAAATAACAACTTGTCTATGTATTTTTTATCAATAATTCCACTAAAAACAAAGTGTATTCTATCTCTTTGATGTCTTTTAATTGTAAGAACACTTCCCACCTCGTCTCATCCACTCCTTTGTTCCTGCTTTGAAATATTTTAAACTATACTTTACATTTTCTTTAAAGGTCAACTGTCCCCGTGTAGATTTCTAAAGTATCGAGGTACTATCCCTGGAACCGAACCACAGGTATTAATAACATTTTAATTTTTCGTTTAAACTATCCTTGAATCTTAGTCCACTAAACAAACAACCAACTCGTGAGCTTGCAGGTCGTACATGTTAGTTTTCATTTTACTAAATGCTGTAGTATTTCTCACGAGGCATTTATTCTCGTTTTTAATTTATTAATTTAATATATTATAACTTTTGTGTATATTTATTAAATTATATTACAGGTTGTCCTACACGAGACTGATGTGTGCATTAAGTAAAGGGGTATGTTTTCAAAAGGAATGTTTAACAAAACTCCATTTGACCTGAGTAGTTAATTCTCTTTGATACCTCTATGAATGGATCATAGTTAAACTTATAAATAATTCTACGAGCATATGACACCCAAAGACTGAATCATATATAAAATGAGCCAAACACAGAGATATAAACTTAGGAAAAGATTTGGAGAAAGAGCCATAGCAGGAAGAATAAAGGAGCACAGGCTGGAATTAGGGGCCATAAATAAACAGATAACTCCTTGAAGATGGTCGGACTGCTAATTTAATGTGGAATAATAAAACAATTAACCCCTTCACTGGGACCGGGGGCTTTTCTGTATTCATAAACATTAACCCCAACCGACCCTTAACGGACGCTTTAGCTCTAATGTTTTCTTTCTCTTCTATATCTTCTTTTACTGTTTTTTTGTTTTCATTTTTCTTCCTTCGGGGCCTTTTTTTTCGTATTTGTATCGTGGTTTCTCCCTCCCTGCCCATCCCCTCTAACGACTCTAATTTATTATATGCTTTAATTCGAAACATTCCACACTATTAGCCTAGGTTGATATTTTTATAAATTGGTGACAAATTGACCACTCCTGAAGAGTTTACCATTACAACCAAACAAAGACCAAAAGTTGAGTAGTTTATTAATTCAGTCATAAAGGGATACAGGCATGAAATCGCCGTGAAATATTTTCTAACTGGGAATACTTCGCCATGGCTCTTCTCCAAGTAAAGTGCGCAGTCCTGGAACAGGCATCCTTAAGTTGGTGTATTGATTCTCTCAAACAATACATATTTCAAATATAATAGGAAACATCTTTTTTAGCTCAGTAGATACATCCACTTCCATGAGATCATTACTCTGAGGATTCTTGATGATGATTAACTGTTACTTTGTTTACTGGAGCAATGTTAACTTAGGTCAACAAAATAAAAATCTTCTTTATCGCGACCTGGACGGTACCAAATTACCTTCTGTTAGCTCGTTAACAGCTTTTACTTTTTTTTTTTTTGATATACCATTCCACAAAATCCCAGATTATGCTAAATTTTCACTAAGATGTAATAATGGGAAATTAACGAACGAAATTGTATTAGATTTTGCGTTTTTAGATGGCACAATGATGTAGATAGATCAATGTAGCCAAAATATATTAGTTCATAGAGAGGTTATCCATCTATGTGATAAAACATATCAATAAAGAAGAAAAATAAAATAATGTAATCATACAGTATTAAAATGAACAGTAAGAAGAATGCTTTATCAAATTAATATCGACTGTAATATCTCACATTATGAATTAGTATTTTTGGTATTGGTGTCACTACTAATTCCCACCCGTTCAATAATTTTTTTATTTGGCTACAAATACAAAACGAATTCCAAAATAAAAAATATTCTAATTCATTACCAATTTTCTTTTGATTTTTTGGCTTATCTTTATTAGAATGGATTTAATTCTTCCTAGAATAATTTCCTTTGTTATTGTGACTTAAGTTCATCATTAACGTAACTTAACGTTAAGAAATGATCACTTCTCCGTTGTGCACATACAATAGTTTATAACAGAAAGTAAAAAGAAAAATATTAGTGTGTCTAACGAAAAGAAAAAAGAATCTATAATAAAAAAATGAGTGCTTTTTTATTTTTATTGCATCCAATAATTAAAATATAAATTCAAAAGCTAGCCTAAGAACGGAATTAAATAGGGTTGCAGTAACCCGTAACATAAATTTCTGGAATAGAAACTAATCCCATAAACACAGCCCTTAAATGTATAACAGATATAATATATACATGAACCTAAGTTCTTTCATTAATTTGCGAATTAGGTAGTTACAAAGAAACAGTTTTACTGTAGGCAAGAACTAGGGACTTATTGGAGGGGTAATCCTGTATTCTAGCTTACGCAGTCAAACTATTTCCCTTCCACCGGTTGTAGGGGTAGTTTAATTAAATATTTCTTATTCAGTGTTTTTAGATCCAAGTTATCCTCTTTTGGAGCAAAAAATATTTTTAGATTTATTCATCGGAATGTAAAATATGTGCAAGTTTTTTGCAGACAAAACCTGCCTTAAGTTTACAAATTATGCTATTACGAGCGAAAATCAAGGGGAGTTACTCAATTGGTTACTCAATTGAGGTTGAAATACGTAACATATCAAATAACGAGAATTTTTTTTATAAATCACGGTCTTGAATAATTACATCTATTTACTTAAAGGTTTCGAGGGGAAAGAAATAATTTCCAGTTCAATGTCATAATTGAAATTGATCTCATTAATTGTATCGTAAATTGATGGTATTATCGAATGTATTGCAGGTAATAAAATACGTGTTCATTTTATAAATAGTATTTACATATCAACAAAAAATATAAACTAACAATAAAACAAAATTCATCTAGTTTAATTTAAATGCGGTCAATTCGGTTGCAAATCAGACTGGAATCAATATTGCTACCAGACAACTGGTTTTAAGTTTGTTTGTTTTTTTATAAAAAGGCTCTCTAATAAAGAAGGAAAAAACGTTTATAACGAGTCCTGCTAATTTTTTTTTTTTTTTAAATAGATACTCAAATTAATCAGCTGTAATGTAGTATCATATATTTTTAAGTGTTTTTTTTAAATTTAACTGTGACATTGGTTAATTCCCCGAATTTCGTTTGCATTACTATTTCCCCCTTCTTCCTCGTCCCTAGGAAACTGATACAGGAGAGCTTAATAGAAGCGCAGTGCAGACAATTTGCAGACTTATTACACTATCAGGGCCGGAGGAACATGTCGTATATACTCGGTAGGCCGACGAAATTTGCATGAATGCGATATGTATGTTATGGATACACCTCCCACATCAATGTGTATGTGTATGGTAGCAGGAGCTGTTATACTGAACCCAGCATATCTTTACGACTCCTTAAATAATTTGTTATCGCTGTATGATGACGAAGTCGTGACACAAGTGCTGCAGAGTGATAAAACTTATACATGACTCCTCTTATTTTTAAGATAAGTCGTTTTGCGAATAAAACTAAATTCGTATCTGATCTTCAAGATCGAAGAGAATCCCATTCTTTGTTATGTACGTAAATAGGTTAGAGGTTATGAAAAAGATTTAATCAATTTGAAAATTTATGTATGTATGTAAGTTTCGAATTCAGAAACTTAAAGGAGGTAGAGGTTCTCAGGTTATAAATAGAACACTTGCAGATGTAGTTTAGAACTGTAATATTAAACATATGTACACATTAGCTAGCGCTACAAATATTACAATAAACAAATAAAACTTATAACTAACCTGAATCAATACAATTGTCGATAATAAGTGTTGACCATTGTCTTAACAAGAGTACCCATATTCAGGAGGTTACAACTCGGAGCGTCATTCGATCCTAGCGCGCTCTGTAGGGACATTTAGCATATGTGCCGAAGTTTGGCGGCAACGTTCAAACTTACATGTATATATGTAAAGAACACGTCTTGAGTCATCGTATTTCATAATTTTAATATCTATATTCTAGCAGCACAGTAGAACAGACAATTAAATGTTGTGACTAGAGGTAATAGAGAGAGCGGTGAAGTGTAAAGTGAAATTTTGAGTTGTGAAAAATTAAAGCAAGGAATTAAAGAGTTATGAAAGAACAATATTTGAAATAAAGTCTATAAATGCTGTTTCATTCGTTTACGGAGAAACGCAATTGGGTCTTTGCTAACAGAAAAAACATTACCTACATCAACGGATTATCCAGACAGATAAAATCACATTATATATATTTATAGTACATTACACATCCAAATATTATGATTAGTTTTCGATTATATACTTGAGGGATTTTTGTTTTCTAATAAATATTTTTTGAGGAATCTACCCTAAAAGGGCAATAGGTAATTATGAGTAACGATCGCATTCAAACCATTGTAACAAATTTGCATTTACTCTTACATCCATAGCGTATTGTTAATTTACATTCGTACAATGAAGGCAAATTTACATAGCCCTGGGATCCCCCATTCGCAGCAGAATTATCACCTTCTTGGCTATGGAAAACGAGGAAAGGAGAATTAATGAAATCAGTTGACCTCGTTTTGTTAAATTAGCCACAGCTCTGAAGCTATAACATAGAAGAGAACCCCCCAAAAAGTCTTGTAACATATTCAAAAAATTAAATTTTAGGTCAACAGTAGTAGACATCAAGTATTTAACAGGCTCTAGACATTCCAGATATTTCAGTAATTTACTGTTTTTTAGGTAGTTATAAAGGCTAGTTGGCGACTGAAATTGATTTGTTAAACAAATTGAAATTGAATTATGTTTTAATTGAAAATTACATAAATACAAGTTGTTTAAATGTAACCAGTTTTGCGCATGAGCTATAATCATCAAACACTTCTCTATTTCGTTCTTCCTTTAAATACCGTATGCTACCGTTTATAGGCCGTACTTCAGCTATAAACTTGTCTCAGCAGGCAACTTACGTGAGCTGACCACGAGGGCCCTCAAGAAGTGAGTGAATCATTTGTTATATTTGTGTAGGAGTGCAATAAGTGATATCGGACCGAGAGTTGCCTCTGCCGGATCAGAGATAACAGCAAGCAATAGACATTGTGTGCCAGACGGATCTGAGAGCCAAGAACGGCGACTCACCCCGGAAGTCGTAAATTCGAATCCCAGTGGCGCAATTTATTTTTTATTTACAATAAAATTAATTTAAATATTAATAAATCTCGTAATATGATAAAATGCGATTTTATCAGCAGTTGATGTCACAAAATAAAAAAAAAAGAACAATTTCTCTAGGACCAACTCCGACACCATCACCTGTAAAGCGAAAACCAAGACCTTCGAATAGGAACGTACAAATAACCTCCTCTGCAGTTAGTTCCATGGGAGAGATACCACCACGGGCCAGTGCATCAAAAAAAGTACCGCCATAGAGCCCCTTTTCTTCACGCCTAACACCTGTGAGGAGTTAAAAAGTATTCAAGCAGATGAAATGGAAGTTAACAAACCACCTACACAGCCCATGCCACCTGCTATATTTGTCTGTAATATGAGCAACATTGAATGACTATGCTCACAAATTAGTAAAATAGTAAGTACGGAAAAATATACGTGTCTTAATAGTCTCGGGACACCAAAATCTCTCCGGACACTCCCGATACTTTTCGGGCCATTATCAAATATTTAGAAGAAACCAATGCCGACTTCCATACCTATCAACTATTACAAGAACGATCGCTTCAAGTAGTGCTCAGAAATTTGCAACCGACCACACCAGCTGACGAAATAAAAGACGAGCTTCCGCTCTCGGATTCAAACTTCGCCAAAAAACGAACATGCTACGCGAGGATAGGCAACAAGATGAATCAATAAAAAAGGCGTTACCATTGTTCTTTGTCGATCTCGAGCGAACACCTGTAGTGGAGAAGATATACGATCTAACACACTTGTCTTACACAAGAGTACAGGTTGAAAAACCGTATCCCAAACGCGACATCGTCCAGTGCCATAACTGTCAGGCATATGGGCTCACAAAATCTTACTGCCACCACCCTCCAAGGTGTGTAAAGTGCAGTGGTCAGCACAAAAGTGAATTGTGCAAAAAGCCACTGAAATCGCCTGCTGTATGCGTGCTCTGCCAGCAATACCATCCAGCCACTTACAAGGGCTGCGAGGCTTACAGAACGCCGAAGTCCAGGACCGAACAACGTCGTCGGCCAGAAGAGGAAAAACTAGCAACAAGAAGCATCCCAGCCAGAAATTTGAGGTCTTCTGTCATTTTTGCCGATTCCGTTGACAACAGAGAACAGTCACAGGCACCGCCCACTCCCTGTCCGTAAAATCATCTTCCCCAGCATTCTGCTCATCCCGTCAAGCCACAAACTCAATCCCATCCTCAACCACACGTATCGCATATTCCTTCACCCTCAAGTTCTTCGGATCTCACCAGCCTTTTAACCTCATTCCTTACATATTTCAAAGAAATCCATAAGTGATTCCTTCCGACTAACGAACAGACAGCACTACTCGATGACAACAACATCGAAGTAGCTCTCAAACCACCCCAATCCCGTAGCACAGTCATTGCACTGCTCCACTCATCCCTATAATCCTCCTCGGAGACTGAAACGGCAGTGACCAGCTATAAATGCGTGACAGTGGGAATGGCAATGGCCAGTTTCTCCAATTATGTCCTGAGCGTATGTGGCTCTCGCGCTCTTCGTCAGCCTCCACTGGCTTGTATCCGGTGACGCGGCTGACGGAGAAGCGTGTGGAACTTCCCAAGATTCCGCTTCCTGTTTTGCATGTGAGGGAGGTGACAACAATGTGGACTTGGGAGGCCCCTGGGCCGTATGTAAATATTGTATGAATGAGCGAGTGAATGATGAATTGTAAATATGGTATGAATGATAACATTTATCTCAATTGTTTATTGACTATTAAGTATTAAATAAGGCAGATTATAATTTTATCATAATAAAGTTGTATATTATTATTAAATGGAACCATTTTTATTGCAAGCATACTGGCACCTCACTGGTTCTTATTTGGAGTTCTATTCCCACTAAATCAAACAATACGAAGTTGTTTTAGCGTTTTAAGTTGCCATTATTAATAAATAGGTGCCCCGTCGGAGCGATTTTGGACGTTTTCCCCTATAGTTGGTGACAAGTCAGTCTGTTGTGAACTTTGGACCGCTCAATTACATCTTATAGTTTATTGTGTAATTTTGTACACCTCATAGTAAAAGTGGAGGTCGACCTATATTTGTATTTTCCTAGTAGACAGTCTAACCTAATAAAGAACTCTTCATGAATCCATTTATTCCAAATCACCTTTATAATATTTTCCTTTCAGCGTTACAATACGATTTACACTCATTTGCAGGTTGTAGTTTTCAATTTTTTACAGTCCACTCTGAGCTCACAGGAACTCCAATTGTATATTTAGTTTGTTTTATGTTATCTTTACTTTAGCCACACATGCATAGCCCGTGTACGTTTCTACCAGGGAGATTACCTCTTTTTTCTCTTTATTCACGTAAGCGTTAGGCGCTTACACGACACATCTCCAATCTCTCATTGATGACATTATTGAGTGTATTGGTATAGGATGTAGGTTGATCAAGAAGATTTATTAATAAGCGATATTTCAACACATATGTATGTCTTCATCAGGTCCTATTGGAGGGGAGAGAGGTTGGAAGATTGTCTTACAACTACATTATTGATCATCATACTTCTACACTGTATCTAACTTAGGACCTTATACATTTATGTATGTTTAAGTATCTATGACTGCATCAAAACCCATTGTGAGATGATCAGTTGATGGAAGTATGATGAATACTGATGCAGTTGTAAGATGTTATTCCAACCACTAACCATATCATATTGTAACCAGGTGTGTGTATGTCTATAGTGCATCGAAACGTCACGACCATTCATTGATTAAATTAATGAAATGTCACATCATCCTTTAATCAAGCTAAGGAATATTCCTACACAATTACCCTTAATCACAAATGAGAGATTAATATGTCTATAAGTTTCTAGAAACGGTTTTCATCAATAAATCAAATGCTATTGGTGCAACCAATGACGAATCAAGGTCAATGAAGCAAAATGTTCCCACATAAGTCCTGTCCGCTAGTCTTTTTCAATTCGATTCCTCTCCCTACCTTTCAAACCGCTTCTTCCAAGTCCGCTGTGGCTTATAATACTCTAACTACTATCCCATAAATGCAAGAGTTCCACAGGGCAGTGTCCTGGGCCCCATCCTCTATAACCTATACACCGCTGATGTCCCCTCTACTCCCAATACCTTCTTGGCCACATTTGCAGATGACACTGCAGTCTTGTCATCCCACCCAGACCCCGACATAGCATCCTATAACCTTCAAAAACACCTTGACGAGATCGAGTATTGGTGTAATCAATGGCGGATCAAAGTTAATGAAGCAAAATGTTCCCACATTACCTTCACCCTTTGTCCACTAGTTTATTTTAATTCTATTCCTCTCCCTGTATCCGAGACAGTAAGGTATTTAGGCTTCCATCTCGACAAAAGACTGACATGGAACCCACACACGAGGCTAAAAAGACAAGAACTAAACAGACGCTTTGGACTACTGTACAGACTACTTCGAAGGACATCCCATCTCTCAATAGAAAATAAACTACTTATTTACAAAGTTATACTTAAGCGAATCTGGACATACGGAATAGACATGGGGGACAGCAAAAAAGTCGAACATCAAGCGTATCCAATCCTTTCAATCAAAAGTCCTGAGAACAATCGTAAATGCCCCCTATTACGTCACCAACAAAACCCTTCATAATGATCTTAATATACCCTACATTCTTGAACTCATCCCTTCCAAATTCATGAAATTTCATAGTAACCTATCCAACCACCCTAATCCCGTAGCACAGTCATTGCACTGCTCCACTCATCCCTATAATCCTCCTCGGAGACTGAAACGGCAGTGGCCTCGTGACCTACTATAAATGCGCAACAGTGGGAGTCCTGGCAATGGCCAGTTTCTCCAATCATGTCCTGAGCGTATGTGGCTCTCGCGCTCTTCGTCAGCCTCCACTGGCTCGTATCCGGTGACGTGGATGGTGGGGAAGCGTGGGGGACTTCCCAAGACTCCGCTTCCTCTTTCGCTTGCGAGGGAGGCAACAACCGTGTGGACTTGGGGGGCCCCTGGGCTGTTTGTAAATATTGTATGAATGAGCGAACGAATGATGAATTGTAAATATGATATGAATGAACTTATCTCAATTATTTATTGCATATTAATTAAAGGCAGATTGTAATTTCATCATAATAAAGTTGTTAACAACAGCTCTTTGGAGCCACACTTGAAATTAAATGCAAACCTTCTTTCTTACATCAAACCCATGTAACTAACTATCCACACAAACACACACACCTTCACTCATATCTCTATAAGTTCTCGGTTAAATGTGATATCCCAGTTTCATTCATGAGAACATACCTATAAGGTACATCATATTTCACGGTATTATGACGAACAACATAAACAGATTAGACCATTTATATTACAATTCATCAAGCCTGAATTCTAACAGGAGGAAGAACAATACAACAACTCGATAAAAGCAACTCGGGGCATCCAACGCAGCAAGTTAATGCCCCCAAACTCAACTCAAACAAGATGAAGCGACTCAGTCATGTTTCTTTGGCCGCAATTATTCCCCTGTAATCCCCTAAGTGACATTAAACATTACCCTCTCCTAAACCGGGCCGACAAAAAGCGCTCTAATGAAGTTGCCAACTCCCCTTGAAGCAGTTTCTTTATCAACTCAAGAAAAAAAAAAAGCTCTTGAAGAGGTCGTTGTTGGACCGACAATTGATTTTGGTACGCTCTGTCTTCATTGCTCCGAGCAAAGCGGACCAAATGTATTTACATAAACTTCATCAGTCATTGCTTTCTTAGACATTTTATTCGACAAAGTTTTTTTCTGAAGTAGAAAAATAATGTTTCTTTGCTTTTTAAAAGCTCCTATTAACTAAGTACTTAATTTAATTTTTTTTTTTTCAGTGAAAATATCAACTTTATTAAGATGAAATTACAATCTGCCTTAATGCTTAATAGGCAATAAGTAATTAAGATAAATGTTCTCATTCATACCATATTTACCATTCATCATTCACTTACACATTCATACAATATTTACAAACAACCCAGGGGCCCTCCAAGTCCACATGGTTGTTGCCTCCATCACATACGAAGGAGGAAGCGGAATCTTGGGAAGCCCCCCACGCTCCCCCGTCCGCCATACCGGATACGAGCCAGTGGAGGCTGACCAAGAGCGCAAGAGCCACAGACGCTCAGGAATTTAAATTTTAAAAACATTTTTTAAAAAAAAAAAGGAGTTTAAATGGAATTCAAACTTCTTATATATAGAATATTCAACAGTTATAATCCTTAACCTCCTCGCGGAACACAAGATTCTGTCTTTCTGATCTTTGTACTCCTGCCCACCAAACAACAGCATATGAACTTCATCGCTCACCCCACCTATCTCTAGAATTCTCTAACTCCTAATATCCTCCATGCTTCATCCTTACGAGCTTTCAAAGCCCTCATAATCCACCTCCTTATCACCCAGTCATAAGCTAGCTCGTTTGGGAGTTATGAATTTTATTATACTAAATTTCCATTCCTTTATTCTGTGCCTTTATTATGTATTGTTTACTACTTTTATACAAATATGTTTGGCTGCCAACTTCTTTTTTTTTTTGATAATGTATATTAAGCTTCTTTTTTTAGTTTGTATGAATTAATTAGAGGTTTTCATTTTATGTTGTTTTTTTTGTGTCAATACATCATTTAAAATAATTAAGTTTTTTTTATTTTATTACAAAGGTTTACACATTACATTGTCATTTTTCTCAGTTCTGTACTAATTCTTTTTTGCTTATAAGTTATTGTTATTCATGGATAACATTGGCCCAGAATAAAATTTATTTAGACTTGAACCTAAATATTTAGTTTAAGCGGTATAAATGTTTTTTTTTCTAATAGTTCAACAAATATTTTATTTTATTTCGAAATTGGATATAAAAATGCATTAGCAAGAAAAAAAAATTGTTTTAAGGTCCTTTGGAACATGGATTTGCTTAAACATACAAACAATAAATTAAAAGATAATTATAAATATTCTACGTTCAAAAGCTTTTAGCATACTATTCTCTTTCATATTTCAACTTTCCTCCCCTCCCCCCGTAAAAAAAAAATTGTTTAATCGTTGAAACAAACTTTGATCTCTAAAGATTTCATTGTACATGCAATGTCGATGGAAGATACAATAGCGGTTGCCATTAAGTGCTAAAAATTATATTCAGCAAAGTGAGTTTTAATCAAGTTTCAACCAAAAAGCGATCTCAGAGGGAGACAGAAAGTACAGCCAAGAGCACGTTTTGATTAAAACTTATTTTATTAACTTAGCTCCAGTATCGGGCTTTAGGACACGACCCCGAATGTTAATTCCAGTGGAATTATGCAGATATAAGGGATAGACTTTTATGTTGACACTAAAGCATAACTGTATGCACGACTATATAAGATTTTTTTTTTTTTTTTTTTTTTTTTCTTCATAGCCCCTTTTAATTTACAGATAATTATATATAATTATAGATCCTCTGGCAAATCTATATATATATATATATATATATATATATATATATATATATATATATATATATATATATATATATAAGATTACATGTACTATCATAGATTATAACTTATGAACGAGATGTTACATGCGGGATAGTAAACAATGAAATACTTTTTTGCATTATGGATAATTATAACTGTTTACCTGACAAAACATAAAACAAAACATAATTTTAATAAGTAAAACTTTTAATCTAAAACCAACCAAGTGAAATCTACTGTATGACAATAAATAGCACAAAGCTTTATTCTTAGAAACATCTTTGAAATTGTTAAAAGTGTGTACATGAAAAAAAACTTTAAATCTTAAACAGTTTTAAACCCGATTTTTTTTTAGCGTTCACGTAAATATTACAGAATGTGATAAATGATAAATAATTCAAAAGCAATCATATTTAAAAATATAATAAATTATTATAACTACGATCAATCTGGTGAAACCTTCAAATTCTATAAAAAGTAAATAATCAATCAACCTGCCATCAACTAGGAATTACAAGTTTTAAAAACTTATTTTTATTAAAAAATTACTAATTAAAAAAAAATTAAATATTTAACAACTTTTATTATATATTGAATGGCTAATGCTAATGTTACTATGTTATCAGGAGGTATATATCTGATTTCTACGCACCAAATAAATGTCATGTCATAAAAAATAAATTAAATTACAAGTTAGGTGTTTTCAAGATCTATCTCATCTATCTATCTCTAGAGATGCTAAAAAATGTAGCACATCGATGGCAACAGACTGTCGGGGAAAATTAGGTTAAGATTTAGTTTAAGTTTTAATTGTTAGATGTGAGTTTCAATTCTTAGGTGAGCCCCATCACTTTTAATAAAGTCAATCCATTAATGTGTAATATACATCATTATACTTTTGTACAATGCAGATCACTATTAGTAGAAAACAGAATTTGTACAAAATGTAGCCAAGCTACAGGATATATAATGAAGCAATAATTGATTCGTTTGTAGAATCTATATTTCGTAACATATATTAATTTTATACAAGTGGATATGAACAAAATAAATAGAACAAAGCAGTGAAATTGACCACATAATTCCTCAAATTGTTCTTACTACAATTAAACACAAATTATGACGGGCTAGCTGAATGAGTGGATAATTAAGGATTGTAAGATATAATTAATAACTAATTGAGCAATGTCCGTAAAAAAAATACAGAGAGAGAAGGTGAGATATTGTTAACATAATGCCTCAAATTGTTCTTACTACAAATAAACATATATTTTGATGGGAAAACTGATGGAGTTGATTATTCAGCATATGTTTGATACCTGCTTAGAAATGTCTCGAGGCTGAAGGAATGGATTGCTACGAGGTTCCGGCAGTCTCCCGGCCATTTAAACACCCGTCCAGGAGGGACGGAGCCCTTAATGGAAAATGGAATTCCCTTCCGAACAATATTTCATCAAGTGCATTAAACAAACCCATTAATACTGCCCGCTATTTATGAGGGCGTCAAAAACTTTTGCATGCCGGTTTTCCCAATTTGTGTCTAGTCATACAAGGGTCTTACGTGGATTCCGTTTCCTTTGAGATCTGATAGAATAAAAACATCACGAGCCGTTGAAATTATTATGTAAGCATCAAGTGCAAATCTATGAGCACGTTTTGGTTATGGTCATGGATCTAGTATAGTCCGAAATCACGAATTCAGTATCACAGAATTAGATAGAAACGATTAATAAATTTTTTTTTTTAGTAAAAATTATTTTAGAGGCAACTAATTATTTGAGAAGGTCAGAGAGCTTGAACTACGGACCTGATCTGATTTATTTCTTTAGTTTAATCATTATTGGGCCTCTTTAATCGATTTAAAGTGAAAATTAATACGCGAAATCTATAATGAACAAAAAGTAAGTTTTAGGGACAAAAATAAGTTGTTGTTTTTTTATAGAATTCTGTTGTTTTGGAAATATGAAAGAGGAACAGACTATCTTATATTTTGATTTTTTTTTTTAAGTAACATAGCGATTACTTTTTCTAGTGTCTTAGAAATAACTCATTCTGCCCGTCTTCGTTTGAATTGCGTGATCGACAACCAGAAGTTATTTGTTATGGGTTTACCCTTTCCGCTCCATAAACTGTAATTTTTACGTCTCTACGCCGAACTTGCCGAAATCATCTTGGCTCATGAGTGACAAAAATAATACTTAATTTTAGAGTCCGTAATTTTTCATCTAAATAATAAAACCTTATATATGTAGTCACGTATTTGTCTGTTTGTTCAAGCGAGTGCAAAGTTGACCTATAAAAATTACCTCCAAACATTTAATTTCACACGAAGGATCCAAAAACTGGCCCAACTGGGTCAATCTGACAAAACTGGTCTGAAAAGTAACACTTATTGCATATAATATAATCAAAAATGATTGATTAGTTGAAGTGAGAGATTCCTCAAACCTGGCCGATAGATTGGTTTGTAGAGTCTTTAGAAAATTCTATAAATGACTTTATAACAAGGGATATAAAAAAAAATATAAAAAGATATTATTTATTAAAAAAATATAATAAAATTGATTTAATGGAATTCACATCAACTTTTCAAGCAAGATTTAATGTTCTGGTTTTCCCTCTCGGGTGATGTTTCAGGAAACATCAAAAAAGTCATAGTGTAAAAACATTTAAGATTGTTAAAAAAAGTATAAATATATATATATATTTTTTAATAAAAATACATTTCAAATCGCGTATTTTAGGTCATATTTTAGGGGCTAAAAGAGTCATATCAGATTTTTTTCGGAAAATCACATCTTATCCTTAATATTTTCAAAAATCGATTCCTATTATGAAGTATTTTGACAAAACACCGAGTAATCTTTTACATTCAGTATAATTGTATATATTTTTCGTAACTATTATACATTTTTTTTAATTTTTTTTGTTTTTTGGCTGCAGATTTTGCCCTCTCTTCAGCTAGACGGGCCCTTTGACTCAGAGTTGTTCCAACCTTTTTGTTGTTGTTGTTCCAACAACAGAGTTGTTCCTCAAAGCAGAACGTGGTGTATTATCACTGCAAGTTTTATTTTGTAATTAAGAGTGTGGTTGTCAAATATTAGACGTTGCTAATGCTCATTTAATACTCACCTCCATGGTTCATAAAACACCTTTTCTACCCAATGATTATCATGGATAGAAGATTAAGGTATAGCAGACACCAACGGTGAAGAACTAATTTTACAATGTATCACTATTTTATTGACGAGTCATTAAATGTTTTATTGCAAAATTCAATTCCTCAACTGCCGCATACACAAGAATATAATTAGTACGTTAGAAAGTTCGATTGCTACTGTCTTTTTTTCTTCTAAACATTTTTTTTAATAACAAAGTTGATAATAGATCGAAATAAAAAAATAAGTGGTAATAGTGATACAAAAAACTATCAAAGCTACTTACTTACCTATGGATCGACTAATTAATTTTTACAATCATGATGAGTTGCGTTTTAAATTTTAGATCCTAATTTTTAGATTATGAATATGTAATATCTACTGAAATATTAATCCATTGTAATTGTAATGGATTGTAATAAACGTAATGGATAGTTCAATCATTGACTCTCAATGACGCAAGAAGTTATCACAATCCATAAAAAGTAGGTAGAAGTCAGTAATTAATTAATAGGAAATTCAAAAAATCTTGTAGCGTGGGAATATTTGATTAGTCATCACAGAAGGAAATTTATTCCCAAAATGATTGGTTGACTTAAAAAATTGTCTTATAGAGAATTTAACTTATAGAGGGAATATAGACACTTCTATCATTAGCAATAGCCTGAGCACTTGGAAATAGCAGTATACGCTGCTGAAATCGCCGAATAAGATATCAAATCCACAGACTACAACCATTTAAAATATAAAAGGAAATATCCGTCGTTTTACCACCTGAAAACTGTCATTAACTATGTGAATTTGGAAAAATACATTTTTTAAAAATAATAATCCCCCCCCGGGCGAAGATGGCATTGATACAAATAATATGCTAATGTATGGAAGATAATATTCATGGCGGCGCAGTCACGGCATCGTCGCGTTAGCAGAGGCAACAAGTAGTTAATGCCCTTAATATCTCTCACCTTAGACCTTGAGTCGTTAGAGTCCCCTTAATAAGATTGTAATTTACATACCCCGCCAGATTATTTTTCATCGAATAACCAAATGATTAAGGCACTCTTCACACTATCGCAACTTAATCGTTAGTGATTGACAGGTGTAGGATAAGGATTAAGGTGAAGGATCTTATAAATGTTGAGAGGTAAAACAGGCGAAAATACATGAAGAGAAAAACCTAATGGTCTGACGAAATACGCATTGGACGCTAGTACCAAAATCAGGGAAAAAAAGAGATTAAATAAAATATATTTTGTTTTAGTGCAATAAATGAATAGTTACGTATTTTACCACATATTAAAAATGAAAATTATACCGAAAAAGAACAAATATTTATATGACTTTAATGAAGATGAGGTTTGGAGAGGAGGCACGGAAAAATGACCAAGTGTGTGACGGAGGACTGAGTGAGTGAGTGGTGTTTGTACTGAGTGCGTTTATTTTATGAAAATATGATCCTAAAAAAAACAACTATAATTATGCTTGTAAGTTTTGCCTGTGTGGGTTGAACCTTGATAGTTTTATTCAAACAAAGTTTCTCTCCCTACAGTTTTTTATTATATTTATAATATGCCAAGAGATTTCCACGGCCTAAACCATAATCTTCAGGTGCTTGAAAGAGATGCTAATGTTTCACTCTGTGGGCAGACAAAAGTGGTTTGAATCAAATTAATTATATATTTAGTTACTATGGTTTAATGATCCAAACTGCACTTTGATAATCAGGGTAACAAAATACACACGACCTCGCAGTTACTTAAAATTGTAAATAATATTTCCACATAACAGAATGATCAGCATAAATGAGACATCTAAATAAATCAATGCCTCAATAACGGCAATATGTATAGAGCTGTCCAGTACGATTATTGCCATTTATAGGAACCAACAGCGCTTATTGCTATTGAACACAAACTACCAATATTGTAACCTGGTACTTTTCCTGTCAGAAAATTCCAAAGGACTATACACAAATAATGACATTTATTGAAAATAGATTCTGAGTTCAAATGGTGTTTAGATCAACCAAATCAAAAACAATTGTGTTTCGAATATATTTAAATTTGCATTCCTTTGAAGCAAATTTCGATAGTTTTCTTCTTTACCGTAGTATTTTTTTAAAATAACTGTTGCTCTCGAAGGTTACACGTTTTTAACTGTTAAGGGTTGTTCATCATTAGTCAGCCTGTAAGTAATAAGCCAACGCTCAGAAGATATTAACCATTTAAAGTTTTGATCTTTCTCCATGGTTAAGGCTCCCTTCTAAGGACGTTAAACCAAAAAATATATCAAATATATATTTATAATTATTATTTTGCAGGCAACAACGGAAATCTAATGGCATTCGTATCATGTTATTTAGTCATTGGTTGAAAGAATACAATTAAAGTATTTATTATTTAAAAAACTCACGCAGAGCCTATAAGAGTCTATAATTAAACATCGATGTGGTTTTCGCTTTCTTTCTGTGTCCCATAGTTTGATTATAAATTGTTAAATTAATCTCTTAAATAATACAAAACTTCGGTGAGTTAGCCCTTCTAGCTTGCCAGATCCAACAGACGAGCTGTATATAGCTTTGACAGCCCCTAAACTGAAATATGTACATAAAACGTAATACAGCCTAAAAAAAAAAAAATGGTCGACTAAATATGCACAAGAGCGGAGGTGGGGAGCTCTCATTTGCAGACGCGACTGGGAGGAGATATTTATTATTCAGCGGTATCCACAGCAGCTCTAATACACTGATGCGGTTTCTATTTACACCACCAAAAGACTGTTTCCTCCTCTCTCCTGGAATATGTATGAGGGACGAATGATTTACCAGCGTCTTACTGGCCTCTCTCTTTCTCTCTCTCACACTTCCGACCTCTGAGAAATATATAAATTTAGCCGAGCTGGTGGTGCACGGTCGGATCCAGAGGTGTGGGGGTAAGGGCTGAATTATATCGCTCTATTATTCAGCAAATCACGTGTGCGTTGTGAGGATGTAAGTTAGGCGGCCCGACAAATGGCCACACTCTCCTTTGCCTCCGACGTGGCGGTGTTATTGTTTTCTTTCTTCTGCGCATCTCCGTTTGGCATTACTGGTGAATACTAACCCCACTCTGTATTTACTCAGATCCACGCGTACGATTGTGTATCAGAAACCCTTTCCAAGTAATAGGATGCAGTTGTGAAAAGCAACGTTCCACTATTTGCAGTGAAAATAACATAACGTCGTGGTATGCGCTAGTTGAGGAGCTAATTTTGAAATATAAAATAAAATTATGCAGCAGTAAAACAGTTAGACATTTTGAAATAATTTAACTTACTACACTGCCGTACTGTACTTATTGGAGTTCAATACAACTTTACTGGCTACTACTAAGCAATATAAATCCTCGGAATCTTCATAATGGAATTTATTAGACAATAATATTTTCAACAGCTCTTTTTTTTTTTTTTTTTTTTTTTTTTTTTCTTAGCTTTCAAACCTATAAAAATAGGATGTGGGAAAAATAAAAAAAAATTATTTTGGGCTAATGAGTGCCTTTCACTAAGGGGAGTCCCCCGGCTTCAACAGCTCTGTTCTGTCATCACTATCTGTCATCTCAAATCTATGAAAATCGTTGGGTAGAAAGTGCGTTTAAGAAAGTGTTAAATTATTAAACTGTTCCCACATCCTATTATCACAATGAATCTAACTTGCGGCTAGAGTACACCGCTTCCTGTTTCGGTGAAGGCCGGAACAGTTCTGCGTCAAAGGGCACAAAGAGAGGACATTGTGCAAAAATAGTGCCGCTTATCCCGTAGGCAAATTAACCTCAGATAAGATAGGGCCTCGAGGCATAGAGACCTCCGGGTGTAGATAGATTAGGCTGTGGCGTAGACAGTGGTTGAAATAGATAGACATTTAAAACCTGTGACCGAATCAGGAGGGCAAACCAAGCTTGATTCTAGCTAAGGAAAACTGTTTTCGGATGGCATCAATGAAAGTTACCATTGGCTATAGCCATATCTGGAATGACTACTAGGGATTTACAAAATATCGGGATAAGTACAGAACATCATTAAGATTCCAAACCTAGACAACATGAGGTTGGCAGGAGAACTGTAGAGAAGGGTTTATCACTAAAGCAAGTATAGAAAAGGGTAGTTACTGTACTATTTTCACATCATAATGCATGATGCAATAACAGATAGCTCCATGGTCACGATCATCGGGCCATATTTCGTTTCTTTGTCATCTTGTCATCCTAACAGCCTAATGTAACAATACTAGGTACAGATTAATGGTACCACCTACAGGAATTATTTCCAGAATAGGAAACTAATTATATATTTTATTATTCGGGGTTGATATAACATTGTCCAACAACGAATGACATATTCCGTCGCACACTTGTCCAGATAGCGCTGCTTCTGAGCAAACTCGAATTAAATATGATTTCTGTCGAGTGATATCGAATAGCATTGAGGAAGGTTTCGGTGTCCCCGGCGGTGGCTGTATCTATTGTATATTGTGCTAGCGACGATTTTTTCCATTCCGTTGTCAGAGTCAGCGTCGGTGCTTTTCAACGGTTCGACTGTCTGCTGCCAGTGACAGCCACTAACTAACACTGCCGCCGCGTCACTAGTCACTAGGGGTCTTTTGTCACCGGATCGGGCTTTCATCGCTTCACTTTGTGCCGGCTTTGTACCTCAATGTGCTCACAGCTACTGTACTTATAGGTAAGTGAAGTTGTCAATCCAAGGAGCGATGGTTTCCTTTTTTTTTATATATTTATTTTTCTGATTATTATTATTTATTTTTTTATAGGTTATGTATAATAAATATATTTAAATAATCGCAAAGGCACATTATCTCATGATGACCAAACGAGGTTGCCACCTCAGTTGGTAGGTCCCAGCATGGTCACCTCTTAAACTTTTGGTATCTAAACCTGATTCAATACTTCTTAAGCGAAATCTGGTAAGAGCCTCTCCACTAAAAAAATTTTTTAGGAGAACGGGGAATTGGGTGACACAGCTGTAATACAGACACCTCCACCTAATCACGTTGACTGACTGCCTTGAATTTTTTTTTTAACTACTGACATTCTATTTAAAATATTATAAAGTACGTTTTAATATAATAGAAACTGAAAAATTTACTGAGTAATATATTTAAATTGTTCCCTAGAAGAGTTATTTCCCTGTTTAATTTTTCTGTTATTTTTACCAACTAAAATTCTATTTCAAAAGTTATAAAGGAAAAAAAAAATGTAAAACATTAAAGCTGAAATATTGACTGAATGAGACATTAAATTTTGGAATGTCGGAACTTTCTTCTTCGATGTTTCTTTCTTCTTTTTTTTTTGCCGAATCTCAACTCTATTATACGCATTATGGGCTGTTTTCTTTAAAAAAAAAAAAAAAAAAAGCTGAAAGCTTAAGTATTGAATGAATAAAACATTTTAATTCGAAATAAACCCAAGATTATTCAATGCGTTGTTATCATTCTCTTTAATGTACTCCGTGTTTATTGTTGTTACTATATTTTTTTGCTTTTCTAAATTACATCACACAGTTGATATTAAATCAAGTTTTTTTATTGAGCCTTATGCTTAAGGTAGTGTGGTCATCCTATCATATTTATTACTAATATGAATTTACTGTAAAAAGTGAAATAAACATCAATGTCTGTTTTAGGATTTGAATTTCTGTTTATGAAATTAAGTTGAATATGTTATCGTGAATATCCGTATGTGAACTTTAACTTCAGACTATTTTCATTCGCTCAGTCAATCTTGCTTTATTTTATTTTATATTATTTTAAGCTTAGAAAATTGAATTGGGGACTGGCCTAATCCTCTCAATGTTATTACATTATAAAACATTTTCAAAAGAATAATTAATTAAATTTCAATAAATCGATCTATACCCAAAGGATTCTTTCTCTTTTTTGTGCATTACTTAATTCAATGTAACGCAAATATTTGTAGATTCAAATGACGAACTGAAATAAATATATCGTTTAGTTCATTGTCTCTCGGATTTAACCTGGATGTATGTACAGATTCGTTGTCGTTAGTTATCCGAGGTCTCATGAATTGAGCTAGTATGTTGCCGCACCACAAGCTACATTATTTTATAGTTTCCCAAACAAGTACAAGCTCCTGGCTTTGCCGCGAACCATAAACAAGCAAAATATTATCCCCGAGCGTTTTCACTTCCTGCAGTTTAGGAGTTATCATTTTAGAAAGGATATGGGCGTGCATACTGGATTCTCGTAATAGTTTTATGTGTGTAAATGTTAGTGAAGAAATTAAGAACAGAAATTTAAATGCATAGCATTTATTTTAGTATACTGTAAGTTTGTCTTACATTTTAAACATTTTCATTTATGCCAAAATCCACCATCTCTTGACTAATCCGAGATTAATTAAAAAAAATTCATAACAATTTTTTCACTACACTTTAAATTTCAGATTGTGTCAACATATTTTTTTAATGCTCACGCAACACAATCAATAACATTCATAACGAGAAATCACCCAACAGGACCAGCAATTCAAAATTTTATAGCAATTTTAATAAAGGGTTTTGAGGTTTTCCTAATGAAACGAAAAAGGTGAAGCTTTTCATGGAAAGGATGGGTCCGTCACCTATCAAACTGAATTGATGGCTTATTAAGATTAACCTCTAACCCTAGAGACAAATGATTATTTTTTTTTATAAATCGTAAAAGTTTAAATTAAAGACCAGCATGTGGGAATATGACAATAAAGAGAATCACAGTGGATTTCATTAAAACGAACCTATAGAATATAAAGCTTTTAGATAAAATGAATATCAGCAAATTGAAGCACTACACATCTTAAAAGCAATGAAAAAGCCATAAACCACTCATAAAAGCAACGGTAAACCTTATAAAGTCTGTTAACCATTCATAAAACTAGTATGTATAAGATATCCTGGGATAAATGTAATAAGCTTATTAAAGCCGACCCGAGGCCTGCTGCGAAGGATTCTGCAGCCACCCTCTCCCTCTTTCGCCAACTTTTGATTAACAACTTTCTCAGGCGGTGTATTATTTCAAAAGTAAACTTCTCCAAAGGGGTAGTGACACTTAATTTCATACGAAGGAAATGAAAAAAAAATAAAATTAAGGGGTCGGGGGAATTAATCGGACCTGCCTTGTGTTGTCGAAGCAGAGATGCTGATGTGAGCATCAGGGCGGATTAGCTGAAATTAAAATTAAAATTTTAATGCGTGACGGTTTTCCTGCTTAATTATCAACAGAATGTGGCTTCACAGAATGTGTTCTGGTGTTTTAATAACTGAAGGCTATTAATCATTCCCAGGTAAAAATTACGATACTGTTAAAAAATCCATACATCATCCCATCCGTTAATAAGTTAACTAACTATTTTTCATCAACTCTCCACAGTTATATATCATATTGCGAAAGTTAAAACAATTAAAAGGATCGCTGATTGAAACCAAATTCGGGGAAATGGTGTATTTATCCGGACGTCGATGACCCTTTTGGTTGACATTTCCTTAAACAAACAAAACGAAAAAAAAAAAAAAGTTTTCATTTGGTTTTCTAGAGAAGGGAACAAAGATCAAATGTGATTTATGAGTTCAAGTTAAGATCTCAGGTCAAGATAGACATTCAGAAGTATGTGAGCCACCGTGCTAACACGAACTCGCATTGAAAATTACAGCATTCTTGATAGTCCCAAAAATATGCAGACAGTAAAGCGGAATAAACTAAAGCATTAAATTACTCAAATGTCCGGCTAACGTAAATTCCCAATTTTTCTAACTACGTTTAATTAATTATGTTCACAATTATGAGATAATGGATTATTAAACTGATATTTTATTAAATCCATGTCAAACATAAGTTTTCAGCCAATGCTTGAAACCAATTTGGGGGTAACGTTTATCAAAAAATTTCTTTCTAATCCTGCTAAAGCTCCATTCTCACTCCCTCATAAAAAAATAAAAGTGTGTTGTATACATTTATTTTCTACTAGACATTATTTCAAGATTCTTAAGAAGAGATATACATATATCCTGATGACTTCGAACTGGACATTTGATAAATGAAAAAGTACCTAGCATAATTATTGAAAACGATAAAAGGAGCGACATCGAAGCAAACTACTTCAACGACACAGCAAAGAAAAATGAATCTTTTGTGCTTATGAAAATTGATTTTCCAAGGTTAAAGAAGGCAGCCTGCCTTTGTCCTTTGTACGGTCTGCTGCTTAGGATCTCTGAAAAAATACAAATTACTCTTTTTTTGGCGAATCATTCAATTTTTATTTAAAGGTAGGGTTTGTTAATCAAAAGTAACCTTCATTGTTCAACAATGATTTTCGATTGGGCCAAATCCGCTCCACAACGATCTGCATAACATATTATAAATAAGTAATCCGATCATTATAATGTCGAGTATCCCACTCGAAAGCTAATCAAAAAAGAATGTTTACGGGGAAAAGAAATTATGATAGTTTATGGAAATTTGTCAGAAAAGGTCTAGAAATTAAAATTTTCCATATTGCCAAAATTTGCCAAGTTTTGATGTAGCCTAATTTATGTACAATTTTCAAATAAGACGAACCCCTGTGCATTGGCTATTCGTCCAAAATACAAGTACAATCAGTACCATCACTGAATGAATCAATGAGGGATACAGCAACTGCCGCACGTTAGCAAGTCCTTAGTCAGGTCAGCGTCGAGTGAGGGTCGCGACCGCTGTTGGAGGATCGGTCTCAGATCTAATTGGACGGTTTCAAAGCCGTGACTTTCACTTGCCACAGCCAATGGGCAAACGTGATCCCGTTGAGCTCACCCAATCACAGCGAGCCCCCTTCACGTCCCCACGCACAATAAACGGACTCCATTAAAATCAAATCAAAAGTGGAATCGTTTGCGCTCCGAATTTTTGCTGCGTTTTTCAAAATGATGAATAAAAAAAAATCAGTAGGTCATTATGGTCCATTGGTATACCCAGAGCAAACGTTGTTATCATAAATAATAGGTCTCTCCACAGTTTATTATATAGCAAATCCACTTCATGGTATGAATATCCAATGCGAACAGGACCTACTGATTATTTTGGTTATTGTGACGGCAACGAAAAAAGAGACAATTATAAGCCAAAATACACCAAATAACAATTCGTTAAAATTTAGGTAGACGATTCAAGCTTGGTAACTTCCCAAACTTTAACATCTTTACCGATTATAGATGTCGTACTATAATGATTTAAAGTTTCGCAAAACCAAGAATTATTAACCAAATCTAAATGATCGCTACATAAAAAGAATATTTACATTGGCAGAAAGCACATCACAGCCGAAAGCATATAGGTTTTTTTTTTTAATTCTAAAATGCCATGAAATAAATAAACACGAATCAATTTTCTAAACTTTATGTTCCTTACTTTTGTATTTGTGAGTAAACGTTATCGGACTAGTAGTACCCTTAATACTAAGTTCTTTAACATATCATGTCGTCGCACATTAGACTAACATTTAATGTTAAGTATAGGATATGCAGAGAAGTTCCCTTTTAAAATAGAATTGACAAAAAAAATATCTCTATGAATAACAACAATGCATAAATATATCTATATTTGTTGACAAAAAAAAAACAGTACATCAATCAAATAGGGGGAAAATAAAGAAAAGAGGGTTTATCCATATAAAATATTATTTAGGCAGGTCACGTTTTAGTCTCCGGGGAGGATTTTAGGGATGAGTGGTGCAGTGCAATGACTGTATGATATAAACATATCTTCCAAGAATTTAATTAAACACAAAATAAAAACAAATTGTAACACAAAACCCAATTAAAATAAAGCAAATAAGAGGGAATAATAATAAAATATTATGATATAATAGCGAATAAGTATTAGTGGTTACACTTTTACAAGTTTGCAACTTATCAGCACAAACGTTAAATGATAGTCGTATATAGTCTAAATAAAGATAATAATATGCTGTAAAATGAATTGTAATTATAAGGAAGGTTATTAGACAGATTAGTTGTATAAAAAGTATGAATAAATAAGCTCTACAGCCTACGGAGGGAGGGGAAGAAGGAACCTTAACTTGGATGTGAATTTATTTTGAAATGTTGGTTTTGTTTAGATCCCCACAAATTATGAATGGTTGGCCACTATTAGAGAAGCGGTATCTTTCCTCATTTAATTTGAGTACTTGAAAAAAACAGAAATTTCTATAATTATAATCTTGGAGATTTAGATTTGATTTTATTTCGCCTTCCGAGTCCAAATCATAACCTCGTTGAGCTTGAAAATGATTTTTTTTCAACAATAAAAAAATGGAGTTTTACCTTTAAAAATTAGGAACAAACATAATAGAAATATAAAATAACTAATAGTTAAATTTTTCTTAGTTCACCTACTCAACTACGGATGTTTCTGGTGAAAAACAAACTAATGTCATTGTGTAGTGAGTGTAATCTTTGGCTTACAGATTCAAGCACTCTTTTCAATCAAAAACTTCTCCCGATAGAATGCCCCCCCCGGATTTAGAATTACCCAACGATGAACTCCAAAATAATAGTTTAAAAATAATAAAATTTACTATTATTGGTTAATAAAATCAAAGTTACACAGGTAATTGGATAACTCATAAAGGTTTTTTTATAAGGGCTGTCACATAACAGTGCACAAAAATCTTCTACAAACGTTTCACTATGTACATAGTACTAATGAATTTCATTCATGCAGATGGCCAGGATGAATAGTAAAATCCGTTTAGGGAGAGGATGAATAGAATGAATTATTCATAACGAACTTCATCTGCGTTTTATGACTTCATATTTGCCTATTCGTGCTGGATTTTATTAGGAAAATCATGAATTTTTCTACATGTCGGTTTCTGCATGGAATAGCTAAGCAAATCGATTTGTCGATAATATTGAATTTAAGATGGAAAAATATAATGAACACGAGATGGGTTTTCATCAAGGGTTCAAAAAGTTTAATAATATTGAAAGGGATTAGCTGATCCGCTTTATTTAAAATATTCAAGAAAGATAAACCGACTAGTTTATAGTAAATTATGCTCTAATCGTTAACAATTTCCTAGCAGTAAAATAACTCAACAAACTACTAATGATATTATCATTGTATTAGTTGATATTGACCACTGGTACTTTTAATTGCCTGTCTATTTATGATACAGTTTGAACAATTTCCAGTCACTGATCTCATGAGAATCTGAATACTATAAACAAATAAATAAAAGCAATTAAAAAATCCATTCAATGTAAAAAAATAACGCACTGGGATAAATTATCAAGAAATACTGTCAAAAGTGTCCATGTCTCTTATGATACTCTTAAGAGAAGCACATTTCTCTACCTACGCCAAAACCTATATTATTGGTTGGTTATAAAATTATTTTATTGCTAATAATCTTACATATATATTATATAATCAACTTTAGCAACATGAGCCGGTTACTAAGCCGGTTTGCGATAGTATCAGTGAAACTATCAAGCTTCCTCGAGAAATTTGGTTCAAACCCCCACATAAGCGTGATGCTTCTCCTTCTATCTGCGGTAACCATAGGAAAGGAAGGATGGTTTAGGAAGTAAGGGGGTGTGTATTAAAGGAGGATTAGAAACTAATGATATCTGAAACACTAATATGGATGTAATACTGATAACGTGCATTCTACATTAAGTATTGCTTGGACGAAGCTTTATTCAGAGCTTTCCTCTTCCTTTGTTTCACCAATCTGTTATAAAACTAGAAACATATCCCTTCATAATAAAAGTGATTTTTCAAATTACTCCGATGTGTAATTCCTTGGCATCTGGCCAGGCCTTAAACTCTCTATAGAGACGATTTCGACCGAAAATTCACTACCATAAAAGCCATCTTATTCCTATTAATAAATTTAATTTAATCATTAAAATATACATGGATGTGCCTTAAAAAGTGTCTATTAAGTGATATGCTTTTAGACTTTCTCAAGTAGTTAACTATACAAGCTATAACTAATACTAACATATTCAAAGATGGGGGCACAGCTATACATTGATAACTTTCCTGTGAAGGAATAAATAATTCTTCACTATATGATCCAATGATAACAAAGATTAATTCCTTTAGCAGCAATGACATCCTAAGTCAGAAATAATTGAACGAAAGATGTCCTGTCAAGACATCGCTAATACTTCGATATGAAAGATCAATCCTCTCAAGCAGGATCATTAAAAGGACTGGCAGCCCCCAAGACAGAGAAGCAGGCAGTTAGGGGGGGAAGATGGAGGGAGCAGATGGGGTGGTACGTGCGGGAAGAGTCGGTCAAGGCACACGGGCATTGGCGCTGAATCCACAATAGAGAGAGGATTTCTTGGGAGGATTTCAAGAGTAAAGGAGGGGAAGATTGAAATAAAAACCTCTTCTGGAAATGACCAAACAAGCCTTTGATAATCTACTAATGTAATGAGATCATTCTCAGTCCCCCTTTGATGTATTTTCAACCTTGCCAGGATCGCAGCTGTACGTCCACGATAAAAAAAAAATTATAATACATTTTTATATCTTTTTATAAATGAAAAAAGTTTAAATTTAGTGGAACGGTCCATTTAGCTGTTGGGACTCATTTAAGTGTTTTATTTATTTCTATGCGTAAATTTAATTGATTTAAAGTTAGCTATGTGGTTGACTACTGCTCATCTGAAGAGATAAATAATTGCTTCGATGACAGGAACTCGTACCCTCCGATTCCAGCAGTGAATGGACCAGCTTGGAGGATAAGTGGTGCTGTGGTCTGTAATTATCCCACCATTAGACTCATGTGGACAGCATGATACCCGCCGACGTCGGGAAGACCCGGGTCAGGTAGTCGGCCATAAAATATATCAATCAATATCAATAACAATAGGGGTGCACGCTCTATTGCTGCGGAGGAATGTCTTGGTCCATTTACTGCCGACTCCGTCTGGAGAGGTTGTAGTTTCAAACAGCTTTGGAGCAATTAAGTGTCTGCAGTTTTACATTTAACATTTACATTTTTTTTCATTAGGTTGAGGACAAATTAGATAATATATAATAAAGGATAAACCCATTAAGGACCAACCAAACCAGTGATTGGGTAACACCGAATGGAATGAAAACAATCGCGAGTGATTACCAGATCGAGAATAGGACAGATGCTAGGCTTACCCATGTGTACCTTCTTCTGAGGACTACCATAGACCGTTCATCACATCATGGGTGAGTGAAATAGATAATGGCATTGATGTGAATTCAATTAAAGAGTCCTCTCTACCTTCGATGCCTACAAATTAAAATTTTAAAGAATAGAATTATTTAAAAACAACTTGTACAATGTCCATAGGCAAATTATCAGAGGTAGTAGTATCAATCAAATCATAAGGTGATTTCTATATGTAGTTTTTAAATTAGCATATTTGGAATTTATTCTGTATACAATTTTAACGTTAAACTATAATATTCATAACTAATATATTCACCAATTGTATTTTATTAGCTAACACGATTGTCACTAAATATATACATTTTATATAAGTGAGCTTGTGATAATATTTGTATGATCACACTGTTCAATTTAAGATTTCGAGAAATTTGAACATTTTAGTTGAATTTTGAATTTGAAATTTTTATAAATAGACTTGTTGGACTTCAAAAACTCGTATTCTTTTTTTTTTATTAGAAAAACTTTAATTTTTAATCTAATATATAGGTTCTACAATGTAAAATGCAGTCAAATTAATATTTTCTTCATATTACAATCAGTATTCTGGGAGCTTTTTGGTCATTAATAATTTAAAAGTAATTTATAAATTAAAGGCATTAAAATAAACCTCTGCAAATAAAGATCATTTATTCATAGATAAAATATAATATAACATCAATTCATTTTGCAATTAATAATTTGTATTGAAATCCTCAATATATTAATTGTGAAAATAAGATTTATTGGTTCTGATTAATTTTTATTTTGTTTTTTTGCAGGTAACGTTGAATTCGTTTTACCGTTGAAGCATCAAAGGTATTTTATTTTTAGTGTAGTTGTAGCCCGCGGATTTAGGCATTTTATAAAATTGTTTTCTAATAAAAGTCGCTGTTATTTATTAATAAAGCTAATGAAAAAGTTTGAGACTGAAGTAGGTTTGAGACTAGAACTTGAGACATATCTGGACGATCGCGCTAACGACTCCTGTGCCTATAGTAGCTGTCCAAAAAATGAGAAGCTTGAGAACCCCCAATACACGCCAAGCCCTGTTGCCGCTCTTTGCACTACTTCTCTTCTAGCCACGTGATCCCATTACTTCGATAATGTCAATCATTGAGCAATAAGCAAATTAGTCATTAGTCCCCCGCCCATATGTGGCAACACCGCGCCAAGTAGCCCAATTTTCCAAAGTGTCTAATTTCATGACTGCGATTATAGTCATCATCTCCCCAATGTGAGGCTTCATAGGAAAAGCTCCGGCGGTGACTGTGAGCGGGAAATATGACTCGACAAAAAATGTTAATATGATGACGGTATATAAAAGATATCTTATACTTTCATGTAATAACAGAACATGGGCAAACTAGCTCTTGATAAATTAATTTAGGGATCACATTAGTGTCCTTTCACTAAAAGGACAAAAAAGGATTCATATTGAGAATATCGTTTACTCAAAATTATACACTTGTATTTAGTAATGAATTAGAATTAATGAAATAAGTAGTTATGTTTCTTCTCAACCTTCAATAACTTCGTGACCAGTATGAAAAGCTATCTAAACAGTATAATATCATCAAACCAATGTGCTATTACTTGCCTAGTAAATGAAACCGTAATAGTTGCAAAAATTACAGAGTTTGTTCAAATAAGAACAGGGACTAGAAATTTTGGATGCTTAGAACAACATTGCTCAGAATTCAATTTATGTGAATCTTAGTTTCCAACAATGAATATTATAACTCATAGTGCTGAGCTCGCCTTTAATAAGAACATCAATGGATTGCTTACGAACAAGAATATCTTAATTATGAAGCAATGGCTAATAGAATACAGTCCCAACGATACATTGGCTTTGATATTTATATTTCTTATTAAGAATTTTTATTCCACGTAAGCTAACATAACTACTAACTAACGTGAGAGCAGCCAACTTCTATAACGGTGCTTGAACTAAGATAACACTCCTATTCATCTGAACCTTTTTATCAACTCAGAACTTTCTTGTAATTATTAGTAAAACATCACCTTTTCAACTTATGAGATTATAGTCATTGTTAATTGAGATCCTACAATATGTTTTTATAGCTGGAGTATGGATATCACCCTAGTTGCTGAAAAGAAATAAGAAGATCCCAGTTCCAAATCTCGCCTTTGTTGCCAATTCTATGTTTAAACAAGAGTTATTATTAATGGTATTGCACACAATAACAGCTAATTATCAATGATTATTTTTTATTTAAAAAAATAAATAGAAAAATAAACAAACATCAAGCCTATCCAATCCTTTCAATCAAAAGTCCTAAAAACGATTTGCAGAAGAAATACCCGTTATTTCGTCAGCAACAAAACCCTTCTTGACGGTCTTAATAAACCTTACATTCTTGAACTCATGCCTTCCAAGGTCATGAAATTGCATAGTAACCTACTCAACCACCCTAATCCCATAGCAAAGTCCTTACACTGCGTCACTCACCCATATAATCCTCCTCAGAGGCTAATACGCCAGTGGCCTCGTGACCTGCTATAAATAAGTGAAAGTGTGTGTCCTGAGCGTCTATGGCTCTCGCGCTCTTGGTCATCCACCAATGGCTCGTATCCGGTGACGCGGCTAACAGAGGAGCTTGGGGGGTTTCCCAAGACTTCACTTCCTCTTCCGCATGCAAGGGAGGTGACAACCATGTGGATTTTGCAGGTCTCTGGGCTGTTTGTAAATACTGTATGAATGAGCGAGTGAATGAAAAATTGTAAATGTAAGTAAAATTACTCATTGCCCAATAAGGAAAATCGTAATTTTATAACAATAAAGAAGTAATGTATATATATATACGTAAATAGAAAAATAGTTATTGTATCAACTGGACATGTGCCAAAGGAGAGTCTCAAAATTAAAAAAACTATTTCACACAAGCTAGAAACAATATGTTTCCTAAAGAAACTAAACTAATGCCCACAGAGACTCCGTCATGTATGATTTGTCCATGCATGGAGAGCATTTGCTCAAGTTATAATCAATTTTTTTCTTAAATAAAACAACGTAATACTTTTGGCCAAAAACATTGGATTGAATTTTTTTTGCACTCCCTGAAAATTCATTTATTTATTAGGTTGCTAGATGATTTTTAGATACCTAAACTTTACGCTTTACATGCGAGGGAGGTTAATCATACCGATAAGGTGGTCCCTGGGTTATGGGTATTTGTATATGTCTTACAAATAAGCGAGTGACTGTTGCACTGTAGTTATTGGATAAATGAGATATATTATCACAATTACTTAGCGCTCAGATGTAGTATATTGTAATTAAAAAAAAAAAGATTTTTGAACAAAATTAAAAGAGAGAAATACGCTATTATGAAATTTTGAAAAGTTCCTGCCATATTTTGGAGCTGTACATAAATTATCCCTTTATTGACCAATAAATAAGATAAACTCGACTCAGGCAAGAATTGTATCGTTGGCACTTTTCATTTGTTGTTAAGATAGAGGAAAAACATAAATTGTTGTCGCATGTAGAGTTCTTAGACATATACAAGAATGAAGACAAATTAAAATTATACCTGCTTCCAGTTTTAGTAATAGCCAATCAAGTAAGCACCTGATTTCGATAAACCGTGACAGACATACAAAAGTGATTTTTTATATATTTAAAAAATAAATAAATTTATGTCTATATAAAGATTAGAATAGAAGTTCATGTTAGAACTGCCCTATTTCAGGTCCGGTAATTATGTTGACTACATTATAAAGTAAATAATAGTCATTATATACTGTGCCTAAGCACGTACTGCGTCATTATTAACTCACTGCACGGAGATAAGCACGGAAAACTTTGATTTACCGACGTGATTTACGAACCTCCTAGTTCACCTCGGACGGAGGGGAAAAATAGCTTCGGCAACCAAGGAAGAGTTTTGAATGTACAGAAACGCAGGCAAGAGAGAGAGAGAGTGAGAGAGAGAGTTAGGAAAGCAGTAAATAGCGGCCTGATAGACTCCATAATTTCTCCAGTGCCGGCTGGAGGAGCTGAAGCTACATAGTGACGAGATTTAAAGCGGCCCTAACCTAACTAATTCAAGAAATTTCTTGGCTGAAGAGAGGTTAGGCATCGGAGGGTTTGAGGAGCACGCGAGAATATTTAATGTGAGTCAATAACCGGGGGGCTCTGGGCTCCGCGTCTCAGCGTCACCTGTCGTCGACTCTTCATCACTTCTCGATAATAGATAGTCTCTAGTCAGCCCAGGGCCGAAGGGATCCTTGTCAGGAAAATTCGTCAGGGTAATTTTATATTGATTTGGGAGTTTTTCTCGCTTAAGATGGAAATATGCTATCTCTAATTGGAAAACTCCACACAAAAACTTCACAATATCAGTTAAGGAATCGTGTGTGCTTTTTATTAATGGGACAAATGCAAGTGTTGTGTACAGTGCAGTGATGTTGATCACTACACTCTTTTTTTTTTTTTTTTTTTTTTTTCTTAGCTCTCAAACTTATGAAATAGGATGTGGGAAAATTACTTTGGGCTAATGAGTGCCTTTCACTAAGGGGAGTCCCCCATTTGAAGGATGTATGAGAAGGATATAGGGTGGGGTATGCCTAAAGGAGGCGAGTGGAATCAGGATACTACACTCTGAGAGTCTTCTGCCAGATATTGGATGGTAAACTCAAACGCCAGTCAATCTATCATCGAGTAGCACTCAACATGAGAACAGTTCCCAACTTATTATTCGAAATCATCCTGGAATAGCTACAGCAATAATAAACAGTGAGGATATTAGTTTATTGTGAACCGTTACATGATAGTAGTTATTTCATTTGAAGCTAATCTTTGTTGGGCCAAGCCCTGAAGATCGTTGCCTGGCTCTCATGGCTGGCCGTTTACATGTAACAATCTCAGTTACCAAAAACTTCTCATGAATTCATAGGTTGGTCGACTTCTAATTTTTTTAAATATTGTTTTTGTTACAGTTGTTCTTTTGTGCAATTTAACATTAATCGACCATTTCAAATGTGCTACTAGTTTGTAAATACAAAACATAGCTTTACTTTTTTTTTTAATAAGCGTAATTATATGATTAATTTAAAAGAAGCCGCTAGATATGTTAAATATATTTTTACATTAATTGTTAATACACCAGACTTGATTACATAAGTATCGGTTAAAAGCACTTAGAGTTTTTTTGTTGGTAAATCGAAAGATCATTAATAATTAATTAATTAATTAATTAATCATGTTCGTAAAATAAATTTTAAAAAGTTAAAAGGTATTTTTTGCCGGTTGAAATTATAGAATTTTATATCTTCAAATAAATTTCATGGATATCTGATTCTTAAGGATACTTGTAAAGTAACATACGAGTGACTTAGAGCAAGATCTATCTACAAAACACTCAGAAAACGCCAGATCCCATAAACATCTTACACGTAAATATAGACATTTCATTTCACAAAGTATTTCAGCAAAAACATATTGTCGGTCATAATAATAAACTGCCCCTCCATCAGCAACATGGAAAACATAAAAATAAATATGGGCGAAACGAACAATCAGAAATAGATGAGTGAAACTTTGATTTAATTTTCAATTTACTTTTAAGGTATTCATTTACTATCATTACCTCTAAAATTTTGATGATCATTCATTTATTTATCGTAGTTTTTAATTTTCGAGAAATTAATATAGTGATAAAAAAAATAAGGAAAAATTCCAATCACTAACTATAAAAAAAAAAATGCTGTGGCAGTTTATATTAAGTGTTGTGTTTTTTTTTACAATTTATGTAACACTTGAAATATTTCCTCAACCGATCTGTCACAAAGTTCAGCTGGCTCAGCCCCAGCTGTCGCCTGCACATAACTATTTTACACTTATAAATGGCTTCAATTTATAAGCACCCAGGTAAGCGGTGCTTATATCCTCGCGTATTTATCATTCATGCGGCCCACCTAGCACAAGCCGCAACTATTGTGCTTAGCAAAAACCTACATCTATTTCTGAAGTAAATCGCTCCATTATTAATTAGGACCAACCTGGATGCCAAACTCATGAATGACTCACTGATTATAAAAGCGGTTATATTATTTCTTATAAAATCATTATTCATAAAATGTTTCCAGCATTAATGCTTGTGATATAAGAACTCATTCATACCCTGTTCTGATATATCTGGAATACGGTGAAATATTGGGGGTACATATCTTATGAAGAATAAAGGAATATTCTACTTTACATTAATTATAAATGTGTAATTTCGTTAATAATTAGCAGAGGTATGTGAGGTGATGTATTTGTAAAGAAATAGCCCCGGCGGCATGTTTTGAAAGGTTTCAAAACAAGTAGCTAGGACCCCTGGTTAGCCCTCCTTCTTCATTTGCGTATGAATATCTTTAGATTACAAGTAAACAATCAAAGGGAAATTTACACGTAAAATCAGGACGTAGTAATACCGAATTTCCTTCATATGGTTTATTTTTCCTTTTACAAATATAATTTATATATATATATGAAACTTCTTTATTGTGATAAAATTACAATTTTCCTTATTGAGCAATGAATAATTGTGATAAATGTTCTTTATTTACAATTTCTCTTTCTCTCGCTCATTCATATAGTACTTACAACCAGCCCAGAGAACTTCCGAATCCACATCGTTGTCACCTCTCTCGCGTGAAGAGGAAGCGGAGTCTTGGCAATACCCAACGCTCCTCCGTCAGCCGCGCCATCGGTTATGAGCCAGTGACGGCTGACGAAGAGCGCGAGAGCCACATACGCTCATGACACATCGCCAGGATAAATATAATTAAGGCTGGTAAAGTTGATAACAGTATAGGTAGGGCTAATTGATCAGTGTGTTGTTTTTAAGTACGTCATAAAACAGTAGTATTTTTTTTCATATAATAATAATTTCTTTAATGTTCACTTTGACAGTCTCTAGTAGGAGAGAATAACTGATTATTTTGTATAATAAAATATGTTGTCTTTTATATGTTCTATTAGGGAAGAAGAATGGTTAAATGTAATGTTGTGTCAACTTCTTCTCCACAAATAAATAGAAGTTCCCCTCTTCTCGGCCCAGAAAATACCCACCTACGTTTCCGTATTTTAATAATAAACGTTGAGCGTCAGTTAAGAGAGAGGGAAACTAGTGCATGAAAGAGATTAAGCCCACTAGGGGCGTGGGTGAGGCCCAGCCTCTGACCTGCCTATATAAGGCCCAGATTTGGGATTTTGTCACAGTGTTATGCTATGCAGGAAAAGGAGCCATAAATCTGTAAATTTGTTCATGTTATTGTTCATTTTTTTTTTAATAAAGCGGTTTTGAAACAAAAAAAAATTTGTCACAGGCTCTCGGAACCCGGCACCTGAATAACACTGCTCCCTCTCTCTCTCTCTCTCTCTCTCTCTCTCTCTCTGCACTGGCACTTTCTGCTCTACTCAATACCCTGTGACCTCGCTATGTTTTAGTCCAGCGTTGTCAGACCCCACACCTTCCTAGTGAGATTCTCTGCCTTCGTCTCGCTAAAACACTAGCACCACCTTGGAAGAGAACTCTTCTATGTGGACAATGGTCTACTGGGGCCCTGCAAGTTTTACCTAGTAGCGTCTCCCCCAGCGATCCAGTCCACCTGTCTCCGGTTCATACGCGCCTTTGGGATCCGGACAGTTTTCGCCTACCCTCAGATACTGAGTGCGAATTCGTGGTCATTCCAAGACCACATAAACTACCTATAATACCTACCCTGTTCCTCTACTCCTGAACTCAGTACACTGTCAGGGCACACCTTATAAGATCTTATGGAGTCAGATCTATACCAATAAAGCTGCCCACCGACTAGGCCACCAGCAAAGATTAGAGACCGCAGGTCCACCTATTTTATCTATTTCTTGACGCTCGCCGGACAGCGGCTTGTAGAGGCCTCCTCCTCCCTTGGGGACATTCCCGACATCTACCATGCATATTTATAATTGCATTATTATTATTAATAATCTATTTTTATATTTTCTTCTCTATTTTTCTTAATATGAGAAAATATTTTTCTTTTATTTAATATAATCTTAGTGTTCAAGGTTCCTCACATGTTTTGTCATTTATTTCTAAATCACGTCTATTCATATTAATGTTCTATCAACCCAGTAGCTAGAAATAATAAGTGGTAAGATTAGAGATATTATAAATTGAGGACATCAAATAAATAATTTTTTATCTATCTGACACGATATACGTTTGGTGAACAAAAATTGCACTAAATTATCAATCCCAATCAGACATATTGTAGTATTTATTACTGGGTGCACTGTTTAGGTTGGTCAGATCTCCAATTGAAATTATACATCACCTAATTTAAATTTACTCAATTAAAACTATTTGAAAAATGCTTTAATCCTGGAAGGATCATGATCAGCTAATTGAAAGTAATATTATAAGCAGGACTATTTTTGAATATTATCGTTATTAAAATGGAAATTTTATTGCGGTTGACTTCTAAATCAAACTTATAATTCAGTGTGAAAACAAGTATTTTTTAAACCATCGTGATCGCTTCTGCTATTGGAATATCTTAAATTTTATTTTGTATATATTTACAGAAAATTAGTTTTTTAATTATCAATCATGTCTTCCACTATAATTTTTAATTTTGTTATTACAAAAATATGAGAAAAAAGGCACTCAGGAATGAAGACCTTTATTGATTTGATACTTTTTTTGCTGTCTGAGCAATTATTTTTTAAGGTACTGATGATTCAAAAGAGACATATGCATTAAAGAGCACTATGGGTTGTTAATGCTCATCAGCATTGGTCTATTGCTTTATTGACAAAATGACATTTATCTATTCAGGAATCAACAAGGACTATAATTTTGAAACAAGATACATATATATTTAAAGAGAGGTACCTTAAGGAATACATAGATACACACACAAATAATAATATATGAATAATTTAGTTCATAATCAGTGCAAACAATTTTAATCATATTTTTTTGTATATGATTCGGAAATTGACAAGGCAACTGATTTTAGTATCAGATGCTCCATGAGGTTCGCGAATCTTCATCACTCGTGGATATCTTGCTTGAAATAACAATCTAATGTACTATGAGCATCAGTAAATGTACCATTTTATGTCACAAATAGAATCCTTTATAATGAGATAAATATCCTTACTACCCAAGATCACATATCTTCAAAATTCCAGCATAAGGAAATAACACATATATATATTGTGGCATTCATGATATTTGAGTATAAATAAAATAAATTTCAGCCGTCGGAAAGGAACGTATCTGCAAGCTCCCGAGAATGCATGTTTGAAGAAAATTATTGATTGAGTCCGAAAAGGAAAAGGAGGGAAGTTCCTACCAAAGGAACTGAGAGGGTAAAAAAGAAATAAAAACAGGCGATTTTATGTTGAGTACCACACGGTGTGTTGGGGGGGGGGGGGATAGGCGAACAGGGTTGTAGATTGATGTCACCAAAATTTATTAATATTATGGATCCATATAAAAAAAGTATAAAAAAAAAGTATGAACTCAATTTCATATTGTATAATTGTTCGTTCTAGCTCGATTTAAAATATTTTTATTATATAAACAATGTTCTATTATATAATTATAGTTATTGGTCATAATAATTTGTGTTAGAATATATTTCACAAATTCCTCAGGAATAGGTTTCTCAAATTTATTAACAACCATAATATTAGCCTTGAGATCGGGTGATTCAAACGGAATAAAGTTTTATGTCAAAGACATAAAACGGCTTGAGTTAAAGATCTCGTGACGGACCTGCCAGATTAGTTGGGTTGAATTGTTTAAGTAAAGTAAAGAGAGATAGTGAAGAAATAAGGTAGGTTTCAATTTATATATATATATGGTCGCAATCACTCCAACTATTAAACGATCCTACTCGCAGACAACTCATAAGTGTGAGTGTTTTGACAGGGCTGTATGTGAGGGTCCGTCACATGAATTGATTCAGGCGCCAGACGCTGTCAACACATCTCTCTTTGAGAGTAAGCCGTTGTTTTTTTCTTTCTATTGATGCTGCGAGCACCGAATTTTAACAAAAGCTCATCCCCAACAGTGACAAGACTTCCCGTCCAAGTTTGTCCAATATTTGTCAACAACTATTTGTTGCTTTAACGATAAACATGTAGTATGCTAGTATAATGCATGCATAGTATGCATTTCCTAGTATAAAATCAAACAATATCAATTATTACAATTTGTTGATGCTCTAGCTTAATTTCTTACCTTCGTTAGCGATGTTTAGGAAGCAAGGATTTTTTTTCATTACATGAGGGTTAGAACCTTATAATATCTTAAAACCTCTCTCTGATAACATACTAAAATATAGCTGTTACTGAGAGTACTTCACGTGTTGCTTGGATGAGGACAGTGAGTAAAATATATTTTTTTATATTATTAAAAAAAGGTACAGGGGTAAACCATTGGTACCTGCACAGTTCTTGGTCACTCTTTTTCTTCTCCCCCTAAATCCAGGAAATGAAGAATTTGGCTGTTCTTCTAGGTAGCTTCCTAACTTCCATTTCCACTTTACCCAATGTGCCAATGTTTGTTGTCACACTAGGCATGGAGGCATCATTTCACTTGTTGAGGTACATACAACCATTCGTGTTGTAGCTAATTTTCTTCCAGGCACTTAATGTTTTATTTCTTTTCAGCCATTTTTTTATTATCATCCATGCTATTTATTTAATAATTCTTCGTTGCTTCTCTCTAAACATAATTTTCACCTTTGGGGTGCATGTGATATTAGCTTCTTTTTGTTGCTTCTACGTATGAATGTAAAGCTCTTTTACAATCACTTTTATTTCAGAATTATGATGAATAAGAAAATATTTGATTATCTTAACATGTAGATGTGGCAAAACTCATTAAAACTATGTTTAATAATGAGTTATCATTGTCTAATGTTCTTGTATAGCCGAAAAAAAAGGGAAACCAGTTGAAAACCTAAAAAAAAAAAAGGAAATTTGGGTGTTCATCTGTGAGGTTCATACGACTATCGGTGTTTGAAAAATACATGTAACTAACAAAAGTTTAGTTATATTGGGGTAAATTGTTTTCATTATTGCTTGAAAAAAAATATTCCGTAATCAATTCGCAATACGGGGTTGCAGTGAATTATAACTGTTAAATTTTGGATCGACCGGATAAATTTTACTTATGTTTACCCAGTAAGCCCGAATGAAATTCTCTCCCTTCAGGTAGTGTGACCATTTAATTGATTATTGCACACGCTGTAGTGAAGATAATTGAGTCAGGGTAGAAAATTCACGCAGAGGAATAGGTGCCTACAGGCTGTCCGTGTGAGCCGTCAACCAAAGCAAACAGCCAACAGGTCATGTTCAACCAGGCGTAGACACTCGCTGTGATAACCATCAGCACACGGTCGCCCTGGCGGCTCCTCACCTGTGTAACGGTCTCTCTCTTGTCTCAATCATAGGGGATGTATTAGGTCTGATACTTATTGTATAACTCATATTAACATACATTTTCATAAAATAGTTTGAACATATACATATAGAAAATAACCCCTATCAAAAAAACATGCCTCTTATACATTACATAATGTAAACTAAACATTTCTGGCTGATAAAATATAACCAAAATGGCAGAAAATCAAATTAAATAAACGAGGCATTTAAATGAAATAATAATTGGCTCACTCTCATTGGCCAAAGGAGAAGTCGTAGAAGTTCGGAATTTAAAATTAATCGAAATTAAAATTACAGGTGGTAAGTTTTGGAAAATCAGACATTGTAATATATATATATCTTGTTAAACACAAACAAATGACATATTGTTTTAAAAATTTTAGTTCTTGATGATGTAACATTGACGGTTTTATAATCTTGTGCCAATGAACGAAATTATGAACATGCTCAATTGAACAACCCACAGTATAAATATACACATGTACATCTCTCTTTTGAAAAATCAATACCCTGGAAAATAAATTATTTTCCGGAAATATTTTTTTAATATATACTCCCCAATGTATAGCAGGGCAATAGCTATGGCGATAAATGGCGTATTTCGTGCCATATAGTGGAACAGACAAAATAAAAACTAGATTCCACATGTCTGAAAAAGTTTCTCGTTAAGATTTGTGCACTTAAAGGTAACGATTGTATTTCCCCGTTTTTTGCTACCTAAGGTGACTACTGAAGTGACCAGTGAAGTGTTTTTTCCCTAAATAGCCTTTCCCCCAAAAACGTCCTAAGCTCTAGTGTATTGATTGCATGTAATCATTTCAATGAATAAAAAGCTTTAATAAAGTCTTAACGCTTTAATATGTTGTTTATTTGAGTTAGGCAATGTGCTAGAAGCTGCCGTGCTTTGTGGTTTAGGCAAAAATTTTCACTCCGTTTGGGTGTGGAGAAAACCGGCGGTTTCTTTAGGGCACCACAGCGGGGCCCGGTACTAATCAGGACAACGCAGTGCGGTAGGTGGGCGAGAGGCCGGACCGCTTCTCAGTTCACATGTGTTCGTACACACACTGTTCATGTGGGTATGTGTTCGTATAGCAGGGCAAAAGGGAGGGAGAGAAGTATTGCCGCGACGACAATTAACTACAGGCCAACTTCTTGCGAGCCCGGGACCTCCGGCCGTTTTCTTGTTAGGAGCAACTGTAATTAACGTTTCCACTTCATTAAGTATCGTGTCAGGAAGTAATTAGAGGCGATTACCTACGGCTCGGCGGCCACCGCTTTGCTACAGTACAGCCGGCTAATTCCATTTTGCCGGTGTAAGACCCGGCGTTAAGGCGAAAATCTCTGCACAGCTTAAATTGATTTCGGATATAACAATATAATAGGGTGGATTTTGATAATTTGCTACATGTGATATAGGTTAATTGACCTGAGAAAAACAAGGATTGCAAATGGGGTAAGGTGTATCAACAGGACAGGTAGGCTGCTCCGATCTATATGAGTCATAGCTTCAAACGTTTGTCCTAAAAAAAAGTCAAATTCTAGATCTAGACGATCTAGATTTAGAAGTAAGTCAGAAACCAGCACATATCGTAACATGGCTCCTAGTAAACAAAATGGCCTTCCCTCCCCCCCCCCCCAATGAAGCATGTATCCCACTAAATCCCGCTATATATCCGCTTAATTCTGAGCAGGTAACTGTTAATTAAATTGTATATAAAGGTATAGACATAGGCCCAACTACATTAACATGAAATATTTCCAATATATGAACAATGCACTGGAACGTATAATATGAGACAACATTAAATGAAGCAGAACCTTCGACTAGTTTCAAATAAAAAGCAATTTTTTTAACAAATAATCTCAAATATGCATACCTATTAGTCTTATACCGGCTTGAGTCAAAGCATAGCATAGCAACCCTAAACGGGAGTCACAGTAAGAAATATTTCATATTTTCCTACAATAAGGGATTGAGGTAACGTAAAACCAACGGGCAAATAAGCCCCATCTCTAATACAATAAAACAACTTCCATATATGATATTATTTTCTTACAGATGTTGCTCAAAAGATAAAAAGTAAACTTGAGAAAATATACGAAACATCGGAGGGTTCGCAAATGATAAAAAAAATTGGTCCCAGGCCTTACTTTCAATTTGTTGGTTCTTTTTAAAAAAAATTTATAGCTCAGTAGTATCTTGAACACCAAACTTATTCTCCCACAAATTTATTGAATTAATTTTAAATGCAGAGAGTTTCTCAAAATTCTTTTCATAAATGAAAACACGATTCAAACAGCTCTTTGTCAAAACTCCATATAAGAAATCTCTTGAAATATATCTGTTTAGTAAAATTTAATTATGAAACATAAAATTTGTGTATATTTAACAAGTCACCTGATGTAGTTAATGTCTGTATTCTAGGGTTTATAAATCGTTGATGAACATGATTTCATTTATTTATTTATGTATTTGGGGCATGCGAACCAATGTTTGACTGTTAATGGGGTGTTATCAAAAGATTCACATGTAGGCATGTGGAGTCCCACCACATCACCACATGAGTCATCTTGGTTGATGTGGCCAATTCTCTTTATCTGTTTGAAAGTGGGCATAGGTCCACAGCGATACATGGCGTGTTGGATTCCTTGGACTCCCAATAATTTAAACTCAAATAATTTAAGCACCTCTTTTGGCTTCTCAGACAAATATGAAGTTTAGGCAGAGTAGGTGTACTTCAATTGCAGCTTCTCATGGCAGTTTGACATCTTGTATACAATATTAGTGTAAGCTAGAAAGGGTTTAAGCTAAAAATCTTTAAAAAAAAAAAAAAGATCTAACCCCCTTGCGTTCTTGGAGTAGATACTGTTGAAACCATTAGTTCGGAATTCAATAAAAAAAGGAAATCCCTAAAATAACTTTAATATCGAGGCGTGGCCCACACCTTGGTGCACACGGACCGACATGACGTACACAATAGCCTCGGCTGTATATTTGTGTACGCACCGCACAAAAAACACTCTTCTCTCAGCCACCTACTATTATTGGCCGCTCGATTCTGCTCATTGGCGCCAGAAATAACCACTGGAGGCGGGAGCATTCCCATTGTTCTCCAAGCACACTGTCGGTATTGTACTCAATTCGATTCATTTACAGCCTGCTAATCGATTTATCGTTTCACGGTCCGATTTTATTACACAGATATGACTTTCCAATAAATTTTTTTTTGTCATTACTGATGCTACTTACGATAATCCTAGAATAAGCCATTGCCAAGCATTCCTTCAGTAATAAGCTAGTGAACGTTGTACTGTAAATCCAATTTTGTGTTAGATTTTCAGGCGTACTTGGATCAAAGGAAACGAGTGCGAAATTACAAAGACAGTTGAGACAAAAGTAATTCAACAAGGTGCCTTTTGATAAAATACCTTCTGACCGGGTCTAAGGCAATTTAGTCTTGATGAAAGCATGACAGAATGCATACGACAGCAGAATTATGAACCAAATTATTTTATAATGTCGTCACAATTATGTGATGTATTCAACTTTATTCGGATTTATGGTAATCCTAGATTTTTATCAGCACTCGTTTCAACATACTGCAATGTAAACAATGTTTAGTGACATTAGTACTATCCGACTACATAGAAAATGTTATGGTAATGTACCATTCAGAGTCAAATACTTCTCTTTATGCTGACACTGGGGATTTATTGATAAAATGTGAAAAGGTCGGGTGTTTTCTGCTCTGAGAAGAGGGTAACTTCTATTCTATTCGTGATGAAGTAAATTACTCAAAGGGAGTTCTGGTATTGGTCACTTCTGTCCCCTCGTGACCTGAATATGGTTTAAAAGCGATCTTTTAGTACGATTACATATTGCCATTAAAGATTAAATTCAAATGAAGATTTAAAAAAAAAGTTTATTCTGGCTGAATAAATACTATTTCCGGTAGACTCCACATCCTACTCTGTAATTATCAAAGATAAAGCTGTATGGAGTCGCGAAGAGCTAAACAACGCGATGGCACGTTCACACTGATGCACTCGCAGTCACTAATACACCGGTGACCTATAATTGATGCAGCTGTCAGAGATCGTATTGTCTCTGAGACACACGGACTCGACAGCCTGTTAATGCAGTGGGCTGCACAGTGTTGGCAGAGGCAGCGATCATGTGATCCACACCCTCACATTGTGGATGTGACAGGACCTTCGATAGTGACTGGTTGCTAAGACGGACAGTTTGCGCCTGGGAATTGATTCATTGCAGCGATGCAGGGAGCGCGAACAGATAGCGGTGATGGACGATCTGCAGGATGTACGAAACAAACGGCTTTTTTCACGGGTAACCGTGGCCCTCCGAAATATCGCATTTGCCGTAAACTGATAGTAGGTCAATGTTGCAAAAGAAAACATCAACTCGTCCGGTATAAGATAAGACACAATAAAAAAAAAAATTGTAATAACAAAATCTATGTTGCAACTCTATTCAAACATAATTTTTTTTTTTAATTCTATACATTTATTCGCAACTATGAATCGAATCACAACTATCGAATGTGATATGCGCATTAAAACAGGAATGACAGGCTTCCTATTGGCTTCCAGGCTGAGATTGGAATCTCTGAAATGTCAAGATTAAATTTAAGTTAATGTGACAAATAAAATTATTACCAATCGATTGTCAATCAGATGAAAGGTGACGCTCTCTTAACATATCAAGCTACGTTGGTTAAAGGCCAATTTACTGGTTACATTATAGTTAAGCAATGGTTCATTTACTGCAGTCATTTTCATTCAGTTTCTGGATTTATTGATTATTGATGCTTAATAATCAAATATTATAAGAACAATGTATGCCAAAGAATTTTGTGAGTACATCAATACTACAAAATAATGGACAGAGCCGGTTGACTAAAAATATAGTTCACATTGAATGTTTGCTTTGCCATCTTATAAAATAGCTCAATATTTTTCATTGATCACGGACATTTCCTCTCGTTAACAAATTATTCTATTAAAATTATTGCTGTTTTTAATAAAAGAAAAAATTTAAAAATCCACTTGGGATGCACATACAATTTATTCTATTTAATTGTTCGATAAATGACAATAAAGAATTTTTGTAGGGATTGGATGGTTGTTTTCAACTTATTAAAAGTACACATCAAACTTTCATGCGAAATTTATTATAATACTATCAAACGAGAGGTAAGAACAAACAATAAAAAGTAAATTAATAAGCTTTAGTATCTATAATATATAATCCAACCAGATTTGTAATTTTTAGTTTAGGATTCAAGGCAACTATTAGGATGAATTTTCTTTAGCTAAATATACTTAACTACATGTTTAATATATATAATTTAACGGCTATTTGAAATAATAATTAACTTAAGCAAATATACTATATATGATTCGGTAGGTCACTCTTTTTTCAGTACTCTAATGATAAAAAAATTTTTTTTTCAATTGCCACGCAACTGCTTGGTTAATGAGTCTCAATCACTTTCTTTGTCACAATGTATCAATTCTCTTGTCAAGCAGAGTGTTAACTGTGGGATTGTTCTCCACAAATGAACGCGTTGTAAGTAAAATTGTTTCGGGCTTGTTTAAAAAAAAAAACTGACGAAGCCCTCAAACCAATTACTCAATACGTATGGATGGTGGAAGCAATTACTATAAGAAAAGCTGCTGAGGAGCCGAAAGACAGCCACTCCTGGGAAGGATCGATCCCAGGCTGGTCACGCAATATCCTTGTAATTAGCCCCTTATCTTCCCGCTACTTTTTATGTACCTAAAAGCGTTCTGTGCAGAGACAGAGCTCAGAAGAGTACTTATCTTATCTCTACATGTATCATCACTTAGGGCCATTCGCATTCATCACCCTTATGTCTAGCTAGATGTTATGTTTTGCAAGTTAGCACACAATCAGTTTTTTGTCTTTTATTAATATATTTTCTTGTGTCGAAAACATCATCAAGCAGTTTATCTCAATTTTCTCCCAGGTAGTATCCCTGAGTAAAGGTCGTTAATTTCTGTGTTTGCGATACATATATAATTATATGCATAACAAGTATTTACATTATTATATTTCATAATATTTATACATTAAACATTTTGGAGTCAATGTATAGGGACAGCGAAACCATCGAACATCAAACGAATAAAAAAATTCCATTTAAAGTCCTCAGAACTGTAGTCAACGCACCCTTTTACATTACAAACTCATCCCTTCACAGAGACATTCATGTGTCAACAGCCCTTGACCTTATACCCTCCAAATGATCTAATTTCCACAATAGCCTATCCGCTTATCCAAATCCTCGTCTCAACTCCTTATCCTGTAACACTCATTCTTCTAATCATCCTCATTGCCTAAAATGTCAGTGGACTCGTCCGTGTGCTAAGGGAAATGCCTTCAGAGTTGGGGGGGACTCCTTCGCAGAATGTGTGTATGCGTAGTCTGAATGGACATCACACGTCACCATAAATTAATTGTTACATACTAATTAAAAATGCTGTGATATCAAATTAAAATTAAAAAAATAAATAATCATACATTAGTAAAATATTTCATTTTTAAAGTTCTTTGGATGCCTTCTGGGGTCACTTGACTGTCAATAAATTCCCTGTAAGTATCAAGTTTCTCTAGTAAGTATGCCATAGATTATTGTACTCCAATTATTTAAGTCTCATCTTGTCTAATCTTGGGATCAGTCTAATGCTGTCTCCTTCGTTTACAACCTAGCGTTGAACTTTTTCCTTTTGGCCAGCCCATGTTGGCGTAGATGTCCACATATTCTCTGTATTATTCCCTTTTTTTTTTTTTTTTTAAATTAATAAATTGCCTATTGTCTTCAGAGGAACAAAATCTAAATGCCTTCTCGTTCAACATCCCAATCGGAAGCTCACGACACATCGATAAAAGATTAGCTGTTGTCCGACCCCACATAGCTGACATGCAGCAGTGCTGCTAACTACAATTGTCCTGTGAAATCCCTGCAGGACTGTAAATCCGGCGGTGACTTTGACATGGGACAAACCCTGGACCCTGCGAAAAATCTCACTGGCACCCAAAAGGAGGGAAAAAGCCACCCCAATCCTCTAATGGGCACTCACCCTTAAATCAAGGTTAATTAAAAAAAAGGGATGCGGCTCCGCAGTTGCTATTTATTAAACAGCAGGTAGCCCCAGCGTTTAGCACCTGCCCTCCTGCTCCTTGCCCGCTTTGGCTTTTATAATTATTTCAACGGTTTTCTTTTTCCTCAGGGTCCTATCTTCAGACATTTTCATTAACATTTTTAATCAGGTGTGAAGTGGTCCTAGAAGGAAATTAAATAAGTTATTACATCGTTAAATATAAAAAAAAACATTAAAGGTATTTATGACCCTAGCGGAGTTCTTGTTTTTATAGTCTTACTTAATTCTCTAACTGCATTTTATTTAGTTGAAATAAAATGAATATGAAACGAAAAAATAAACTTTAATATTGAGCATTAGTCCTCTAAGAATAACAAAAATCATATTTATAAAGAGCCACAGTCTGCCCTATGTGTACTAATCATGAAAATAGCTAATTTTCTTTAATATATAACAAAAAATTTAATGCTAATTGGACAGCTCTCAAAAAATTTAAAAAAATTGTAAAGACGGGATTCGGAAACTGAGAGGGAAGATGAATGGTGGGTGGATACAGGTGTTGAGTTCCAAAGGGTGTGTGTGCTTGGACGAAAAAGGAGTACGATTGAAAACAGGGAATCAGGAAGTCCGGGGTAGAAGTCTGGTAAGCGAGATCTTGTGTAATGGGAACTAATGGAGGATTTCAGTTTGAAGAGTTTATATATGTATGATGGGGTTATAGTTATACTTTTTTGCAAAGGAAGGTTTGCACCTGGTGAAGAGAAATAGCCATTGTGACACAGCATGCTATGCGAAATGCATCAGTTTCTCGCTATCTCGAAAACCATTTTTTTTTTTTTTTAACTTATAAAAAATAGGATGTGGGAAAAATAAAAGGGAAATTATTTTGGATTGATGGGTGCCTTTCACTAAGGGGAGTCCCATTTGAAGGATGTATGAGAAGGATATGGGTTGTGGGATGCCTAAAGGAGGCGGGTGGGTTCGAGAAGGTAGTGAGAGGAATACATATCACGTCGAAGACAAATCGAAGGATACAGTTTATAAAGGATTTTAGTTTTCTATTAAAATGAGTAGGGAAGCAACTAAATTATGGTATACATTTGCACAGTTAATTTTTAACAAAAAGAAGATAATTGAGTTTTCATACACTTCAAAGCCTAACGCTCGACTTTCTTATGTTTGTGTTTTGAAGAAGCAGATAATTTTTTTAAGAAATTAATTTTCTTCGAGAACCCAGAAAGGTCAGTTTCTTGCTAGTACTACTTATTGTATGAGATATATTTATACTTCTCGTAAGCTTCTTAACAGTTAATATACCCATAAATTTCATATCAAACCGCACCCAGGATTACCGGACACCTAGTTAAAATCCGTTTAAAGTTCATTAAAAGCCATTTTTAAGTAAATGTGCCGGTTGTGAACTGACATTTATAGATCAATAAAAAGCAAACCCAATGAATCCACGTTTTTTCAACATTCCCATACATAAAGTCACCAGAACGCTCTATAAGCAGACAAGAAAAAAATTCAGTAAAATTATTCGAAGAAAAAGCTGCACACATTGCAGTGTAGCATGAGGATGTCCCACCCAGTACCGACAACTCTTCATAGATTTCCACACAGCCTGCCATCACTTATCCATCAATGATTAAATGTCGAACAATGTTTCTTCTGGCGATAAAAAAAATATATTTTATTTTATTTCCCAATGGTTCTTCTGGTACTCGGTAGCAGATTTTCTGCAGTCTCACATCTCAGTTTGAAGAAGTGAATCTTTTTGATTATGGCCTGGACAATTTTTGAGATCTTATTAGTATTTATTCCAATGTATTATGAAATGTATTGAAAAGTTATTATTTACTTACCTATGATACGTACCACTGATATCTTATAGTAGTTTAAATTCACTGGAAGTCCTCTACCATCATACCAAGCAAGCTTTTTCAATCATAGACCAAGACCTCCCTGAATGTGATATTTTTTTAGGATTTTTTTTTTTTTTTTTTTTTTTTTTTTTTCTTAGCTCTTAAACTTATAAAATAGGATGTGGGAAAATTACTTTGGGCTAATGAGTGCCTTTCACTAAGGGGAGTCCCCCATAAGTTCGTTGTTTTTTAGGATTTGACTATATAAATAAGATGCCATAAAAAATGGTAATATGCATCTCACGAGACTGCACTACAACATAAATTGATTTGCCAAGTTAGTGGCAGGTGTTGAGGTGTAGGCTAAACCTTACGTGCAGAACTTCTAAGCTGGTGCATAGTGCAAAGATTTCTTGATGTATGAAGGGGCATTTTAAGCACACGCACTGAAACCCTCCCAATAAATATTTTTTCCCACAATAGTAAATTAATTGTTGAAATATTTTTTATTACTTGATTTTATAATTATAAGTTTCGATTGTTTAGAATTTTAATCGTTAATTTTTGTCCCCACATGACTGTTTTTAGCTGCATGTGACAAGTAACGTATTTTGACTTACAAGTTATATGATGCTCTTTTACAATTATTTTTACTTCAAAATTTTGATGTCAGAGAAAATATCTGATTTTTTTATTTCTGTGGCTTTCGCGCCCTTGCTCGTATCCAGTGACGTGGCTGACTGAGGAGCGTGAGGGACTACTGAAGACTCCGCTGTGGGAGTTCTCTAGGCTGTTTTTAAATACAGTATGAATGAGAACATTTATCACAATTATTATTTATTTATACTTATTGCCCAATAAGGCACATTGTAAGTTAATCACAATAAAGAAGTATATAAATAAAAAAAAAAAAAGATTTATCTAAACCTAGAGATATCACAAAATTATTTCTAATGTTTTTTAAAATTATTATTTTTAACGTTAAATAATAAGTTATTATTATTTATTGTTCTTGTTTATTAAAAAAAAAAAGAAAACCTGACAAAAAAAACAAAAAAATTGGGTACGTACCTGTGAGGTATATGCGACTATCAGTGTTGGGAAAATACATCCAACTAACCGAACTTTAAGTAAGTTTGAGAGTGGGAAAATGAGTTCATGGTCTACAGCAGGTTTTCCAGTATAAATATTGGTATCGAGTTCTATCGACTCCGTAACAAGACAATCAGGGCGGCAAATAGAGCATCATTACCCACAGTGGTCTATCTGCTATCTAAAAAGCATATTACACCGGTCCGCTAGACTAAGTGAGCCCACGGACTGGATGCCTGCCAGCAACCACTACAAAGTGGATATAATGTCGGCCCTATAGGGCCTTATCTGCCCTGTGGGGCTAATTTCAATCTGGCCTATAGCCCCCCCCCCATCTGACCTTTTGCCCCGCAGTTCTCAATCATCATCTATTATTATGCAGCGCAACGAATCCTTATTTCCTCGCATCCTATATATAAATTTGTGAATTCAAATTGATCAATCTCTGTGACAGTTATTAAAGTCTACTGGATATAATATATGTTTAAAGCCATTTGGTAGTGCGTGTTGCATTTATGCTTAAGTACCGTCTACCTTTTAAGTGTGTTTGTTTCATCATTAGTGTTTTTTTCAATCGCTCTTTACACCAAAGTCAACTTTATTATAAGATTATTAGTTGGTCAAAAGATAGGTGGCCTCGGTTTGCCATATGATTGCTTAAAGTTGATTATGTTTAAAAATATTCATATCTATTCTAACTTTGATTGACTGATATTTTATTATAACTTTTTGGACTAATCCAATCCAAGAATAGTCCATCCTCAAGCAACATATACATAATCGAAAAATAAACCTTACGGTTATGAATATCCTAGTAAAGGATATTTCAACAATATTTTATGTTTTATTCAACTTGAAACATACTTTTATTACTCACAATGAGTAATGAGTAATTCAAATGAAAATGAATTGAACCAGTCATAAAAAAAAAAAAAAAATCCTGACCAGGAGATCGTTATGTTGGTTAAAAAAATGTATCTAGTCTGTGCTTTATATTACTGAATTATAGTCAAAGGTTATTAAAGGTTGTCAGTGTGATGTTCTGCTTAGTATACTTTGCCAGATCTGTCCAGCTCATACTAACATATTGCTTTTCAGTTAAATTTAAATATTCAATCTATTCACTGTATCCACTATAAAGTAGCCATAAAGTTCTTCCCTATACTTTTGGGATATAATTTAAAATTCACCTTTAATTTTGAGTTGTTTCTACTTAATTAGGTTTTTACTGTAAATATAACTCTAGGATTAATTAAAAATCAACAACATGAGTAAGAGAACCAAAACTAAATAAAATATACAACACTCATTTAATTAACACCATATAATTTTATAAGTTTTGTCTATATATTTTTATCTGATTTTCTGTAATATCTTTGAATTGTTTGAATTGAAAGAGGTGTTGTTTTTGTTCTTTTTTGAACTATTTTAATCAATGCAGGAGACAAAAAGTTCATCAGTTGGATTATGAGTGACGAGCGGATTGGTAGGTGGGGGGGGTGTAGTTTTTGGGTGAATGTAAACCAGTAGCATCTCTTATTAACAATAATGTGATGCCCGGCCTGGAGGTCAATAAACTCTTCAAAAATTGTTCTCTAAAACCGTTGTCGAAGGATAGCAGGAAAGAAAGACTATTTAACTAAAATTACAGTTGTACACGAATAATTACAAATGAAAACTTTTGCTGCAGATATTAGGCATAATATTTATTAATTAGTATAATATAACTAATTAAGTATTTAATTAGCTACCTATTCTATAGGCAAATGAGAAAAAGATGAATGATGTAGGCAATATGTTCTTATCATTGAACATAAATGCATGCAACCAAATTTCTATAGATAGTTTTCTTTCTCTCATTTTAATATAAAAGGAAATAATTAGATTGTTTTATTAATACCTACACAATAAAATATGTAAGCTGTTATCTCTTACTTTATCTACATAACTACATTTAATTAATTTGTTTTCCCTGGTAATAGCCCACGTGCAGTGGGTGGTTGTAAGAACAGGAAATTTGATTGGATTATTATAAAGCCTTAACGCTTGTAAAAGTACACCACTTTTTATATCGCCATCACTTTATATTTCCTAGGGCTATTAATGTCAGTTTTTAGAGGGTCATTCATTCCGCAGTAATTTATACTGGTTAATCCCCGCCCGCATCGAGTGGGAGGGGAAAAATTCTTGCTCGGTTCGAGACACTCTTCGAAGCCATAACGTTCTCTACAATGCTTTCACAAGACTTTTACTCAGCAACAAGTCCCTCTTATTTTCCTCGAGATTTGGCAGTCCAACTTTTTTATGTAGGCGATATGTATTAAATAAAGAGCTTCCAAGATCAATAAATAAGGAAGCCTTCTATGGGACTGGAAACCGATAAAAAATTATAAACACTGCAATTGACGGGTTTGGTAGTATTTTTATACTCAATCAGGGACTTCACAATCACCTGAAAAAAAGGTAAACATGTAAGGGAAAGATAAGGGTTTTCGATTAGACCGTCGAAAGCAACAAAAATAAATTGAAAATGTCAATTTTACTATTGGATATAAATCCCGCCACTGTAAATGATGTGCATATAATGTAATGCTATTATATTGTGTGAACATTGAACTGAATTTTTTAAAGTTTAATAAAATTGAAAACTGAAACTGTTGTGTTTGCCTATCAGTTTTACATTTCAATTGCAACGGCACTAAAAATTTTAATTCCTGAAAATTCCTAATTTGATTTGAAAGATTCGGAAAATTCTGAAATCCACTTGGAAATTTCTGTATTTGATTTTCAAAATTCTTAAAGCTTAACAAAAACTATGCCATCGAAATTGACACTTGAACCTGGGACCACCACAGACAACTTACACAACCTCTGGATCTTAGCTACTGAAGATTCATATGAAGTTTCCCCGTCGGCACTGACGCGGGTCCCGGGGTTGACTCCCGATCCTGCCAGTAATTCTTTTCTTGGGCAACTAATTATTTACAAAAACCTTTATTTTATACTCTACCTTATTTTTATACTGATCTCTCTGGGAGTCACCTATTATACTCAGAGTGAATTAGTGATTTTGCATCAAAAAGTAAAATACTACCATCTCCACATATTATGACAGTAATTAAGTGAGTGATAAAAACCATGTAGGAAATTGTTGCTGAATCCAAATTAAAATTAGCTGGTCAACTTATAAATTATAGATAAATTCAATGATAAAGCGATATTGAGTAAATAAAAGCAACGTCCACAGTAATAATATGCAACGTTGTAATATGTTGTGCAATGTGATGGATTTCAATGGACTATAATTAAAAGAAGCCCATAAAACTGCAAATAAGCTTTTTGTAATTTACACGCACTTACAACCCTTAATTTTTTGATGCAACACATTCAACTTTATATTTATTCTTAGGAATTAAAAATGGTTTCGAGTGATTGAGATGCGGTGTGTATTCAAGGCATTTTAACGTTTTTCATAATTATAATTTCCTCTTGTACATAAAAGAATAAAACAAGGAAATATTTTTTAAATACCATTGAGTACTGCGCCTGCGCTAACTATAGAAGTCGTTTTTCACATCGCTCTGCAACAAACTGTTTCTTGTTACCGTTCGTAGGAAGTGCCTAGTTCGCAAAACTGTTCCAACCGACCCTTGGGTGAACCGTTCGTGGTGGACTGTCTACAGGTCAGTGGAAAGAGGAACATTATTATTGCTAACGTAAGTTTTTCATCTCACAATTCATACAGAGGGCGGCCATATTGCAAGATATCAGTCAGCCGTGCTGAGAGTGGGGATAGGAGTGGGGAGCCCAGCTGGCCCTCAGTACACTCAGTACACTCTCTTCAGGCCTCTCATTATATTGAATTTTTTTTTTTTTTTTTTTTTATTCAATTGAAAACTATTTACAAGAATATGAAACATGCGTTTCTATCAACAAGTTATATCAGAAAATAAAAAAAAACGCTCAAGATCATTGGGACCTACGCCCACTATGTCACCAGTCAAACGCAAGCCACGGCGATCTAATCGGAATATCCCAATAAATTCCTCAGCACCTAGCAGCTCTATGGAAGAGATACCACCACAACCCACGACATCAAAACAAACAACAGTAACTCATGAGTCTCCCTTTTTCACACCCAATAGTTACGAGGTGTTGAAAAATATTGAGGTAGAGGACATGGACTCTACAACAACACCCACACAGCCCAAGCCACCAGCGATATTCGTTCGCAACATTAGTAATTTCAAATTACTATGCACTCAATTGAGCAAAGTTGTAGGTACAGGCAAATATACTTGCCTCAATCGATCTCGGGACACAAAGGTTTCTCCGGACACTCCTGAAACATACCGAGGAATTATAAAATACCTAGAAGAATCCAAGGCTGATTTTCATACCTACCAACTAAAGCAAGAAAGATCGCTGCGGGTGGTGATTAGAAACCTGCATCCCACAACACCAGCGGACGAGATAGAAAAGGAGCTGATAAGTTTAGGGTACAAGGTTCGCCAAATCACGAATGTCCTCCGTGAGGAGAGACAAGAAAATGATACAAGTATCAAGAAACCAATGCCCTTATTCTTTGTCGAACTAGAGCGAACAGCTGGAGTGGAGAAAATCTACGAGCTTAACCACTTATACTACACAAGAGTACAGGTCGAAAAGCCTTACCCGAAACGAGACATCGTCCAATGCCATAATTGCCAGGCATATGGGCACACAAAATCATACTGCTACCACCCTCCCAGGTGTGTAAAGTGCAGTGGGCAGCACAAAAGTGAATTGTGCAAGAAGCCCCTAAAATCACCTGCTGTATGCGTGCTATGTCAGCAAGGCCACCCGGCAAACTATAAAGGCTGTGAGGCTTATAGAATTCTAAAGTCCAGAAGTGAACAACGTCGTCGTCCTGAAGAAGAAAAATCAGCCACAGGTAGCCCAAGAAGCGCCCCCACCAGAAGTTTGAGGCCTTCAGTCTCTTTCGCTGACGCAGTTAGGAACAGAGAGCAGCCACAGGCACTGCCCACTCCTCCTCCGCAAGTTCTTCTTTCCCAGCACTCCGCTCATCCCAGCAACCAGCAAACTCTATCCCATCCTCAACCACACATCTCGCATATCCCGCCACCTTCAAGCTCTTCAGATCTCACCAGCCTTTTAACCACATTCCTTACAGAGTTCAGAACCCTAATTACACCTCTCATTTCCCTTCTTACAAATCTTGTCTCCTACCTTATCCCCGTTAAACAAAATCCATAAGTGGATCCTTCCGACTCCTTATCCATTCTCCTTTGGAATGCGAATGGTGTTCGCACCCACACTAACGAACTGACAGCACTACTCCATGACAAAAACATCGATGTAGCTCTTATTACTGAAACAAGACTTACAAGTAAACGACCATTTACCGTTCGACAGTACCAGACTTATCGAACTGATCACCCAGATGGAAGAGCTCATGCAGGTACCACTGTCATTGTCCATAACTCCATATCCCATCACATAGTTCCTTTGGTAGCACATGATTTCCTTCAATCCACTGCAGTGTCAATCACCACCCTCACTTTTCCCCTCACTCTAGCATCAGTGTACTGCCCTCCCAATAAATCCATTCCCGATTCCCAATTCATCTCCTTTCTAGACTCCATCGGGCATCGTTTCCTTGTGGGTGGGGACTTTAACGCAAAGCACCATCACTGGGGCTCAAGATCCACAAATACACGAGGACGTGCTTTGCTGTCTGCACTCACACGGAGACATTGCTCCACTATCTCTCCTGACACAGCCACCTATTGGCCATCAGATCCCAACCGAAATCCAGATCTCCTTGACTTTTTCTTCTACAATAGTTTAGGAACACTAAACTATTCACTCAAGCGCCTCGATGACCTCTCCTCTGATCATAGTCCTTTATTATTAACCATTTCCCTAAGACCAATTCACAAACTGCCTCCCCCTTCATTTATTAGGGGCCCAGTTGACTGGGACCACTTCCGTCAGCTTCTTACAGAGTCCGTAAACCTCAAATTATCCCTGAAAACATCCCAAGACCTAGACGATGCAGTGCATTCTTTCACTACTCTGGTCCAGAGGTCGGCTTGGGAGGCATCGTCACCCCATCGTCACCCAAGAATCCACAATCATAATCGTTTACCTCAACATCTCAAAGATCTAATCAAATCCAAACGCCGCTCTAGAACAGTGTGGCAAAGATCCCGGCATCCTGCTGATCGCCGCTCGTACAATCAGTACTGCCGATTGGTAAAGTGGCGATTGGCATCCTTCCGTTCCGATTCTTTCAATTCCTACCTCTCCTCTCTGTCTACCAGGGATAACTCCTTGTGGAATGTAACCAAAAAAATCCTAAAGTATCAACCTGTTTCACATCCACTCCGTCGTGATGATGGGTCCTGGGCGGCCTCGGATGGAGATAGGTCGGAGGAATTTGCTCTGCATCTTACCCATACTTTCACACCTCACCTTTCTCATCAAAGCCATACTCACAGCAAAACTGTGGAAGATTTCCTCACTTCACCTATTCTTCTCTCTCTTCCACCAAAAGCCGTTAATCCCTCTGAGGTCAAATACCTTCTGAAAAACTTACCTTACAGAAAATCCCCTGGATATGATCTCCTAACTCCTCAAATTCTCAAACAACTTCCTCCTAAAGCCATAACCTTCCTAACCTACATATATAATTGCATTATCCGAACGACACACTTTCCTCTCCTCTGGAAACATTCCATTATTGTCCTATTCGCCAAACCCGGTAAACCACCCAATGACGCCTCATCTTACCGTCCAATTAGCCTACTCCCTATCCTCTCAAAAATATTTGAGAAACTCCTACTAAAACGTCTACTTCCAATTGTTGAATCCAAAAACCTTTTTCCCACACACCAGTTTGGTTTCCGCCAACGACATTCCACTGCTCAACAAGGCCTTCGCGTTGTTGATCACGTCTCCTCAGCCCTTGAAACCAAAAAGTATTGCACTGCTGCCTTTCTCGATATAGCTCAAGCTTTTGACAGGGTTTGGCACGCAGGTTTGCTCTACAAGCTCAAAAGACATTTACCACAGACCCTTTTCCTAATCCTACAGTCCTACCTTTCAAACCGCTTCTTCCAAGTCCGCTGTGGCTTAGAATACTCTAACTACTATCCCATAAATGCAGGAGTTCCACAGGGCAGTGTCCTAGGCCCCATCCTCTATAACCTATACACCGCTGATGTCCCTTCTACTTCCAACACCTTCTTGGCTACATTTGCAGATGACACTGCAGTCTTGTCATCCCACCCAGACCCCGACATAGCATCCCATAACCTTCAAAAACACCTTGACGAGATCGAGTATTGGTGCAATCAATGGCGGATCAAAGTTAATGAAGCAAAATGCTCCCACATTACCTTCACCCTTTGTCGCAAGACTTGTCCATTAGTTTATTTTAATTCTATTCCTCTCCCAGTAACCGAGACAGTACGGTACTTAGGCTTCCATCTCGACAAACGACTGACCTGGAACCCACATACGAGACTAAAAAGACAAGAACTAAACAGACGCTTTGGACAACTGTACAGACTACTTCAAAGGACATCCCATCTCTCAATAGAAAATAAACTACTAATCTACAAAGTTATACTTAAACCAATCTGGACATACGGAATAGAGCTATGGGGGACAGCAAAAAAGTCGAACATCAAGCGTATCCAATCCTTTCAATCCAAAGTCCTGAGAACAATAGTAAATGCCCCTTATTATGTCAGCAACAAAACCCTTCATAACGACCTTAATATACCCTACATTCTAGAACTCATCCCTTCCAAGTTTATGAAATTCCACAGTAGCCTTTCCAACCACCCTAATCCTGTAGCACAGTCTTTGCACTGCGCCACTCATCCCTATAATCCTCCTCGGAGACTGAAACGGCAGTGGCCTCGTGACCTGCTATAATCGCGTGACAGTGGGAGTCCTGGCAATGGCCAATTTCTCCAATCATGTCCTAGTATGAATGAGCGAGTGAATGATGACTGTAAATATGGTATGAATGAGATCATTTATCTGTATTATTATTGCCTTATAAAAGGCAGATTGTAATTATTTCACAATAAAGTTCTGATTTGTTAATAAAAAAAAAATACCATTAAAATCTTTTAGAGGAGGCACAATAATCGTCTTGTTATTTGGCAAAGTAATTCTACTCTACCACTTACAACAGTGGTAAGCAATACACCTAAAATGACTGTACTAAAATATCAGTGTCAAAAGCGTTTGTGTGTCAAGGTATATAATATAACATCGTATTTTGTTAAAAGACACATTTGTAGATCTCAAAATCTGTGAAAGCCTAAACTGCCCTGCTTGATTTCCGTGAAATACTACCTGTATTATTCCCGAATTGTTTTCTTGTACAAATTTCAAACCGTTCCATTTAACAAAAAAAAGGAGCTGTTATCTAAGTTTAAGAAAGTTGAAGACATATTTTATCGTTTTTCGGAATTACAGGAGTCCCTTGTTATTTATGGAGTGAAGAGACGGAAGCTCTTTATCAGCACAGAATGGTCGATTTGTCTTCGTTTTTACCGTTTAACAAGATGTATTGGGGCTAGTTCGTAGGCACTCTTCGCGATCTCGGAACAACCAGACATGTTTTAGAGGCGTGCCAACCCTCTCCACGCGAATTCATGATTTCCCTACATCTTGTATCCCTACATGTCCCTATAAGGTCCCTATATATTGTTTCAATATTTTTTTTCACCGCTATTTTCGCTATAAGTTGAGTTTTCAAAGTCATTCTTTTGGGAAAACCCGTATATGGCACATTATATGAAGCTAAAAAAACCTATTTTATCTCCGAGAAAATGTTGTGACCCCTAATAGCGATTTTCGTGAATTGTCTTTGATTAAATTTCTGTGTTGAGATGCAACAAAAAATGTTTGTACGTACTAAATGAGTTTGGCATGGATTTAAGAGACCTTAAGAGTATTTTATGTAATCTTTGCTTGTTTGATCACCATTCTCCAATTCCAGCGAAGCAATTTCAATTATTTAGTTGCCTGAAAATTCGTTTGATCTCATTACTTTTTGTTCTCATGCTGAGATCTAGACACCTATCAGTCTGGTAGGCGTGAGACCAAATGTGAGCCAATTGGTGATACATCATAACAAAGCCTTGTTAATACCAACAACGAGGCTTTTGTCACACCAATTTTGTTTCAACCCGTTTCCCGTCAATTTCATCACGTCGCTTGCGACATAAGTAACAAAACTTTCTGCTCTGCGTCGAACAAAAGCCCAAGTTGAAAACGACTATTAACAGACCGAAGGCACAACTGCTGGAAAAGCGATTTGACTGAAGAGCCGCAGTATGTGGATGGAATTGTTTATGCCACTATGCCACAAAGTTGTGGACGGACAAGTGCCTAGCTCAGCTACGAGATAGAACTGCGAGCGTTTGTCAACTTTCGTAACTTTCCGAGAATAAAGTTTTTTGTTCCGTTTAAATTCATGAAAGCATAAATATTCATACCGTTTTCTCTTACGAAGCCAATTAATTGGTTAGATTCTACAACAATTGATATTAAATTATACTTCAAATAAATGGAAATATTGATTGAGTTTTAGGAGGATTGGGCATACAAATATAAAATCTATCAATTTCACTATACGACGCTACCTGAGGAATATATAATGTGGGTTATTTTAAATAGCAAACATTTTTTACATATCATTTTTATAAACATTATTTGAAACCGTAAATATACCAGTAATATTTTAACGTGCTAGTACTATCAAAAATAGACATCTACGTTTAAAATAACACTATGTAAAATAAAATTTTTTTTTTAAAACCTTTAGAGTTTCTCCAATTACTTATTTATTTATCAGAGACTTCTTTATTGTGATAAAATTATAATTTGCCTTATTGGACAATAAGTAATTGATAAATGTTCTCTTTGGTACCATATTTACAATTTTCATTCACTCAGTCATTTACAAACAGCCCGGAGACCTCCGAAATCCACATTGCCACCTCCCTCACGTGGGAAAGAGGAATCGGATTCTTGGGAAGTCCCCCCCCCCCCACGCTCCGCTGTCATCCGCATCACAGGATACGAGCCAATGGAGGCTGACCAAGAGCGTGAGAGCCACAGACCCCCAGGATATGATTGGAGAAGTGCCATTGTCAGGACTCCAAATCGCGTATTTATAGCAAGTCACGAGTCCACTGTCGCTTTAGTCTCTGAGAAGGATTACAGGGATGAGTGATACAGTGTAACGACTGTATTAGGGAATTAGGATCGTTGTATATGTTTCGATGGAGTTTCATGAACTTGGAAGGGATGAGTTCAAGAATATAGGGTATATTATACAATTATTTATTTTTACTTTTACATCAGCCAACTTTTCACTTATTCTAGCGTGTTCAGGACTAGGAATGGTTTAATTTTTTTAAATCGTTGTTCATACTCTTCTATCATTTCATATTGATTAGGTAAATTTCCAAGACCTATATCTTATAGACCTATAGAAAATATTGTTTCAAAGTTGTTTTAACAAAACATCAAATATGAATACATTTTAATACTAAATGTTGGCAAATAGAAGATACACAAAGGAGGTAGGTATTCGAGATAGGCATTTTACGTCGAAATTGTGGTGTCCAGTTAGTAAATAATAAAGATAAATATCTCTAACCAAAGTAGACAATAGACAACTGAGTTGGTGTGAAGGGTGTGGGAGAGAGATCGTTGGACATGTGCCAAGAGAGAACAAGGGAAAAGAAGTTCTCGCAAAAGCAGCGGTGCAGAAGTAGAAAAGAGGGGACTTTGAGAAGAAGACTGGACAAACAGCAAGAATTAGAAACGTGCGAATTTAGGGAATTGCATGTTTTATTTATACATATCTCTTTATTAAAATGTTTACTTACAATTAATACTTAGTATTTTAAACAGCTCTTTTAACTTCTGTGCTTTTTGTTTTCGTCTTGTTACTTTTTTGGGGAAAAGGCTCATTAGTCAAGAAAACTTAACTTGTCACATTAGTAATCATGAAGGTCAATATAATCAAAATACTACTTACTTCGAAGGAGGCAGTGAGGTCACGTTGCCGGGGATTAGATAGGAGTACATTTACAGCATACGGATTAGGATGGGCAGGGAGGAGGGAATGGATGTTCTGGTAGCGGGAGGTGGCTAGATCTTGGATGAATAAGATGCTCAGATACGGTACGGTTCTTGATATAGGTAGCATTGGTTGTCTTGCCAAGGATTCTAGATGGCAGGGACTAGGCGCGAAGAATATTAGAAGGCTTGACTCTCCCCCCGACTTTTATTCCTTAGGACAACAAAGGTTGGAATATCGTTGTGTATATCAATCCCTCAATCTAAGCCTTGATATTATTTATAAAATTTATTGCTAATCCATTATTTAAGGATATGTTTGATGACTTCCAAGTGATGCGTGGCTTGTTAGTACTCATCCTTAATTACATTAAAATTATCTAGAGGAGTTATAATTTTCTTTTAATTTTGAATTCAAAACAATAAACACGATTAAGTCATAAGAACTATTTAATTCATAAAAACTGGTGAAAAAAAAAATAAGGTAATTACGGCAGCACTCCGAAAGTGCTGTTATACCACAGCACATTGTCCACGTACCCGAACTGTGCTTCTCGTTGCTGGTGAGGCCTAACCCAATTGAAATAAAAAATCTTTTCCACATTTCGTTAGTATCTATATTTGGCCTAGACCAAAATTTAAGGAGGGGGAAGTGCAGAAGATCCCGGAAAAACTCTATGGTGGAAGTAGAAACACTAACATGACTCCAATGGTTCTTAATTATGTGAACATCTTCAATACGAATGACGAATGAATCACGAATGAGATTAGAAGCTGCATATTGCTAAAATATAAATGAATGAACATAGAATGAATTTCTGGTTATAACCACCTTCAAAGAACGTACTACTTAGACAAGGACGTAGATCTGAGACCGGGACAAAGTACAGCACGAAGTCGCTTCCCCAGTGACGAGGTCCCCACTGAATACACCAGTCACCCCCACTAAGACTACTTAGTACCCCTGCAGAACTAATTATGTCTCTAATTATTCACAAGTGCTACATAATTATAATTTATAGCGCGTCCTCTTTGACTTGTTCTGTCTGGTACTTTGTTTAACAGCCCTCCCTTCCGAGGCAAATTGTACAACTTGCGTCTATTATTTGAGTGTTCGTTTTTTTTTTAATGGGAAGGGAAAATCAGTGAATTATTAATTAATTATTATCATTAAAAAAAAATGTTTCCCTAACATACCCGTGCAATTATACCAAAAAGTGTAACACACATGAAGTCAAAATTAAATAAATCCACATAAATGTATAAAAGAGAAATTAAAATTGTACTTTGATGCTCTGAATGGAAGGGAAATGGTTACGTAAAAATAAAATATTTAAAGTAGTATTTATTTAACTTATAACCTTTGTTTTAAAACACATAAATACATTATTTTATTTACAACCTAATGGGATGATATTAGATTATTTATGCTCAGCTGTTGTGAGTTAATTTCTTTTGCACGATCTCAAGAGATCACGATCTCAAGATTCACATGGTTTTTTTGTTATAGGAGTCATTTGGACTAATCGTTGTCTTTACATTCCCTACGATCCTAAATATTCAATTTTAGATAACCAACAAGCTTCCTTGTTAAGTAGTAAACGTTTATAACGACCCTTACGTTGTTAGCGTGCACGACATATATATATTTGATGTTATTGACAGACATTGTTTACACTTGTTAGCTGAATATTTAAATTACCAACAAGTGTTATACTTTCTTCACAGGATGCAAAACATCCCACACAGCGCAAAGGAGGGAAAACAGCCTTTTACACAATGGGAAGTCTACTACTTACCACACTCATGTTTGAGGAATGTGGTTATGATTGCTAAGTATAATGTTTTCTTTTTCTGATTACAAACATCCTTCATTCCTTCATATTACGAAAGTACATTTATATCCTTTTTTTATGAATACAGCTCAATATTATTGACATATTTTACATCAATGACAGTCCATACTTTGGGCCGCATTCATAAATGAGAAGTATATCCTCCCAAGTATAAGGTAGTACTAAAAATTAAAAGGTATAAGCAAGAGCATATCCTTTGTTTTCATGAAAACGGGCCAACACTAAAGTGGGAGTTTTATTTTATTTCAGTAGTTTTCATTCCGGCATAAGGATCTCAGGTTTTTAATAACTAACAAAAATCTAAAAATTAACTAGGCTATAGATCTATAAATCAACAACTAGAAACGCCGATGATGTGTACACACCAGTTCAGACAGTAGAAGCCCTTGATCCCCAGCTACAGCAAAAATGTTTACGACCCCTGCAAGGACCTGTCTGCGAGGGGTAGTCACCACTGAAGGACGGCGCTAGCAAATAGCACCCTTAAGAGGCAGCGACAAGAACAAATGCTCGCAGTATGGCCACATCCTTCGCAATGAACCCTTATCTGCGGAAATATTTCTGGCTACCTGACCCTTCATCACGCTCCAGCCTCTCTTGAGCAATGATAACTTTATGAGTCCTCTCCTGCAGCCCTCCCCCCGTTCCACCACTCTTGTAAATCCTCTTCTTTATTGTACCATCCTTTCTCGTTTGGCTGGCAGCTGTTATGGGTCATCGTTGGGGCATTTACACCATGTACCTTTGGTCTAGCCACTCTAGGGGGATTTATCATCAAGTCGTGCGTGATAGAATAGCACCCTCAAGTTTTAAATGTTATTGCCTCTTTAAAACACTCAAAATCTTAAATAGCTTATAAGATACAACATTTATCACATTTGCTTTTTTCCCCCATATTTCTTAGTATTGGAATTTGACCAAAAACTCACCATCATATTTCGAGGTTATTCGAATTTTACGGTAATATGTTTACAAAAAACTTAAGTATACTGTGATTGTAGCCCCCATATAGAGTAGTTTTGGGTAGTAAAAATTTTAATGTTAGACGAATTATTTACATATTATATATTGCTGTTGAATATTATAAATTGTTTATAGGAGTTTCACATCAAGTCAGATTGAGCATAATTAGATTACGTTTTTAGTTACTTGAAAATAATGATGTAGCCACCAGAAGTGTACCAGCATAAAATAAATTTTTGGTTGACCAGAGAGAGGTAAACATTTATTTAAAATGAATAGCCCACAACACCATATGTAGAGGTTCTACTTTCTACTGGGCCATCACTTTCTGTAAGCAGCATGTTCAGGTAAAAATAATTATACCTGGAATTCAAACAATAACAACCCTAGTTTTGTGCTGTAGACGAATTCTGATCAATCAGGTTCGTTTGCCTTCATCCTGGTTGTCCCGTCAGTCTAGCGGTAGCACTAGAGCACTGTCCAACTAGTCTGCAACCACAATATTTATTCGATAAGCAATATTTACATTTGTATAATTAATTTGGAGGCATTTAACTATAGTATTGTTGATTATGATTAAATAAAGAAGGGGGTAACTTCTTTCTATTATACCTTCTTTAGCGGTCACTACGAAGTGGAATTATTCAAATGCAAATATAGGCAATATTGCTGATGTAATGGATTCCTACCGGCTGTATTAATAGGGAATATATAAAAACCCTCAATTCAAGCTCATATAAAGTAAATTGCCAAAGGTCGAGAATCCGGCAGATGAAGAGGCTTATTTACCTACTGGAATAAAAGTAATAGATCATTGAAAATAAAGCCGATTATTGGATTGTTTGTTCAAGAGTGAAAAGAGGAGCTGATAAAGACCCCTATCGGGCGGGAGCGAGCTAAGCGATTTGTACGATAGGCAGGGAGGCCGGAGGTTACTCTGTTTCAATATTGGGCCTTCGGTTTGATTGGTTTGGTTTGATTAACTTTAGTGTCGGCAAGCAGAAGGCTTTAAGAACTCGGCCAAGTAGTCATTGGGTAAACAGAGAATTTACTCCGCTCTCCGCCCGCTGAGATCGGGGTGAATATCACGGAGAGAGAAATCGCCAGAGAGCGATGAGAACTGTATTGGAATAGCCAATATGGACATTTTTCAAAAGGATACAACAAACGGTTACGTATGTTTTAGCGTTCGCCCGTCTTATATCAAATTATTCCAATTGATAACACAATGCCAGAAAAATTGAGGCTAGGACCCTGAATATTAATGATTTACATTTGTATAACTCTTTTTCTCCCATTGGGTTGGACCGGTCAAAAGACAGTGATTCTTTGAAGTGCTGAGCGTTTATGAGTTTGCTTACCTTGTGTCAACGTTTGCTTACCTTGGATACCCTTCATCAGTTTACAATAGTGGTTCATGTGCAGCCAACCCATTTCCCTTCTTCCTAATCCAACAATTTCTTCCAAAACCTCCATTTCGAACCTTTCACTATATTTCTTAACCATCAAGGTAAGCTTGGTTACTTGTTTCACTTTCTCTCTTTATGTAAGCCACCCAGAAAAGTTGTACTTATTCCATTTTCCCTTTTTTTGTTTTGTCAAAGTTTTCCGATCTATTTACTTTAGTGTGGCTAATGGCAATTTAGCATCAATTTTCATCTGTTGTCGAAGAATAACGGAATGAAAGCTATAACTATTTTTACAACATAGTCCAAACATTTTTATTATACAAATCGTTAACAAAATTGATGTTTTTTAAATATACCCAACTTTATGAAAATAAGAAAACTTTAAATCTCCAATGGATCTCCTGCTGACTTAGTAAAGTTAAGCCTGAAGCGTTTTTACATATAAATTATTACTAGTAATCAGTTTCATAATGGTTTACCCTTATAAAAGCAGTAGGTAGAAACACATTTTGATGCGTTTTTTTTTTTTTAAGCTTTCAAAACTTCAGATCGACTGAACCTTCACAGATCAGATCATCGTAAACACCAACTTAGGACGAAGGCACCTTTGAAAGTATAGCCTCTTCCATCCCATTAATTGATAACTTTTTTGCACAGGAGCAACACTCAACTATTGTAGACATACAGCAGAAGTGCAATATGTGACTGTAGCGAAGATCCAAAAGGATAGCAGAGCTGACAGTGAAGTGTCGGACCAAACGATGTGGGATCGAGCCCCAACTTTTTTTATGACAGACGACAGCCACCGCCCCACGCCGGGACACATTCATAACGTACCCTCACAGATGTGAAGTAAACAAATCTTTACACTTTTCCCCTCCTCTATAATTTACTCCAAATGTACTCCCTCCAAAAGTTTACTGCTTAAATAATTTAATCATTCTATTTGCCTGTTCTGTTAGCCTTTTTCTAATTTTTGCCTAATACTTCAATTTAATAATAAATAATTATAACAAGCATTCCTAAATCTGTATTTAAATACAGTATATGCTCGAGAATCCCCAACGTCTACAGAAAAGTCTAGAAATACCTTTTCATAAATATGTGAACGAACTGCGATGTGAGGATCTTCAAGATAATTGAGCGTAAAATTACTATAGAAATTTTAAGTTATACAGAATGGAAATCGCTCTGTTTTGAATTATAGAATTCTCTCTTTCTCCCCTTGTTATGAAAAAAGCCTTTATATTATCGAGTGTAAAATGATGATTTTTTCCGATTTACCAAAAATACCATATGAGGAGTTTGAATTAATAATAAATCTAAATTATTCAGGTTCTAGTCATCAAGAGCTGATTGTCAGCTTATAATCCTCAATGCTCACTAGTAAGGTCATATTATTTATTTTTATTAATTCTATTTCTCCTAATAGTTCATAATTTTTTCCTGCAAAATTATTCTTGAGTCAGCAAAAAAAAAAATTCACTCAGTGAAAATAATTTCATGCTTGCCAGTTTTATTTTTGTATTTAGTGTTTATAACAACGGTCAAAACCTCTACAAGTAAGTATTTTTTAACAGACAGGTACAGATGCTAGCTGGTACCAGCTTGTACGAAGCATGGTTAGTAAATTGCTGATGTTCTATATGGCTTAGGGATGTATTCTGAAGCAAGCAAGGCTAAAAGTAGGAGCAGGGGAAAGTAATGAAGTCCAGAATATTGTAGTTACTCACAATTGAAATTTCAAAGGACTGTTGGTATTCTGCTGTAAATGTTCTCATGTTTAACTTGGTAGCTTCCACCACCAATAATCTTGGGTTAAGAAAAAGTTACCTAAAATGTTCTCAAAATTATTGTTGTCTTGGCAAGTATTAATGGAGGCAATATTTGATTACAATGTATGAAAGAGTAACAGGTGAAAGTGGGCTCTGAGAATACCTAACGATATTCTACCTCGGTAAACAATGATGACAATTTCATTAAACACTTTTCCAGCCACCCTCTTAAGACGAAAAACCAATGTTTTCCTTGATATCACATCCATCAAATAACTCGGGGAACGCGTACGAGTGTGGAAGGGAGTCTGCAACCCGGTTCCCTTATCAACTTGACCACGACGTCCCCCAGCGTCATAGAACAGCTCAGGAGTAGGTTTCACCCGCAATAAATGCCGTACAAGCTAAATTATAAATGCTGTGCACTATGAGAACAAATCCAGATTCAGTTACCGCCTGATAGCCGGAAGCGGCTTAGACAGCGTGGCCGTTACTATTCGACTTGTGTGCGGACCCCGAGATAGCAAAGCAGCATCGTCTGTATCCGGATACCGGAGGCCGTGGTTGGAGCCGATTATCCACGATATCGGCCATACAGTGCCAACCTTATCATGGGCATAAAAATATTTGCCTGACCTAGTTTTGCAGAAGAGGAGTACCATGCAGCCAATAGTTCTGTTATCGGCAAAGTTACTAAACCTCAGTCATCAATACCCCCGATAGCCAATTTTGTCCTCTAACGATAGTGTTATTAATGTGTCTGTGTGTACAAGGAACTATTACCACATTTTCTTTCGTATTTTGCTGACAGTATGCTAATAAATATGAATCTCCCAGAAAGCTTCTTTCGTACTTTCATGACGAATTAACTAATTTTCAAAAATTGAAAACATTTAAAAAAAAAAAAGAGTTGAAAAAACCTTCATGAATAAAATGTGAATATTGCTCAATTAATTGTCAATGTATTGTAAATTGCTAGGAAATTTTATTTAGTGATGACATTTTACTCAACAGACAGGTTTCGAACATATACTAAGAGTTATGATAAATACTCAGTGTTTACGCTGAACTACCCGTGGAGTATTATATACTTCCAAGTGATAATTCAAACACAGGTTGGTTCATTAGCATGAACTAGTGGACTGTAAATTAATGAAAATAAGAGTTGATGCCAATTCACAATACATTTATTCTAAAATTAAACAGAATATTATAAAAAAAAAATTTCATAAAAAAAAATGAGGAGCAAAATAAAATACCCAGGCCTGGTTAATAACAATAAAATTTGCCAATGTAAGACAGACTGGTTTCAAACAAAAAAACGTCTTTTATCCTCAACAACCAAAGGAATTAACCAAATTCTCGTCACTTTTAGTGTATATATGAAATAAGTGTATATTCACGCAGCGGCAAGTTGCAGTTCAAGTGCTCTCGCGGGTGCGGGCTGCAAACAAAACGTAGAGCTGTCGTCATCAGGTTGTGGCTCAAAAAAAAATCCAACCGCAGGGCGGCTATTCCAAGCTCCAAGGGGAACGTTGAAGATCATATAGGTATGATTTTGGCCAAATGGCCAATTAAGTCTGAGATCGGTACACCTTAACCCTTCAGACGTTACCTCAACACTGACGTAAATGGGCTTGGGCCCACAAGTTCCCCTACCAAAAGTCCAAAGTGCCACTGTCCTAGGTATGGAATTTTCCTTTAGGTATTTAACTTAGATTACAATTTAATCTTACGAAATATAATGAACAGAAATTACACAATCATATTTTACATGAACAATCAAAAAAAAAAAAATTACGATTTTTATTTACAGTTTTTTTACGTCAGTAACGAAAATAATAAAATAATTAAATCTAACAAACAAATTAATTTTTTAAATAAAGATCAAACTTTCAAAAACTTTATCTGGCCTTAACACTCAGTAAATAAATCCCCTTATAAGTCTACACTAACATATTTTTTAAAAATGTTCAGTGTTTTTTTGTTTTTTTTTGGCAATATAATGTTTTCCATATAAAATAGGGAGCTTTAAAACTCTACCTCTAGCTTTCATAAAAATATTATCTCTTTTTATATATATGCTGCTTCGTTTATCATTAATATTATTTTATCAATAACTATTTCAGGATTGTAATGGTTCTATAGGCAATATATTTTTATATTTGGCATTGTTTCAAGAGTTTTATATCAGTATTTTCCGACATTGAAAGGAAAAAAGCAATTAGAAAGTAAGGAAACCAGGTGCTTTTCCACCCCTCATATTAACATATTAAAAGTTAATTTTAGATGAAGACACTTGTATTATCAATGGCACGATTTTTTTATTGGTATTTAGAGTTGGTAATGTTTGTATTTTTAGTTTGAATTAGTGGAAATGTCTGAGAAGAAATACATTTATTCGCCACATCTAGCAAGATAATCTTATTAAAAGAATAAAATTATAATCTACCCCATTTGGGCAATAAGTAATTGCGATCATTCACTCATTCATTCCATTTTTACAGTTCAGCATTCATTCACTTATACATACGATACATATATATTTACGCAGCTCAGGGACCACCCAACCCCGTATGAATGTCTTAGGGGCTCCGTAGATTCTCTATCAGGTACGGGCCAGTGGAGGCTGGCCAAAAGCGTGAAAGCCACAGACGCTCGAGACATGACTGAAGAAACTGGCCAAGACTCTCACTGTTATGAATTTCATGAACGGGCCACAAGGCCACTGCCTCTTTAGTCTTCTAGAAGGATTACAAAGATTTGCGAGGCTGTATAATGACTGTGGTTTGTGTGATTGGACAAGTTTTGGTGAGCTTTTGTAGGGATATGATCAAGAACGAGAGGTATATTAAGACCGTTATGAAAGGTTCTGTTGCTGAAGTAATAAAGGGCAAGGACGCAGAAATAAAAACAAAATAAAATCACTTGAATCGGCAAGAAGTCATCTGAAAATGTCCTAGTCTCGCTTTGACGTTATTTCAGATCGTAAGTATGTAATGATACGATATATGCTTGTAAAACTATTATCGGTTGTAAAAGTTAGAAACTTGTTGTTATAAATAATGAATTAATACAGAGCCTCTCAAGAAGTGAATGTCTTTGACCGCAGCATTAATAGATATCATCGAGTAATTTGACAAATAACAGGAATTACAAAGGCTAATATTCGCAAATGGCTTTGAAATAACACAGTACGACCACTGGTGGAATAAGGAGATGAAAGAAGGAAGGACATTAAAGGGGAAAAATGAGGTGATGAAGTTGATTTATGTCAATTTCGGCATTGGCTTCGGTGGCCAGTGCAATTTGCATAATGGGTTCGGACTCCCGTTCTCATTGCCAACGGGGCCGGGGGAAGTGGACCTGTCACACCGTCACATCGTTATGTCTGCTCCCCCATTGCCGGTATGTGCCGAAAATCACTGCCCATCTGCATCTGCGTTCGCGGCACGTTAGTAACAGTCCGCTTCGCCCATTTTAGTAAATACTTCATATGGGAGAGTCAAACAGAGCTGGCTTATCATCGCATAGCGTTTACCACGGTCACCGGCGGGCGTCGATTCAAAATTTTCGAATATAACTATGACAATAACAAAGGCTTAAATTATCGGGGAAGAAGATGGTGAGAGAAATGAAACGTCGTTTTTGGAAGGAATGGAGGAATAGGGAAGAAGGTACTTAAGTAGGCTGAAGTTGATTTATGTCAATTTCGGCGGTATCTCCGGTAGCCAGTGCACTTTGCATAATGGAGAGTATCCAAGTTAAATGTTGGCATTTAGAAAAGTGATGTTTCCCCTCAGCACATCACGGAAGAACTGACTTTTACACGTCCGGTCCAAGCAGGATAGCGGGAGACACAGCGAAGGAAGCAGATAGCCAATTATAACTAAGCACCTGTCTTAGAAATACACACTATCACATAAAAGCTCTTTGCCTGCCTGTACAAAACATTAAAACTTTCTAAATTTCTGATAAAATTACGTTACTTTATTCACTAACCTATGTCAACTGGAAGTTGTACAAATCAATTATAAACGAAATTCTGTTATGTAAACATTTACAAAAATGAACACATAAAAAATAAAAGGGGTATATTTAGGGATGCTCAAGTATTCCTCGACAGAAGGATCCACTCGATAGCAGTTCACTAAATGATTGTGCAAAAGATCAACCATGGATTTTCTTTCCTTCTGCCAAAAATATGTTTTTATTCAAAGAAAATGGATTTTTTACCTTTGTTGTAAGTTGTGAAAACACCATGGCCACAAGAATTCCAAAATAACTAAAGTTAAAACCAAATTGGTAGGCTTTGTACCTCTATAGAATGTTATTCTACGGATTTACGAATAGAATTGAGTGCACAGATGTTGTGTATTCTTCAGCGCGAGAAATGGTAGAGTATTCTTCTTTTATAACATTACCACGTTACCCCAAAAATGGATCTTTTATTAATGGTCTTTTCACACTAAAGTTTCTCAATTGTCTAAATAGTAATGCTTCTGATAACAATCAGGTTGGGACACATTTTGGTATACATTTCGAAGAGGTTTTCAGTAGCCTTCGAAAAAATTAATGTAGTCGAAATGATGTAAATAAAAAATACTGCGTGTCATAATTCTAGGTTTAGATAAAGATACTAAATAAATGGAAGAAAATACAGGAGAGAAGGCTGGAAAGCGGCCGTGGCTTACGGCCCATTGCGCACCAATACACCGGTAGCCGCCGTCTTTTAAATATTTAAGGGCGGTGTCTTTGTTGGCGCAGTTGAGTTATTGGCGGGAAGCGGAGGCGGGAACCCCGCGGCAAGATCGATTCTTATCATTATTTCAGACGATGGTCTCGGGCCAGGTTATCCACTACCGGTATAACATCTGCTAGGAGGTTACACCGCTGTAGCAGGAAGTACCGCCTCATCGGCTGGTGGTTATTGATGTGTCTCATCCGTCTTCGATATCGACTCACTGCTGAAGATCCCTTCTGGAGGATCTACACGAGTCCTGAGACGTCGTACTTCCTCGAACAAGAGCAGGAAAATAGGCTTTAACTCCGTTCTATACCTGGAAAGAATGGTTATTGTTCCATTGCTGAGAAAAAGAAGTCGCTGCGTTATTCAATAATCCATTGACAAAAACACCTTTATCTTCAGACTCCAATAAAACAGGAAAATAGTTTCTGTTTGGGCCTCTGAAACGGGGTAACGACTCACCGCTTTCATAATGCTACCAAAATGTATCTTGCATAAAGAGACCTTCAATGCTCTTCTGGCAAGAAGAGGCTAAAGCGCAAAGAATCAATGGTTTTAGAAATTAAAAAGCCACCATTTCATACGTCGAACGGTGGCTCAAGCTAAAGACGTAAAACCTTGAGGAAACATAGCAGATGAACTCAAGACGAAACGATAAATATATGCAACAAAAGACGTTAACGTCACAGAACCCATTGAAATGTGAAAATTAATCTTCAATAAGGTTGTAGATAACTATAAATATAACGTTATTTAATGAGTTTTGTAGTTTAGTAAGAAAATAAAAATACAATTGATAAAGAACAACTGTCAAGAAAGAGTATAATCAAGAAATATGAAACATCCCTTGTAAATATTGTTAACATTTGATGGGTTATATATCTTACAGTTTCAATTAATTTTTGCAATTCTATGATCTGTATTCGAAAAATTACTATTGGCGTGTAAATAATTATTAATTGAGATGTAAGGTTCATTCATAATTACTTGCATAGTTAGAACTTTATTCTGCAATAATTACAATCTGCCTTTTATGAGGCAATAATAATACAGATAAATGATCTCATTCATACCATATTTACTGTCATCATTCACTCGCTCATTCATACAATAGGACATGATTGGAGAAACTGGCCATTGCCAGGACTCCCACTGTCACGCGATTATAGCAGGTCACGAGGCCACTGCCATTTCAGTCTCCGAGGAGGATTATAGGGATGATTGGCGCAGTGCAATGACTGTGCTACAGGATTAGGGTGGTTGGAAAGGCTACTGTGGAATTTCATAAACTTGGAAGGGATGAGTTCTAGAATGTAGGGTATATTAAGGTCGTTATGAAGGGGTTTGTTGCTGACATAATAAGGGGCATTTACTATTGTTCTCAGAACTTTGGATTGAAAGGATTGGATACGCTTGATGTTCGACTTTATGCTGTCCCCCATAGCTCTATTCCGTATGTCCAGATTGGATTAAGTATAACTTTGTAGATTAGTAGTTTATTTTCTATTGAGAGATAGGATGTCCTTTGAAGTAGTCTGTACAGTTGTCCAAAGCGTCTGTTTAGTTCTTGTCTTTTTAGTCTCGTATGTGGGTTCCAGGTCAGTCGTTTGTCGAGATGGAAGCCTAAGTACCGTACTGTCTCGGTTACAGGGAGAGGAATAGAATTAAAATAAACTAGTGGACAAGTCTTGCGACAAAGGGTGAAGGTAATGTGGGAGCATTTTGCTTCATTAACATTGATCCACCATTGATTGCACCAATACTCGATCTCGTCAAGGTGTTTTTGAAGGTTATGGGATGCTATGTCGGGGTCTGGGTGGGATGACAAGACGGCAGTGTCATCTGCAAATGTGGCCAAGAAGGTGTTGGAAGTAGAGGGGACATCAGCAGTGTATAGGTTATAGAGGATGGGGGGTTATGGGATAGTAGTTAGAGTATTCTAAGCCACAGCGGACTTGGAAGAAGCGGTTTGAAAGGTAGGACTGTAGGATTAGAAAAGGGTCTGTGGTAAATGTCTTTTGAGCTTGTAGAGCAAACCTGCGTGCCAAACCCTGTCAAAAGCTTGAGGTATATCAAGAAAGGCAGCAGTGCAATACTTTTTGGTTTCAAGGGCTAAGGAGATGTGATCAACAACGCGAAGGCCTTGTTGAGCAGTGGAATGTCGTTAGCGGAAACCAAACTGGTGTGAGGGAAAAAGGTTTTTGGATTCAACAATTGGAAGTAGACGTTTTAGTAGGAGTTTCTCAAATATTTTTGAGAGGATAGGGAGTAGGCTAATTGGACGGTAAGATGAGGCGTCATTGGGTGGTTTTCCGGGTTTGGCGAATAGGACAATAATGGAATGTTTCCAGAGGAGAGGAAAGTGCGTCGTTCGGATAATGCAATTATATATGTAGGTTAGGAAGATTATGGCTTTAGGAGGAAGTTGTTTGAGAATTTGAGGAGTTAGGAGATCATATCCAGGGGATTTTCTGTAAGGTAAGTTTTTCAGAAGATATTTGACCTCAGAGGGATTAACGGCTGATTGTATGAGCGACGATCAGCAGGATGTCGGGATCTTTGCCACACTGTTCTTGAGTGGCGTTTGGATTTGATTAGGTCTTTGAGATACTGAGGTAAAGGATTTTGATTGTGAATTTTTAGGTGACTGTGGGGTGACGATGCCTCTCAGGCCGACCTCTGGATCAGAGTAGTGAAAGAATGCACTGCATCGTCTAGGTCTTGGGATGTTTTCAGGGATAATTTGAGGTTTACGGACTCTGTAAGAAGCTGACGGAAGTGGTCCCAGTCAACTAGGCCCCTAATAAATGAAGGAGGAGGCAGTTTGTGAATTGGTCTTAGGGAAATGGTTAATAATAAAGGACTATGATCAGAGGAGAGGTCATCGAGGCGCTTGAGTGGATAGTTTAGTGTTCCTAAACTATTGTAGAAGAAAAAGTCAAGGAGATCTGGATTTCGGTTGGGATCTGATGGCCAAATTACTTAAAATTTTTATCTATCCAATTAATAACTATCAACATAAGAAAAAAAATAAAAAATAATGGAAGGAACGGTATTGGAGCCCGGGACTCCCAAAATATCCAATCTAGTACTAGTACTAATCAAGTCCTGCACGAGTTAGTATCTATTCAATCTGAATTCACATCGGTTAAACGCTCGCAATGACTCTTTGAGTTATTAAGAGAATAAAAGATATGTTACTGTACATCGTTTTCGTTGTGTTATGAAAAACAGATTAAATATGGGGGGCCCAGGGTTAAAGTGGTTAAAAGAGGTTTTGAAATTAAAAAAAAAAAATTAAATTGCTAATCCTGCCATTATAATTTTTCTTTGACTAATAATTACATGATCTGTATCACAAAAAAGTTCACAATATAAATTAAAATAGCACATGTGTTATATAAAGCCATATCCAGCTGAAAATTGAATGCGAACTTCCTAAAAGAACTTTTTGCTGCAGCTAGTTGATGAGTAATTTTGCAATAAAACAAATTAATACCCTTATCTTACTTAATACCTAAGCAGGCCGTAAACACACTTTACAGCGTATATACCGAAAACTCACTCTCCTAAAAATATTATTACAATACATGACTGTGGCGTAAACAGTTTTAATGAAATTACACTTGCACGCTTGTCCTCCTGAAATGTGTTATGCTTTAGTAGCTAGAACGCTTTTAGTCGTTTATTACTTTTTATTGTTCACTTAAATTTTAAAACTATTAGTTAGTAAGTAGAAAATTTGTAAATATCGGAATCATATTACTAAGCAGCTCGATTGCATGGGAGAATACAGAAGTAGGAAAGTGGAAAATAGCAGAGAGGAGGCTTATGTAACTGTAGCTATCCAGGGGGGAATTAGAAAGGGCAGCCCTGAATCTTTAACCTGCAGGCTGCCTGTCCGGCGTACACCGGGGGCAGGGCTCCCTTGGGGGTGGCAATCGGCTCTGTATATCTGCCTCTGCCCCCGGTATTGTTTTGTCTCCAAGCTACATCGACATAACAATAACCCATTCATGCCCCTACCATACACACTGAGCAGTTTAACACGAGTTATACATTAACTATTACGTACTGAAAGAAGACCACATCCATATATATCACAATGCAATTCGGTTGATTTTAAAACGGAGGAAAAAAGCCTTGTCAACATCCTATACTATAAGAGGGCAAGAGAACTCACCGGCTTTCTCAATGTACTATCTGGTCATGAAGATGGTTAGGCATCTCCGTCCATTTTTCTACCCATTTTAATAACAAAATAGAAAAAGTACGAGACAGGTCTTACCGGCTTTTGCACTTGCTAACTTTACCCAACTTCATGATATATAAATGTGTCCTCCGACCAGCTCTGCTGTACGGTGCCCTACTATATACTCCCTTGACCTATAACACTAGCAGAATTTTCAGAATGGGATCATGAGAAAGGTGCTCAGACATACCTCTCTCGACTGATTAAAGAGCGCCGAGCTGCACCCGTTGCTTGGTGTGCCATTGGTAGTTGAGTTCATCCATCGGAGACACATCAAGTTTTTGTACTCGTAGCACCACCTCACAAACCCAGTGTTTAACACTATGCCCCATCACCCCGTCCCGCATCGATGGCAACAGACTGTTGGGGATAATTAGGTTAAGATTTTGTTGTTAGATGTAACTTCATAAGGTGAGCCCCATCACTTTTAAACATGTATAGAAAATGAATGTAATATATAATGTACATTATAAGTTTGTAACAACCACAAATCGCAATGTAAAATTATTAAAAAAATTGGCACAAAGTTACAGGACATATTGTAAATAAATTTATTTATGTAGAATCTATACTGATTTCCATACTTTTTAATAACGGGGGGGGGAGATTGATTTTAAGGAAGTGTTTTCGGTTGAAATCCTCTATAAAGAGAGTACAGCGAACCTTAGACAAGTATACTGCACTTGGTGGCTTGTCACACTCGCAGGCGAATGTTTTGACATAATTCACTTAATGTGGGAAGCGTTGGATAGAGGCTATATTCCGTTAGTGACAGGTTTACTCTAATTTCGAAGCTGCACACGCGCACCAAAAATAGTTTTTTAAAAGCAAAACCTTAGTCATCTTAACAAACTTATATAGATACTAGACAATACTATAGGTACATTAGTAAGTAGCATGAAGCAAATGTGGATTAAAGCACTCTCTAGTTTTTAGAAAAAATATCATTTCAGAAGAGGCTATTTTTTTTCAAATTCCTTGACTTCACTCATTAGATTTTATAAATATATTCTCAATCTAAATAGTTATGAAGGTAATGATCAGTTTAGCCACCAAACCAGAAGTAACCAGAGAAAACTAGTTAGTAACTGTAAATTACTGTTGGTCATGAATAACTAACATTAAATTCCATAACTGAACGGCATGATAAATTTCCTCCCTCTTGGGCTGTCTTCAATCTCACGCAGGCAAGTTGAAGCAGTCTGTTGCCGTTTGCGCAGAGAAGAAACTTCAACAAAGTAACTTAATTTTCCATACTTGGCGGAGTATTCCCAATTCGACTACTGGCCTAATTCCTGAAGTCATTTGCAGTCCGAGGTGGCGGAATGCTCGGGGTAGCATTAATAAAATAGCGGTTAACCTCTCATTGCTAAACTTTAAATTGCTCCTTTCCGTCTGTGAGGGCAGATCCTCTTTTTTTCTCGCCCTCCCCCCTCACGCTGAAATATGGTAATTAGGCGGTTCCGTCCTGTAATTTACCAAGTCCGTCCGCTCGCTGTGGATACGAGCGGCCCGAGGGAAGGTGCAGGTCCTGGGGCCGAGGACCAAATTAACAGCCTCCTGCGGGCAGGTCCTGATTGGCCCGGTAAAAAGTGTCCTTGCGCCCAATCCCGCGACCCTACCTCTTGTTCATTTGCAGTAAAGAACGGTTTCTTTCTATAGTTGCAGGCTCTCTATTAGGGCAGAGCCCCCCCCCCACATAACTGTCTTCATTGTACGTGCCTATGGCATCAAACGGTATCAACCGCAATATACGATCGACGAATATTGAGTTGTTACAGAAAATACCACACACAAATCTAATTACACCTAAATACATTGAGACAAAAATCTAATTGAATTTTAGTTAAGGTTTGATTACGTTAATTAAAGTATACATATTTATTTTTAATCTTTGAATCATTACATCGGATTCTGTCGCCGGAAAATATTTTTATGACAAAAAAATTACAAAAAATGATTCACTAAACGCTTTCTTCTTTGTTTTGATCCCAGCAAACCGGTTGTATTGGCAACAAAGGGTAATTAACCATTTCCAGTCGTAAATGGTTTATTAATTACTGTGGAGCAAGGACACGCTTTCGCAGACTTACTTCAATTACTCAATGCATGTAAACAAAATGGTATCCATAGAACTTAAAAAAAAAAAAAAAAGCATGAATATTATGTTCTAGAGTTTCAGCATTAAAAAGAAATAAACTGTATAGATAAATTAAATATATTTACTGTAGTGTTTTTTAAATTTAATATATGACAATCTCCATGTAATTTTGCGGTAATTACCTTACAGCATCATCAAACCATAAATTCTTTGATCAGAATTTAGTATCAAGCCGGACATATTTAGATTTTTAGCATCATCGAACTTTTTGTGGATATTGTAAACATTTTATGAAAATCGGAAGCCTGTTATTGGCTAATTCCCGAGGTAATACGAGGAAGTTTAAAATTCATAAAGTGACATAACAGACTGACATTTTTCAAAGGTAAATTCCACGAAATATTATGGTAATTGTTTGGTTGAAATGTTATTTCAAGAAGCATAAGAAACAAATATTAATTTTTGAAAAAAGTCTACTAACATTTAATATTTCCCAAAACTCGGCTAAGAACTTATTTCAGATTTAAAGTTCTGATATTGTTTTGTCTTGAACTCATTCATAAAATGTTATGAAGACCAGAATAGAAATAAATACTAATAACAGCTTTTATGTCAATAGTTTAGCCGTTCACAATTGATTTATTTTTTGTTTACAGCAATTTTTAGAGCTCATAGTGACTCTTCAAATAAAACAAGGCATTCGCTAAAAATTATTGCCATTTAATATTAAAGCCAAGTCATGAAGAATGTGGAGAGTTCCTGAACTCAAAAATCCCTAATGTTCCTCTACTCCAAGTCCATTTTATTTAGAAATACTCGTTTATTTATAAAAATACAAAGTTAGTTTCATCTGGCTAAGATATGATAAAATTACGTTAATATGATATAAAATGACGCCAATTATTACCGTTTAAGTATTATACAGAGCATATTGCTAATCTACTCTTAACATTGGGACCAATAATTCATTCTATATTAAAAAAGAAATGAATATTGCATTTGAATAAATGACACCTATGAAAAGTGAATAGGAAATAAGAGATTAGAAACAAAGATTGGGCCCTGAAGGGACAGTTCAGTGGAGTGGAAAGGAGGACCTGAGGACCAGGGTAGCGAAGGTATTTCTTATTCAATGGTGACCCTAGGAGGCCGTTTATTATTCAAAACCCACGAGGTAGGGAAAATATACTACGGGCGAGAAATTCTAGGAGGAAAGGGACCAGTTTCAATGAGTTCTAGTCAAGTCGACTGTAATGCGCCACTGTATATAGTCACCAGCTGATTTGAGGATACATTTCATGTACTACTTAAATCTTACTTAAAAATTTATAAGTACATATGTAGCGGGGTGGCCGTGTTAGTCAGAATTATATTTCTCTTGTCACTATAGAAAATAAATTCTGAAAACCTATTTTGGTTAGAATTGGTTAGAAAACCTGTAACTTACATGCCCTGAACGATGTAGTTTATATATATAAAAATTTATATAGCAGGCACATATATATCATCTTTCTATTATTTTCTAATTGTATTACGAAATAGATTGTATTTTTATAGTAAATATATAAAGTAATATAGTACCAATAAAGCAGAGAAATACTATCGAGAGGTACTCGCGGTTCACAGCGTGAGTTTCTTAGAATCAATGTTATAATGTTAACAAAGGATTTATGTAAATCAATGTTTTTTGTTTTATTTTCTATGGTACTTGATTCCTAGAGAAACGGATTCCAACCTTTCAAATTTCTCGCTACCGTCTTAATATCTCTCCATGCCTTCCTTGCTCAGGCACCCCACACCCTAGTTTTACCCCTAGGGTGCCTGATCCTTTTGCCCTTTGGGTTTCGATCGAGGGACTGCCCGTTTTTGTTGTCTCTTTACTTTCTCCGTAGTGTTCCTGAGGAAATCATATTTCTTTTTAGTCACCTGTAGTTCTATGAATGTTTCTGCTGTCCTCTGCATCATAGCTATCTTTTCCTTGGAGTGAACCTAATTATTTCTTTTTTTTTTTGAGCTTCCACGTCTCATATGCGCAGATTGGAGCAGGTTTCTTTTTGTCAGAAAAATTCTCTACATTACCGCCAAGAGTATCCCAGATGTGCGAAACCTCTTTTTGCTTTATTTATTCGGAAGGGTGTAACATATTAAAACTTCTTATTCTTTTTATTTTTTTTTTTACCATCAAGTAAATCTTACTTTTTTATAAACTACCCTCCCTATTCCGGGATCGATACCCTATAAGGGAATTCGTGCTTCCTCCATTGCGATTGTTACACCAGTCAATGCACGTTGCTCTGTTAAGTTCTTGTTATTTAGATAAAGAAACAAGAACTAATCAACCATCCATAAAATATTTACGACCTGAACTGCATACATAATACAATGGTATTTGTACTACAAAATTATCTTGTATAAGACAGCTTATAAAAATTTTATTTGTATTGCTTGTATATATTACTATAATTTTTTTTTTTTTTTAAACATTCCGGTAACTGGAAGTTGATTCTTTAACAAACTGTAAGCAACTACAACTTTCATATTTTAGTTGGTTAGAGTGTATTTAATGCACCTCAGAACTTCAAATTACTTTTTTTTTAATTGTATTACTAAATAGATTGTATTTTTATAATAAATATAAAAACTAAATATTGTACAAAAAATACAACGAACAAATATCGAAAGATACTCGCGGACCTCAACGTGAGTTTCTTAGAAACAATATGATAATGTTAAAAAAGGATGTAAATCAATGTTTTTTTGTTTTTTTTTTCCTGATATTAGATTTCTAGAAACAGATTCCAACCTTTCAAAATTTTCGCTACCAACCTCTAAAATAGTTGCTGAGTGGGGAGTTAAATCTTAAAACTGGTGAAACCAGCGAATTTTATTTTTAACAAAAGCATGAAAACAAAATTACTTATTGTATACCGAATATTGTAATTTTATCCAAATAAAGATTTGATTTGAATAATAAAAAAAGCTAATCACCACGTTCCGAGGTATTGTGGAGTACGCCTTTAAAATTTTAGACAGTTTAAACTTTAGAACTATCGTATAACATATTTGTGAGTGACAAGTGAATGATGAGCAAAGGTAGAACCTCTCCCTTTGTCCTTGGCCACAAGCTACCTTGATTTACAAAAGCAGATAATTCATGGGAGGTTTTTATACATAAGTGCCCTGAGCCAGCGGTATTTTTTTTTCATGGCGATAAACTATATCGGCTTTCACTTGCCGATCATTGGAACGTTGCCATCACAGCCCTTGTGACTCTCCGGAGCTTATCCACAGCGTTCAAAAGGCCCCCTACCCTTCCTCAGTCTCCGGGTAATTTGTGGACCCTGGCGGCTTTGATGGCCGGTATTTAGTCCGCGTAATGATCTTTGATGCTTTGCATTCCGGTAACGAGCCAAAAAGTCTTGAAAATTCTCATTTATTTCGGTAGAAATGGTCGTAATTAATGGTACATTTGTGCCCCCTCTAGGACAATTTAAGCAATAATTGGGCTAATTGTTGATAGTACAAAAAAACATTCTTTCTTCGCCAGATTATTAATCTTTAAACTGCATCAGATGTTAATTTATCAGACTCTTATATGGGTTACTTATAATAATCGATATCATCCACTTTCTCTACTTTTCTGAAAATACGAAAAATAAAGTTACCCTCTTTACAGTTTCTCGCAAACATACTGTAAGTCTTTTTTTTGTATACCGTATTACCAATTGCCTATATTAAGCACATTTATTAGATGATCCATGAATCTGTTGCCTCGTGATTTTTTTCAAAATAAAAGTATTTTATCTATACCAATATAAACCAAATTGCAATTGTTGAAAGAAAGGAACTACTCATTAAACAAATGGGTCGCGTGATTTGTTAGATCGTTATTTGTAACCATATTGAAAATTATCTTTCAACAAAAAAAAATATGTAAATAGTTACAACCAATATGTACTTATTTTCTTTTTAAATGTTATTATTTAATTATGACATAATATTTGAGTAACATCTGTAATATGTTCATATGAAAAGATTAACAACTCTTGAAAATTTTAGGTTTAAACAGTGCTCTATAGCAGTTGGTGGTGATCTGCGTATGCTGTTGAAAGAGCTTGCGAACCAATAAAAAGCTTATTAAAATAAGGAATTGTAGTGTTCGTTAAAACTTAAATTTTTTTTCTTTTGTAGCCCCTTTAAATTTACAGATAATTATATACAATTATAGATCCAAAGGCGAATCTATTTACAAATTATTTCTGTATTTCCTGTAGCATCGCTACATTATATACAGGATTTGTTATTTTATGAAAATTATATAATGAATAAACAAGTATACTGATACACATTATACGTGACTGGACTAAACTGACTAATAAAGGTGATGGGGCTCACCTTTTTGATCAAACTTAAAACCAACTTACATACTAATTCTTAATCTAATTTTCCCCCGACAGTCTGTTGCCATCGATGCGAGAAGGGTGGTGGGGTCATAGCGTTAAACACTGGGTTTGTCAGGTGCTGCAACGAGTCAAAAAACTTAACGTGTCTCCGGCGGATGAACTCACCTACCGACGGCACACCAAGCAACGGGTGCAGGTCAGCGTTTTTTAACCTCTCGAGAGAGGTTTGTCGGACCACTTTTCGCATGATCCCATTCTGGAAATGTTGGAAACAAACGGTCCTGTGTGACCTCTATTCTTAATCTAATATATATTTTTTATTAGCCAGCCCATAACTACAACCAATTACTCTTTCCTGATTTCCTATTGGGAAGGCCAAACCACTCCCATAATAAAAAATAAAACACTTTTTGTCTTTCCAGTGTTTTGTAACATTTACATTATTATAATCAAATGAAGCTAAACCACCCTTTCGGACCAGGGGTAGCAAAGAGCAGTATATGACTATGTAGTCATTTCAGTATCATAGTATTTTTTTTTTGTCTATGTTTCTTGATTTATTAAGAGATGTAAAATGTACAAACTAGCGGTGTACATAGTAACTATAGTAACTCCTACGTTAAGGATATGGTGCAAGATATTCAAGAAATAAAGAAAAGAAAATCGTTTCTTGGAGCTCTCCTCTCGACTGCAACTATTCCTCAGAAGATTATCAATATAAGGCTTGGAGCGAACAAATAACCCTCGCTAACACAATGCTATGTTTACACATAAAGGTATCGAGTCCCTTGCGCAGACGGCCCAGGGCACTGATTAGAAGCCACTGACTCAACAGGGCAAACATCGGGGGCGGAGGGTGCGCTAAACGGAATAATTGGTCGGGAGCAAATAGCCGCAAACCTCGCCTAAATGGATCTGCATAATTTATCAGCTGGTGCGCGGGGCAAAAATAACGGCACTGATTCATAAGACCGGGGACCTTTGCAAGGAGCACTTCCACAGTGATGAATATTTAAAACTTCATTAGCTGTATCAACCTTGTCTGTCTATTGGCACTTCGGCTCCTATAGTCATCTGTTGTGGTCGCTGGCGTTGTGCGAATCACCGCAGTTATTCCCGGGATCAGCTTTCAAGATACACCTTACATTAGCAATGTATGATTTTTTTGTTTTTCATTTTGGCCAGACGGATCTTGGCACGTATGCTACATCGGAGGGGCAAGTCCCCGGGGAAACTCCTCCTTATGTGCAAGAATAACTAATATATTATTGTTAATTTTGAATAATGGCTGTGGGTTACTCATATTTATAAATGTACATATCCCTGTTGTCTAAACACAATTCATTTGATACTGATACAAGTTTTTATGTGCGTTTATCATGATTACCACAAAGTATCTTGTAATAATAGATGATAGCATGACACATAAAAGTTTCAAAAAAATTAAAAAGAAAAGTTAATTTGTTGCTACGCAGATCTGACTGCTTTAGAATGAATAGGAGATTTTATTTAAGCGTTCCAGCGTTTTTTTTGTTTTTGTTTTTTTAACTTCTATGCCCTACTCTATAATTTTAATTCTAAGATACTATAGAATGGTATAATCACTTAAAGAGCTCAGTATAAAATAAATTGTGTCTAAAGAGTGTTATATATACCAATTAATTAACGTTGCATGAAAAGTTATTAAAAAACAATATTAGTCTAGTCACTATTTATTCATCCAGTCAGTACTTAATAGCTAAACAGAAACACTAAAATTTTAAATTAAATTACATGTTAATATTTAGGGGTTAAGAGGAGGAAAAAATTGGAAAATTCAAAATAACTTTTGATAGTGAGCAATAATGATAATTAGTATATCATTAATTAGAAATTAAACATGATTTGCTACAACAGCTGTTTGAAACATTTTTTCCTTAACCCAGTAGAGCAAGGTATAGATTTTGAAGTAGCACGAGAGTTTCCATATCTGCTATGATTTCACAAAACGAGGATTGCGAACTCAAAACGGCATTGCATCTCCGAACTGTATTCAACGGCGTGATAAAGGTTGCATAATATGGTAATCAGCTTGTATATGTAATGAATTTTATTCATGATAATAATTATTGTTTGCCGGTGACGCGGCTGACGGAGGAGCGTGGGGGACTTCCCAAGGCTCCGCTCTCTCTTCGCAGTGGATTTGGGAGGTCTCTGGGCTGTCTGTAAATATTGTATGAATGAGTGAGTGAATGATGAATTGTAAATATGGTATGAATGAGAGCGTTTATCGCAATTACTGATTGCCTTATAAAAGGCAGATTGTAATTATAGCCCAATAAAGAGTATATATATATATATATATATATATATATATATATATATATATAATAATTATTGTTTATAGCTATTTATTGGGCTTCTAGTCAATGAATGTTAACAAGTTTAGTTTAGTATAATAGTTTTAAAGCCACGTTTACACCAAAGTCACAGGTACAGAATTATTGGTCAAGACTTTTGAAATGTATAAGATTGTGTCGTTTGCATCTTCCACTGCTCTTAAAATAAGTGCTATTGGTCCATTACCATTATTTTATAGTTTTCGTTTGAAGAAAACTGCAAAAAATATTTCTCATTCGAACTAGCCCCCTTTCCCAAGTCATTGTTCTCAGAAGGTTTTTTGCGGAAAGGGACAAAATCTACACACACCCAGTATTTATTGGTAACATCAAAAGCTAACTAACAAAAAACTGAACAGACATTTTTAATTCATTTTTTGGCGTTTTGAAGGCCCTGGCTTATGATGACTGTCTTCTAACTGTGTACTGTCCAAGTAGTCTGCTACTGTCCAACTTAGTAGAAGTCTTAGTAGCTGGCAGTTATCACAATTAAATATTGTGCAACTTTGATGATCTGTATCTCGCTTAATATGTGGTTCAGAAAAAATAATCAAACAAAAGTTGTGCCAAATTTGTTTCCTCCTAGGAGATACATTACGCAATGTACCTTTCACCAAATTGAGACTGCTATTCTCACAAATTTCAAGAAACCTTTGAACGCTTTATTTTACTATATTACTGATAAAACCAATGTCAGTGGTATGGTGTAGTCAGGAGATGGTAGTTAGTACGTCTAGCTGAATTTCATATTATTCTTAGGAATTTATTATGTATTACGTGCAGTTTCAGGAAGTTGGTAGTACGGGTCTATACTCCATAACGGCAATAATTAAGTTAATAGTGAGACGAGCATTTTATGAACTTTATAAAGTTTTACATTTGAATGGCAGTTAAGATGTTTTTCAAAATAATGGAAAAAGTAATGAGAGAGCATCCTCGCTTTCGGTCTAATAGAATTTATGAAAGGTGTTCATATCGGAGATTACGCCTAAGTACTTAGCAGCCTGGGGGTTCACTATTTCCTCAACTAGTTAGGGCCTACGATAATGGGTAATGACATTTATACTGTACATTGTAAAGAGAAAAGTATTTCATGAGTCATTAAAAGGTGGATTGTATTTTCTAGTTCGATAGTCAGTTTTTTGGGACCTTTGGTCCCACCTAGCTTTATTACTTCAAAGAATATCAAATAAAACCATGATTAGTGCATCATAAAAATAATTATAATCTAATTTATCAAATCGGCAGAAGTAAATTAAATTATTTTAAAATGATTTCTAGCTGGATTACTTTCAGCGATCCAGCATATTAAAAAGTTCTTACCATAATTCGGCATCGAACGCCACACACGCAGTACTGTACAAGTCAGTTAATGGAAACGCAGAAGTTGCCCAGGGAGAAGTTGCTCTGTATCTGCCAAGTTGTTTCTTGTGCCTTGGGTTGGCTTCGGCAGAGATTTAGCGAGGCTTGGCGGCAATGGATCACCCCTATCAGACGGGGCCCAACCGAGTTACCAGTCGTTACCATTTGTTACTTCCGCTGATGATCCAACTTTACCCAACTATTTGTTCTCTGTTCATGGATGAGGGGTTGGGTTCTGTTTTCCCCATTTTTTATTCTTTTTTTTCTCTGTTTCTACCCTGTTAGGTAGGTACTGAGTTATCGGTAACGCAGTCGGTGAAAAAATAAACAAGCTGTTTGGTGAAACTAAATTATATATGAAACTTCTTTATTGTGATAAAATTACAATTTGCTTTATTGGGTAATAATTAATTCTCATTCTAATTAGTTCTCATTCATACCATATTTACAATTTTCCTTAACTCGCTCATTAATACAGTATTTACAAACAGCCCAGAGATCTCAAAAATCCACATGGTCGTCACCTCCCTCGCATGCGAAAGAGAAAGCGGAGTCTTGGGATCATCACGACCATCAGCCGCGTCAACGTATACGTATACGAGCCAGTGGATGCTGACCAAAAGCACGAGAGCCACATACGCTCAGAAGATGATTGGAGAAACTGGCCTTTGCCAGGATTCCCATTGTCACGTATTTATAGCAGGTCACGAGGCCATTTTCGCTTAAGTCTCCAAGGAGAATTATAGGGATGAGTGGTGCAGTGCAATGACTGTGCTAGGGGATTAGTATGTAATTTCATGAACTTGCAAGGGATGAGTGTTATATTAAGATGAAGGTGTATTAAGATCATTATGAAGGATTTTGCTGTTGGCAACAAAAGAACTGTTGAAGCATTAAGTATTGTTCTCAGCACTTTTGAATGAAAGAATTGGCATATCATATACGCTTGATGTTCGTCTTTTTTGCTATCCCCTATAGCTTTAATCCGTATGTCTAGATTGGCTTAAGTAAACTTTGTAGATTAGTAAGTTAGTAAAGCTGAAGATGATAAAGGTGTGAAAATATACAATTAAACATTTTTTAGACCACGGTCGTATATGCTGCTTTTGTTTTTTACTTAGAGGTTACTTGGAGATTAGTCTGTCACAAGACAGAAGGCACGATTTTTGCACTACAGGTCTGGTTTCATTCTTCAGAGCTGTTTCGACCATCATCAAAGGAACAAGTAGTGTACTGTTAGTGTGAGCTCAAATTATTATTGTGATATTAGGGTGTGGGTTTATGCTATCTTGAGTTCTGATCCTTTTTTATTACTCACATTCTTGCTTTCTTGGTAGTAGACTTAGATACAGCAGCAACTCAGTCAAGAGAAGTAATGTAACATGTTGCATGAAACTAAATCATCTTTCTCTGGGCTCGTCAATAAGGTTTTATGTGTGGTTTCAAAAGCTAGTTAATCCAAGAATAAGCGGTACTGGCATTTTCTTCGGAATAAATATAGGATTTTTTTAAAAACTTGACGTGTATATAATATCTGAAAACGAACTCAAGCAGTTATAATTAGGTCCGTATTGACTGTTGGTCCGGGGGTTAACCAGGGAATCCCATAAAAAATTACTTCAAATTTTTGACTGAAAATAATTTATTTTATCGTGGAAACCACTCTAGTGAAATTGCAAACTTCCAATTATACTCCTGCTTCAAACCTTAAAACTTGGGTGAACTAACTGGAGTTTGACAGATTACATTGTTTCCTATGGGATTCAAACGAAGTCTTTCATGTTTAAATTCTGAAGTTTAACAAAAGTTTTTCGTTAATAAAAATACCATACTTCCCTACCTGTTAAAAGACATCTAGTTTCAAAAACACATAACCAGCTGTAATATATACAAAATATGAACAAAAATATAAAATATTTAACCATGGGATTTAGTGTGAATGTATTCTTTATGAAGAATGGTTGCGATGAAAAGAAGCAGATAATGAACCTGATAATTACTTAACATCTTCTTTTCGCCGCTCCACTTCAGTTCTCAACTGATCAAACTATTCCCAATGATGGTTCATTATTAGTGGGTTTTTTCAGGACATGTATTTATTTGTTAAATACAAATACAACTGCTACTAGTAAATGGTATCACAGGGGCTGGCTGAATTCCGGGGTAAATCCCTCTTTTCCAACGAAGCCAATTCCCATCTTTGAACTTCGCCGTAGTGTGGGAAGTTTTTCCTTCCCTAACTGCCTATTGGACCCAAGGGGTCAATGAGTACTTCAGGACTAAAGTCTGAATGTGAGGAGGGCTGCAATGAGACGGTCCAAGTCTTCAGTCCAAAAAGAGTTAGCCCATGTTCGATTCATGCTGATGCCCCGTGTTTCAGCACTAGTTACTATAGACATAGTCGTATTACTACAGTGTATGTTGTACATGCAAACTCGAATTGTGTATTACAGGACCCCCTCACAAGAAAGACAGAGCTATTTTTAGAACGATTTAATCATTATATTATATTTTCATATTTTAGTCATTGCATTCCTACTTATGTTTCACGTTTACCAAATGTATCCAGGTGTTTAACTGGTTCCTATTACTTTATATAATTATGCTATTATGTTAGCCTGTATGTATCATTTTATAGATTTTCAGTTTTGCATTGTATTCTATTTTGCTGACTTCTTCATTTTGTTTTTTTTTCATAAGTAAATCCATTTATGAGTTTATTTACTGAATGCTCTTAAGATTTCTTTTATATTATTTTTTGTCTTTAGGTATAGACTTCAGGTTAAATTTAAAATATACTCATCTAATGTCTTGGATCCGACGAATAGAAATAATTTTTTCTCTTTGATCCACCACTATAAGATTTAATTAATATTATTAAACAGCCCTCCACCCTTCCACTTTGGCGGGTGACAGAAAATAGGCACCCCTCCGTGGCTTTGTAAAGTGTTATATAAATATTTGAAGAAGACAGCCCTTGGTCTTTCCTCCCTTGGTATTATTTATTTCCACTTGTTTACCACTTCTTCAATTTCTTTCTCTATGTTTATGTTTTATTCTGAGAAGCAGTCATGGCGAAATGGAATTGTTCGACATCCATTTTGACAGATGGGACCGTTGCAAACGATGATAAATTAATTTAACTTCAAAACAATTCAGTTCTTATATTGATTGGCAAGATAGTGATTTCGGTTTGCACCAGTGGATAGCGTTATGTTTCGTTACTCTTTTGTCAATGTCAGAATTTTTTTCCATACTTCAACACCACCGTTTATTTTCATTCGCTAAGAATCATGGTTCTAGTACAAGCTTTCCAATAAAGCTTACCACAAACAAGCGATATAATTATTAATTACTAAACAAAATGTTCAATGGCATCTAAAATAATGGGCGAAAGTACTACTAACTGATCTACACTTAAAGAAATATACATTACTCATACAATAATACAGACAATACATTTTAATGTGTTATTATTATTAATAATAAAAATTAATAAATGATTAAAATAATAAATTATAATTAGGGCGAAAAACAAATACTCAAGCAACGCTCTCGAAGTTAAGACATTAGAAACAATATACTTGATGATATCTGTGCTACTGTGTGTATAGGAACCAATGATTTTATAATAAAGGTACCCCTCAGGACCCTTCTGGAAGAGTCGGAAATTAATAATAGTATAAAAAGATAACAATAAAAGTCAAAATGAATACAAAAACCGTATGTTGACAAGGATTATTATATAAACATTCTAGATAAGCCGATTAACTTTTTTTTAAATTAAAACTAGGGATGCTGCGGAAACGATTAATTACAACCATTAAATTTTAAGACTTTTCCTTTGTGTGTATCATATTATATAAGTATAAATGAGCAATTGAAACATCTGTTACGGTAAAGGAGACTAAATGTATATTTCTTGGCATAAGAAAAAGGGGGGTGGGTGGATAAAAGCATATTTTTTTCTTCCCCAAGGGGCTTGAGGGAGGGGAAGTTTCCCCTTTGGAAATGTTCAAACTAGAGATGTTTGGCGGGCTACTATTGGTTGGTAAACAGTTTATTTTGTACTTATAATGGATTACCTTGAGACAATGCTTACAAGATAAAATAGCCTTCTTGAAAAATACACATTATTACATCATTAATTTTAAACGGTTGTTTACATTTTATCAAGAGTATGATTAAACTTTCTCAATTACTAAAACAGGAATTATTGAAAGAAATAATTGAGATATCATGTTGTTTTTATTGCTATTAAGCTTCACAACAAACGTGCACATCTTGTATAGCCACCTTCAGACATAAGACTATAAATATTTATTGTATTCTACTGACCTGCTGCTGGAGAAAGCTTGGTGACGACTCCAAAGCGATTTTTCCACTGAAACAAACAAAATAAATGAATTATACATCTGTAAATTAATGAAAAATAAATTTTATTACTATGTTTATAAATCCTGTAACTTCTCCAGTTAAGGGTCATTAACAACATTTAACGGCTCTCACAAAGACAGGACCAAATATTTAACGTATTCCAATGAAACGTTTTTAGCGATGCTTGATCGAAAAATGTACCTCATCTTATCTTTCTTATTTAATAATGGGAAAGAAATTAGTGAAATTCTAAAATTGTTCTTTTTTTATTGTTACTCCTTGTCCATTATATGGGTACAACTATATTTTATATCACAATATGCTCTTAAATGTTCACCACAGAATCATAAATAAATACGTTTAAAAACCTACTTTCTATTTCCATTTATATGAAAAAATTAGGAAATAATTAAATACTGCATTTTCGGCATCATTGGACTTAAAACTAAGGTAAATTTTAAATATTTTTCATTCCCTGCAATCATTCAAAATGAATCATTGAATGACATTTGGGATTTAGACATCATAAAGTATTATATCTGATACCTCAACCAATCAATCCGTTCTCTTTTCATTTTTTATGTTTTTATGATATTAATTAAACGTTGGGTAAGGAAAGATAAACAACCACAATACAATTGTGTTATTTCTGTTGCTATAGATAAAGAGTGCATACACCTAACGAGCAGTACCAAACGTTTATGAGCTACAATCATCAGCCTTAAATAGAAGTGTTAGGTAAGATATGGTAAGACAAATCGCTTAAAATTTTCTATTTGAACAGCAAGTAAGTAATAAGCAGAAAAATTCCAATTTCAAGAGAAACATCAAGACATTGCATTCGGAGTGAAAGGATGAGAGGAGACACATAGATGAATTGATTTGGACCATCAATAGCAGTTATTAGCATAAATTAAAATGATTTGGCATTTATATTCGAATAGACAATAACGAAAAATTTTGTCAGGTCTATACCAGAAGGAATTAGACGTAGGAATCATGCAGACTGCTGTATAATGAATGTTTGGGGCCAGAAACGAAGAAGGAAGGACTAGAATGATGAAAAAAAAAATATCTGAAGGAGCTTCTCCAAGCGGATAATAAATACTATAAAAATCTATATACCTTTTAACAATTAATAAGACTACTCTACACGGACTCAGCTTGGTATGTATAGAACAAGAAATAAAATTAGGACTTACGAGTACATCATTAACGATAAAATTACTTTTATGTTCTACTGGGGAAAATAATACGTGTTTTTTGTGTTCAGTGCAGTGATGTTTGTACCCATGCTCTCCCTTCTTCTCACTACTGAGAGTCTTTGGCCAAATATCGGAGGCAAAATAGGATTACCATTCAATTTACTATTGAGTTTATTAGAACCTTAGTATGAGATCATAGTACAGTTCTTACCATATTATTCTAAACAATTTCTTAGTAGCAATAACTTAGCGCAAAGTTTATTGTGAACTTGTAACAAGAAAATGGTTTGTTCACTTAAAAAAAAAAGGTTTTACTTGCCGTCTACAAAGAGACCAACCCATGCTAACTGGCTAACATTGGCTAACTAACTACATACAACAACCAATCACCTTCTCTAGAATATGTAGGTCAGTGGATCTACAGTACAGTTATAGTTTTCGTACCATATCTTTTTTTATTAACATTTAATAAATCTTTTGATACGGAATAATAGTAAATGTAAAAAAAAAACAGCTTAGTTAATTAGTATAATTTTATGATGAAATTAGATCTCTCGTTTAGTAAGTCTATATATTCACAAGAGTTGATTAAATAACCATTAGTTTAAAGCCCTTTAAGTTTTTTTTTGTTAGCAAAATCCAAACAAAGCGTCTTCAACGTACACAATGGAAAAAGGCACCACGTACTCCACGTGATCTAAAGTTTCTATAGTGATCACTCATACTGCTGTAACAGCGTTATTTGTATCAGTAATTGAATAAAAAAAAATACGCTTTTAATAATTTCTAAGTAGCAACTTAGCAGGAGTAAAACTTCCTAAGATATTCATCCGCCAGGGAGGTGCAGTTAGAATAGAAAGAACATTTCTAAGAAGAAAGGCAATAAACCGAAGCATTAAACAGGCCCCTAAGAAGACACTCTGGAGTGGAATTATAAAGCTAAATGCCATGCTCTATCCCACTAAATGGGGTTTGTTCTTGGCCCAAGTCCCTCAGGGGCTTGGATTCTGTCAGGCCGGCTCAAATGGCCCGTGTAATAGCTTCACTTTATTTATATATATATATATTTTAATCCGATCAGGTTTGAACCCTTGCTAACTTAAGGCTAGTCTTCGATCCACGGTCCAAGTTCAATTTCGGTAAATTAGATTGACTCAGAGCCCTTCGAAAAGGTTCTTGTTGTTTGTTTTTTTGGTATAGGAGTGTTTTTACACAATAATTTATGGGAGTAACATTTCAATGTTGTTTCAAACTACGGAAATGTGTATACTTGATAAATTCATTTACTCTATATATAATCTAATTCAACGAATTGAACACTCTATCCTCCTCCAAACTTCCCTTTGACGTGATGACCAGTATGACTACGGACGGGGTATGGTTGTACCCCTACTCATATCCTGAGCGTCTGTGGCTCTCTCTCTCGTCTCCTAGTCCTCGCCTCGTGGCTTTCTTATTTATATATATTATATTATTTAATTCTTACTTCCCAATCAATAATGCTGTATGAGTAAATTGTAATTTTTTTAGTAGAGAGCTTATTACAGAAAATGGTTTAATGTGATGACTACAATGAGAAACCAATAATCAACCATCTCTCATGAAACGCTGAGGAGCTTTGGAGTCTTCCGGACACAATCATTTGTACTAATCACAGAGGGAGGGAACAGTAGCGGAGCAGACTATATCTCAATTAGGATCATTAGAGGCTGGCGTTTACTAGGCCCGTATCGACGATAGCCCCCGTTAATCAAATGGCTACAGGATCATAATGGCGATCCCTTGTAGTGGCCCTAGCAAACTGGCGGAAAAAAGGTTATCTGAGTTTAAGGGGCGGATTTCAAAAATCTGGCTAATTTTAACGGTTTGGAGTGGATAGTAGTTTTACATAAGTTCAAACAGCTAATTCCTAACACCATCGGAATTATTATGGTTTACACTTACAGGAAATGTTTTCCCATTTTTGAATACTATGAAAATCTAGAAGAGCATAGAAAAACAATTTCACGACGTAACATAGCCCCCTTATGAGTAACAGCGAAGTGAAGATAACTGATCCATGAATCAACTAGTGTTGCCAGGTTCGCCGAGCGTGACAGATCCTTGTTTATTTTCACTGGACAGCCTGAGTTCGATTCTCATCCGTGCGAGCAAGGTTTTATTTAGTAGTGATGGAAGAAATCCAACACTCGTCCCGCTTTCTATTTGGTTTTTACTATGATTCAGAAGGGAGACGCACAAGTTCAATAATTTAAAATTAAGTGTTTAATTGGAATGGACTTGTAATTGTAGACAGCAAACTTGTAATTCTGAAGGGCATGTGTAGGTAGTTCTCCCGCCAATTTTCCGTCTCATATATGTGGCAGTCGTGAAAAAACAGGTAATTTAAGCCATATAAAACTCGTCTTTCCTGTTTATTTTACACCTCTTACGGATAAACCATCAATCCTCAAATAAAATCATTCAAATGAAAGATCCACTATTCCTCATACTATTTTACAGGTTTTTTTTTATCAACATCCTCTTATTATACCTCGTGTCCTATAAGACACTATCTACAACCACCACCTGCCATGTGCCTCAAAGGCGCTCAAAGGCTCAAAGGGAGCCTCCTTGTACTCCACAGCTATTATTGGTGGGCTCACTAAATGAGTTTAAATATGCAAAGGCTGGAAAATATTAAATTACTTAATAACAAGCTACCTTCTAGTTAGCACTGTGGTCATCTCACAACCTTTATCCTCTATAACCTATGTAGCGACCGCTAACTACATAAGATAAATCACCTCCTCCGTCAGCCGCGTCACCGGAACACGAGCCAGTGGACGCTGACCAAGAGCGACCAAGAGCGCCGTACGCTCAGGACATGATTGGAGAAATTGGCCATTGTCAGGATTCCCCAGTATTTATAGCAGGTCACGAAGCCACTGCCGTTTCAGTCTCCGAGGAGGATTATAGGGATAAGCGGCACAGTGTAATGACTGTGTATAAATAGATAAAATCAAAAACATGCCTTATTAGTACTGTCATTGAAATATCTACATAAATAAATCACTCGTGCTTTTAGTTCCTCGTGACCAACGATTACCGTCAATTTATCGATTTTTACATCGCCGGACTAATTTGTGGCCCTGAATTTTTCACTCAAGGTCCAGTTACCAAAGGCTCCAGTCCCCTAATTTATTTGTGATGAGTTTTTCCAGGAACGAAGAACGAAGGAAAGAGAGCAAGAAATAAACTAGGAAATAATAAAATAGTGCCACACTTTCGAATGAAGGGGACCTAGTATATTTGTTGGCACAATACGCCATATTGACTAGGTTATTTCACTAATAAGTACCTTATATTTTTTTTAACATTATACAAGTGATCCTCCTCCCTTCCTTTTCCCCCTCATTCACCACGTTCCATCATTAAATGTGTTCAATACAAGATTATTTGCTTTCACAAACAAATGCGTAGTTGGCTAAAGTGCTAACTAATGTTACTGTTATATTATGTAGGGTAGTGCTATGCATTAGTACACATCTACTTAACGTATTTATACTTTTTACTATTTGTTTTATTTCAAAATCTAGCTGTTTGCTAGTATGTATTGACACATTTATGTGTGAATCAGTGTGTTTGTGTATTTTTTTAGTTTTTATTTTTCAAGAAAACTCTTGTTTTGTTTTCTTAATATTTATTTGTTTTATATTCATAATTATTTTATGTGACACTAACAAAATTCAGACACTACGATCCATTATAACCAGACACGTAACTAACGCCTTGGTACGTATTTAACAGAACATTTCACGGATACTTGAACATATCACCCAATAAGTTATTTATAGACGATGCCGCACATTTCACGAAATGCTACAAAGACATGCACACATTAGCGCCTTATCTGCTTCGACACTGCCTGAAAACCGTCCGGTATAGAGAAGGCTACGATAGTTGCTCAGGGACTAAACTGGCAAAATTACGACAGCCGTGGAGTCAACATCAATACCGGCTTGTAGTGGTAATTTATTCTGCCGTTGTAAATGTTACATGTTGTCAAATAAGTATAAATATTTTACAATTCAACTCCCAGAACACAAAATACCGTCTCTGACCTTTATCTCCTGCCCACAAAACTGCAGCATACGATCGGTCATTCCTTACTTACACTGGAATACTCTACCTCCTAATATCCGCCATGCTTCATCCTCATCCTGATCGTTAGGTTGGGAACGATGCATTCATTCATTATACGAGGCGTTCTGAAAAGTTTCCGACCTAACAAAGCTTTTATTTATTTTATTATCATCTTCATGTTGAGGTCGGAAACTTTTCAGACCACCTGTGTATAATATTTCCTGACATTCAATATTTTTATTTAGTTGTTTTCTATACGTAGATAGATGTTGGCTGCCAGCTTTTAAGTCACTATTTAGTTTATTTTGTATTAATTTAATGTTATACTGCACAGACTTCTGCACATTGTTGTTTCTATTTCTTTAAAGTGAATCCTATGTACTTAATTTATTAAAATCAGTTAAACAATTTTTATTTTATTTAATAATTATTATTATCATTTTTACAGAGGTTTACCTTACACTTACCTAGTCATGCAGATGTCAGTTCATCATCTTAATATTAATTTTCATAGGATACTTTGTCCCGGAATATTTTTTTTATATTCCATTCTATTCTAAATGTCTATATAGTCTTTTATTATTTCATCATGTTTACTTTTTTCCCTTGCACATTGTAAATTTAAGCTGGGACTGATCCTGTCAAAACCCCACTTTAGGTAAAATATTAGGTATTTCTTAAAGGGCATAGCCCCAGGTTTATAAATATATTATTATGACTGCAAACTTTATGGGTACCGTGAAAAAATCTCCGCATTGCACTATCCGATTCCGGTGATGAGAAGCATAGCGCCGACAACCCCTCCAAAGGTAATATAAAAATAATATAGGCGGCCTAATATATTCTGATCGATTAGCTATTATGTATTCACGTTTTCTCCACACACATCTAAATCTCATCAGTTCCTGTAGAGAACACTGCACCCTGCTGTTCTATCCAGATTCCACTCCTCCCTTAAACCACCCTTATTTCTTGTGTTGTTTTTTTTATCTAAAACTGGAAAATATTTCAATATCAGACAATGTATTGATTGTTTTCATAATATGCAATATGTTTAGCACAGTTGTAAGAATTGGGAAATTACCAAATATGAGCCGAAATCTAAATAAAAAACAGACGTGAATCGGAACTGTTGTAACTTTCTTTATATGCTTTCATAAAAATAACCTCACAAATGACATTCAATTAGCATTATCCATTATTGCTATATTGTAAGATTTCTGTTGATCGTTGTATTTTAAATAAATAAAACTCTTGTACACTACTTACTTCTATATATATTACTGTATTATATATATTATGTATTTATATATATTACTAGCACTTCCAACCGTTAAACTGTTATCTTTGTGTTCAGAAACACGTTGATAAAAACACAATATTATCATCTATATTTTCAAAAATATGTAAACATTGTAACATTTCAACACTAATGTTAAACTAATCAATGAGTTTAAATCTGCAATCAATAAATATAGACACATAAAAGTTTTGTATTTTCCGTAAACAATTTTAAACTTAGATATGAAACACTCAATTATTGTTGTTTGATAAGTAGGCAAAATTAATCTGGATTCTCTCAACGCCAATAAATTAAATAAACGTGAGGAAACAGCCAACGAAGACTAGATAAAGTATCCTTACTTCATTATATTTAACTTATTAAATTTATTATTTTGATTAAAATATTGATTTTAGTAAGTAATTTTGTCATATTGTTGATACACATGAATTGACAATTATTTTTAAAAAAATGTAATCATGTTTTTAGTTTTCATTAAAGAATTATTTATAAAGATGTCAAAAGAAATTTCAATTATTTAAACTTCATTTATTAATTTTATTGATTTAGATTATTTTAGACAATTCTGTCTGCGTGATTTAACGTTGCTGAAACGGTACAAACTCGATGCAGATCTGTTTATATTTAGATGCTAATAATATTATTTTGTCATCCTTATTTCATTACTCGAAAATGGCAGTTTTACGGAGAAAATGACATAAAACCAATTAAAATATTTTGTGAGTTATCATTTCCTCATTATTCATTATAGTTTTACAGCAGGGGCAGGCTTTCTGGGTAGTACTTGGGTGGTCGGTGAAGTGGGTCGCTTGTTTAGGATGCTTTAAACCGCTTTCGATCCCAGCTAATGTCCATTGAACTTTAATACGTAATGAAAGTGCTATTAAGGGCCAATACCACTGGCACTCCTCATTGCCAAGACTGGGTTCGTTAAAACTCCTGAAACTGAAACAATTGATAATTCATCTCAGAGGCAATAACGCTGATGAATATTTTTCCCTATTGGTTATTCGGAGAAGCAATATCGCCCATGATGGCCTCTAAAATATGGGCCGTTTCCGAGTCGGACCGGCCCACACGCGACGCCCGTCGAGTGCGACAAATGAAAATTAACGGTCGGCATCGTCATGAATACTTCAACGGGTCATCTTTGATTTTAGTATGCTTTTTATTTCCGGACCGGGTCGTTGTGCGGGCTTTGTGGGCCGATGGCTTTCACCACTCCCCAGTCCCTGCTCAGAGGGAAAAGAGATTTTTAAATCATCGTTTCGCTTTTGGAATGAACTGTTACTTTTGATAAATTATTTAAAACGAATGGGCCGACGAAATGACGGTATAAATATTTGGAAGATATCAATAAAGCTGTGTAAAAACAGAAGGTGTTTTATTTCTTAGTATAAACCCACTAGACCGTCACCGAAACATTAATAAAGCGATTATAGGTGTTTATAATTGTCTTCAGAGAATTGTCATTTACAAAAGAACTCCCTATTGGCTGTCCCTAAAAGTAATAATTTATAACCAGACATTAAAACAAAATAAAATGGATAATTACGTTTGACCCTTTCTCAGAGTATTAAATAGATGTCTATTAAGACATGAGTGCCTCTAAAACACTACTTAAACCTAACAACATAGATATGCAGAATAACAGTTAGCGCAGACAACATAGCCCGCAGGAGAGCCCAAAAACTGAACACAGTCCCAGTCTTATTGTTGCCAATAACCTTCCGCCCGTATTTACACTCGCCCCTCTTCCCCGGCGCAGTTTCCCTCAACTTTTCTCATATACCCGGCTTTTTCTTTTTTCTGTATTTTTTTTTTTTTTTTCACTTTGTGCCACTTCTTCCCGGATCTCCTTGGGCGTGGACGTGACCTGGTTCCACCTGAAGCAGCCGACTCCCGATTCACGATGGCGCGACCAAATTTCACGGTCTCCCGTTTCTTTATGGAGGGATGATTGCGCAGTTGAAATTTCATTACTTAGGCGCGCTCCGGTTGAGGGGGAACCTGGAAAGGGAGGGGGGTGAAAAGTCAGTGCCGAGTTTTAAACGTAGCGATTATAATAAGTTTGTTGAACTTTTTGCTCCAACGAGGTGGGCGCTCAACAATGGTAGGTGCGGTGCGATTAGTTTATAAAAACTAGATAGAAGCAACCTAAAATATTATTCTGCCATCGTTACAGTTTCACTATTGCTGTTACCTGACCTTATCATGTGTGTGACTTAGTCAATACAATGCACCATTTTCTAAGAAAGTATTCGTTTCGAAATCCTAGAAAAACGTTCATTTCAGTTATATCGTTTGTTTGTTTTAGCGCACGTGGACCATAATGGTTATTTATTTCCACATATATATTTTTCTTGATTTTGCTTTTAAAAAAGTGATTTTCTAATTATTTTAAGTTTTACTATTATTTAAATGCGGTTGGAATGATGTATTGGGTTTTAATGCTATTAAACACTTCAAGTATTCACCGTAAGGATTCAAGTAAGCACGATGTCAAGAACAAAACCACCTAAGGCCGGGAGACCATGTATTTTCATTTTTAAGGTAATAATCCTGAAATTTATTTATAATGAAGTAATTAGACCTGAAAAATACTACGAAGAATTGAATTCCATATTTCAGATGACCTGAAAATACTTTTTTTTTCCTCGTAGGAAAAAGAATATAACTACACTTTAGTTGGTGAATCCACCTCTCACAAGCTTCCAAACCATATTAAAATTTAGTTTATATTAAATTTTCGAAGTTCAACTATCTCCGAATTGTAATTAGCCCTACCTAATTAATAATAATTAGTTTTTTAATTATTTTACTATTGGTAATTACTATTAGCGAACAAAAAAAAACACTGCCTGAGCCTTGGTTCAATCTCCGTCCAGTTGGTCTTCGATACCTGTTCAAAAACTAGCCTCGCCAATATCAAATCTATTTTGGTATGCTTTCAATAACCTTGCGAATCACAGTGTGCGGGATCTAGCTAGCTTTATGATAATTTATTTAAAACTTGGTAGCTCCTTAAGCTAATAGATAATTGGTGAGCGAAAGATATCTGATATTCATTAGAATTTTGATCGGCCAGGAATGGCGTAGGGAAATGGCGCCAAAGCCAGAGGCAGGAATTTCCTGGGTTCGAGCCACAGTCCTGTAACAATACTCCCTTTGACTTATATATACCAGTAACAACATTTTTTTTTTAATGATCTTGATCAGCTCGGTTTTATATCCACTGTTAGGTTTAGTTGATCATTCGGGAAAAAATAAAAATTTTTGCTAAATCCTCAGAGGCTAAAAATCACAATGTCCTTTTTGAGTGAAAGCTTTTTTTCTATATTCAATATAATATTTGTCGGCGAAGGAGAAAGCTCAGTTATTAATTCATAGATTTAAGAATGTTTTTTTTCTGAATAACATAGATTGATACAAATAAAATAGGCAGTGTTACAAATTTTCAAGAAACGTTTACAATGCACGTCATGCTTTTTAAAATACGATGCCCAGCAAACCTTATTTACAAAGTATTAAAACAAATGTGACCATCAATAACCCTAACGAACTATCCTTTGACTTAAAATTTAAAAAAATAATCCATTCATGGAAAACCACAGCTTTACCTATTGTATACCCCTACGTTTTCCACGAATTAAATATTCTCTGGGTTAGCCAGACGTCGTCTGAGTATCAAGCCGGCGTGTCCTATATTTATTATCAGCTTGAAGCTGCAAATACCGGCATAGTCTTTCGAAAAAGTTTGGGCAGAAATCAATAAAGCAGCGGAGAGACAGAAGGTGTTTTACTCTTTAATATAAACACTCCGCGCCGGCATCACACCATCTATAATGCATCTATGCTAACAGTTATTTAATATATTATCATTGGTATCGGAATACTATGTTGCCTTGCGCCCAGGTGATGTTCTGTACATGTAGTCCAGTTTGTTGACAGGACGGTTGACCGATCGGGAATGTCATGCATGCTGGAAATCCAGTAACAGTATGTTTGTCGTAGCTTATGATGTTCGTTGAAAAAGTAAACATAGCGCCTTATACCAACAAGGTACAGGTGTAATTTTGTTTATTTGTTTTATGTAACTTATATAAATTACGTTACGGGCGCCAGAACACATAATGGAATCCCAAGAAGTTTACTGGACTAAAAATGATTCACATTTCAAGGATAGTCGCGGGGGATGTTCGATCAAACCCCTCATGTTTAATATCAAACCATAAGTAGCACGTAGTATATCATTATAAGCAATCCAATATTCAATTAATGATTATAGCAATGAATTAGCAGGTAACAATCAATAAATGTGAAACTATAATTATTGTTGAAGATTATTATTATGAAGACCATAATATTAAATAGTTGAAATCTATGGAATAGCATTTGGGCGTTTGTTCAGTTCAAACAAATATATGTTTGTTTTTTGGGGGATTTATTCTAGCATTTCATTTAAACTAATTTGTGGCGCCAACCAATGGAAACCAAAGATATAACAAGGACGAGAACAGAGCCTATGCTAACCGGAACGGGCGGAGACCCAGAAGGCACCCCAGTCCCACATGTAAGACAGTCTTTATAGATTTTGTTTTATAGGACACGAAGTATGATCACGGGAAGTGGATTAGAAGCGTCTATTCTCTTAACTTAAACACATCGGTACAATCTTTCCAATGTTTGTATTTTCATATTCATGGGAAATTCCAAATCCTCCCAGTACCTCGGAATATTACTGACCCTAACAAAGAATTCGCAGTCTTATACCAATGTATACTAAACTAAATGGTAACATACAATTAAAAATTGTTAAAAAATTAAAAAATATTACTTTCTTTGTACAAATACACTACTTACTTGTATAGTCTATAGTATCCATGAATTTAAGCTGCGAACTCTACCATTAATATTTACAAAGCTCATCAACAAAAATGCTACTTTACAACACAACCCTTCTTCACACTCCCAAAATCAATCTTCCATCCTCCAGCCCTCAAGATAAAACATCGACGTTAAAAATCGATTTTGGACTTCTTAATCATTCAAATTCCTTCAGATAAAATTCGCCCTATACATTTTAACCGAAAAAAAAATCTGCGTAATATGGTTATTATTAGCGCAATTATAGATTTAATGTGGGCGATATTATACATGGATATATAATATAGATCATTAAGCCTCTCCAAGGCTGTAGTTTCTATAACTGTATAATCACAACATAGTTTAGATCTTAAATCCATATTATGGCATGTTTAGTTGTATGGGAACAACCCGTTACATACACCTAGTCTAAAGAGTCCATATTCCTATATGCTCTCCTCTAACCTCCTCAATAAATTGATATATGTATGCTTTATTGTATTATATAATTTACATGAACTATTATTGGTATGACGTATACATTTATTAATTGTTTGTTTTGACTGAATATATTATTTTAGTTGTGGAATCCTTCTTTTTTATGATTCCTAATACTAGCTTCTACTGCATTTTCATAAGGGCATGAAATGTCCCAATGTTTGATGTGTTCACGTCAAATTTTGTAGCGATTTAATCATTTTCATCCATCCAGGCTGATAGAAAAAGGACAATTTCATATTAATGAAATTAGTTAAATAGAGTATTTTAATTCAAGCGTTGAAAATGTGCGTATATTTAATTGAAACTACCGAAAGTTAATCACAGAAGAGCTTATCTGTCTTCCGGTCGCGATGACAAGAAAGTGTTTACAATCCCTTTAGGATAATGATGGCTATAAAATATTAACAGCCCCAAGAGGATTTATTGCTTCAGGGCTATCATTAGTGAACAGGGACGAGAGGGCTTACCGAAGAGTACACACGGAGACAGATGACATGGGCCCTACCGCTGACAGGGCGTGATGGCACAGGGAGATCCAAGACACTGATTAACAGGCGCATACTGCATGCTGCATTAATGAGGACCGAGCTCTCTGTTATCCGTCTCATCGCAAAAAAATAGGTTTGTCTTTCAGTGCACATCTCTTCCCTTGTCACGTTAGGTCGCCAGCTTTTATTTCAGTCAATAAAAGTCAATTCGAATTGGAGATGAGGCCACAACGGCTTCGTCATATGCTTCGGGGTCTTTACTTTTATAAAATAAAAATACTTTAGTCAACACGAAAATTCTATTTTTAGCAATATTTGGATGGCGAATAGGTTATATAGGTAATAAGCGAATACGTATATTTCATATAAATATAACGTTAAGCTTCCGTTATTCACATGTTTTGGAGAGGTGTATAAATATACATTTTTCTTCTCCCCCGCTCCAAGAAGGAATTCAAATTCCCACCTAGCTAGCTTTCTAATTTCCGTTTGCGTATCGATAGTGTGCCATTGGATATTGTCCCACGAAGTCCCTGCCTCCGCGTGTATTTCACTTGTGGGGTACATGCAAACATTCCTTTATTACAATTTTTTATATCTCTAACTAATTTTATTCCGGTCACTTTTTTTGTTACTTATATCCATGCTCCTGATTTTTATTATTCCACACTGCTTTCCTCAAAACATACTTTTTATACATGAGAAGCATGCGACAGTCTTTTTTTCCTTCTACGGGTTATATGTAGTAATCTATGCTATTTTAATTATTTTTATATCTTAATTATGATTTATATGTTCAAGTGCGATTGATCTCGTTGTGCTGATGAGTTAATTCGTTTTTGGGGAATAGGTTAGGTAGTGGGAAGTGAACAAGACGAAACAAGCCAATTTAATACAGTAATGTAACAAATGAAGGTTCTGTTACTAAATAGGCCTCTGTCTTTAACTTCATTTTTCTGCTAACGAACATATCGACAGTTGTCCGTTTCAAATTCTTGAGTAGAGAAATGGTCGCAGTACACTTGAGCAAAACACAACAAATAAGTAAGCCATAATCTGTAACTAGTTTTAAAAATCTTCTCAAAAAAACACGGAATAAAGTTGACGGCAGGCAGATACAGCTGAGCTCCATATTCAACAACCATCTCTACTTAAAGCCCCCAAAACAGTCTACACGTCATTATGTCGGTTGATCCAGACGTTTGTGCCTCAAGCTCGCAAAGAGGATGTTTTATATCAAAAACCCTCTCGTTACTTCTTCTCCCACCAGATGACGGACGTGGATTTACCTACGTTATAAACTCCATGATACATTATTAGCATCCCATGTCATTTTTTATTGTTATTCTGCACATCCACTGAAAACTCATTAAGATTACCGCAGTAGATGTTTTTCGTTAAATTTTTTAATCGTCCGATAATATCAATGTGATCAACGATAGCAAGCAAAATGCACAATAATTGCGCCATTATCACTAAATTGTATCCTTCCTCTTTCCAATGCTGCTAGTTACCGTTGCGCGCTATCAAAGATTCCTTGGCTATCCCGGGCGGAATCGGTCGCGTGATGTTAAAATTAGTCACTAATGTGTACCGTTTTATATTTTGTTTCGCCTGAAGATTAAGTAAGTAAAAGAAAAGTTACTCTAGAAAATAAAAATGACGCATTTTATGCCGTTAGAGCCACTCTCATTTTATTTTATTTTTAATATTCAAGCCATTTCTTTTTCTTTTTTTTTAGTTCGATGATCGATATGCTTTGGAAAAAAAAACTAAGTTTCTTTTCAAAAAAGTTAAGGATTAGTTGTTTTACACTCATTTAATTCGTTCCAAAAAAATTGCCATAGGGGCTCGGAATTTTGTTTCACGCCATACGTCAACTATTAGCAAGAAATGTTCTATTGATTTTTTTTTTGGGTAAATGAACAATCATAAAATGGAAGATGGAAAAAACCCGCATTACCTCTCGGCATTGCGGGTCAGGTATAACAACGACGCCGCATCTATGGACCGTGGACTGACCTAACTGAACTCAATAGCTGACCATTCTAACTCTTCAAATTTATTTTATGATAAATCTCATCACGAATCGTGATAAAAAAAGTATATAAGCACCAGTCGTAATGGTTTGAATTTGCGACTGTTGAAGGCCTGAACGTAATATAATGTTAATCACTTAAACAAAAAAAAAAAAAAACCTATTATGCTTTGTAAAGATGCCCTATAAACAGCGTCATTTGTACAGAAAGAAAAAAAAAGTGTTGAACCGAAAATAAAAGTAAAAATAAAAACACGAAGCTAACTTTTTTTCTATGGCGGGCTTTTCTTAGACCGCAAGCTTCATACGAGTTCTTCTCTTATCTTCGATCCACTGTTTCTTATAACAACAGGTCTGCTAACGACTTTCGTTCGACTAACATTTGAACTGTTCCCATCTCACCTTAACCAGGGATCGTTCAATATGATTCATTTACAGAAACATGATTAAATAAATATTTACTTTATTTATTATAATAATAATTTATTAATAAATAGAGACAAATATTTACAAAACATTATGATTTTACATACATATGCTGCGTCAAAATTTTGTTTTGCCTTTTGTATTATTTGCTTCACTATAAATAAAAAATAACAAGCTTTTGTCTACACAGTGAGGAGGTGTTTGAATAGAAGGGTTGTGAAAGTTCGTAAGTATGGAGATGGCGGATATTAGGAGGTAGAGAATTCAATATAGAAGTGGAGCAAGCGAGAAAAGAACATATGATCGTATGCTACCGTATCGTCGGGAGAAATATAAAGGTCAGAGAGTCAGGATCTTGTGTTCCGGTAGATTGAGGATTTGAACTTAAACATACTTTATATATAGCAGGGTGTTGAGAATTGAAGATTTAGAATGAACTGAGGATATAGAGACGGAGGGAGGGGAATTAGGGAAAACTAAAAGCGGGGTCCCTAAGACAAATTTAACAAAGCAATCAAGACTAATCAAGTTAATTAGTAGGATGTTTTATGTCTAAATTGTTTTTCGCCAAGCTGTGATAAGCTTAATTGCAGGTATATCTCTGATCTATCTACACCGATAGATCAACATCTATATATACTTCAGAATTATTTAACTGAATTTTTTCAAATGAAGTCATGGATGCATCCAAATAAGCAACAATATAAATAAGTCTGTACAATACAACTTAAATGATATTGTTTGAGCTAATCTAAAATTTAAAAACAGAAAACTTTATGTTAGAAAAAGAAGAAAATTATTTCATTGGCTATCGCTGCTACTGCTACCTATGAGATACAGCAAGAACGGCCTCGAGCGTTGGACACCTTTTTGGGGGTTTGTCGAGACCAGTCACTATGGATCCTAACTTCGTTGTAGTAGCATCCGATTTTTTGGAGTGCCGAAATTAACTTGTGAGATTAGTTTGTCGAATCCTAAGTTATCGGTTTGAATTTGATGATAGTCATAACAGATACATGGTTCGGAAGTTTTTTTTGTATCCTTCGCCTGAAATCGAGGAAAGCAGTCAAAAACCATCCATTAGGCCAGAAGCTCCTGCCCGAGGCTGGACTGATCGCCGGACAGGTAAAAGGGGATTGATTCCTAAAATTTTCCTTTCAATTTCGATCTATCAGATCCCGAAAACCACCCCTTTTCCCTTACAGAGAGACGGGTCAGCGGCGAAGGGATTCTGCTACTGGTGTTAAGTTTGAAATTTATTGAATCTAAAATTATTAATTTATTGATTATTAATATAATTTGTTGCTATGTTTACTCGATTTCGGTATTTGTCGTCGTTATTTTATATCACAGTCCACTGTTAGTTCTCTATCAGAGAAATAACTTGAAAACTCGTTCGTTCTAATTTTGACATAAAATTGTTTTAGATTTCACAGCTAATTTATCCGCGTTCACAGATATAATTAATACAAAACAAGTAACATACAAGCTAATATACAATTGCAATTAAAATAAATCAAAGAAGGTACCAGCTAATCATCTATTACAGGTAGACAATGAGATAAACATATAAATGCAAAAATAGAAGTATGAAATACAATATAATCAACAAATCAACACAAGGCTATCAACATAGCAGTCGTGAATGTTAGAACAAACAGTGATTGCTATTTACTCTTTAAGATTAATTAATAGCAACAGTAATCCAATATCAACCAGTACCCTGGTTATCTCCCTATGGCTATAGACATCTGGATATGTATTTCTATACCATTCGATGTTGGGATCAAAGGACACATTGAAGCTGGCCAAGAAGCTAATGGTGCTAAATTCGAAGGTTAAAAAGAAAACTTACTTTTCCATATAATCGAAAATATTCATCGTACTAGACTATCATGAATGCACAGGTAGATCTTATTGAGGTATAACAAATTCATTTTCGGTCAAAATGAAATGTAGACTGCAACTCTTCGGTACAATTTGACTACATAAAGCGAATAAAACAGTTTGGAATGTTAATACGAACTTTACTCTCAGCACATACGATGTCTTCCTTCAAGGCACAGTTTTATTTAGAATAAGGGTCGAAGGTTAACCAGCGCCTGTGCAGGGACAAAGGGAGCGGAATTGTTCCGTAAGTTGTTTAAATTTCAGACCTGATGGGAAAATAGTTGAGCGGTCAGAATTCCCGGCACAAAGTGGGCAAGTGGATCCGATCTGTTTGAGACTGGCCAAAGAGGAGCACCGACTTTGAATCCTCCATCACTTCATCTAACTTTCCTCATGAGTTGTAGCTTATGCCAGATTTTTCAACTGATCTACATTACTCAAGTACTATAACTAGTATATATATCAGTAAATATAAAATTTCAATGTTACAATTTATTTCACTAATGGGATCGAGGGCAGGAACACCAAAACAGTCATCTAATTACAGAAGTAGTTTTATTGAAAACCCTTATACTGAGTTGCAAAGTTAAGGTGCATTTACTATACCATCATGATCAGTAAAATATTTAATATAAGTATATTCCAATGTATCTATGATATAAGAAGGTATAATAATAATTGAAACTTGTTTTCGGAACAATCAGTAAGTATGAAATCATTAATAAAATAGAAGTTTCGATACACTAGTGGGCAAAAGTTTCCGGACCGGTCAACTACTTCTTAATATTCAGCGTATCCAATCCTTTCAATCAAAAGTCCTGAGAACAATAGTAAATGCCCCTTATTATGTCAGCAACAAAACCCTTCATAACGAACTTAATATACCCTACATTCTAGAACTCATCCCTTCCAAGTTTATGAAATTCCACAGTAGCCTTTCCAACCACCCTAATCCTGTAGCACAGTCATTCCACTGCGTCACTCATCCCTATAATCCTCCTCGGAGACTGAAACGGCAGTGGCCTCGTGACTTGCTATAATCAAGTGACAGTGGGAGTCCTGGCAATGGCCAATTTCTCCAATCATGGCCTGAATGAATGAGCGAGTGAATGATGAAATGTAAATATGGTATGAATGATAGTACATTATTAATTACTTATTGCCTAGCAAGGCAGATTGTAATTTTAGCACAATAAAGGAAATAATAAAAATTAATATTCAGAAACCATCATGAAAAATTAAAAAAGAACGTAGTTAGTTTAAAATAAATAATCAATTGATCAAATTATTTTTTGAATTAAGAAAATTACTTACTTTATGAGTAATTTTGTTTGCCTACTAATCCTTATAAGGAAATACAAAACAAAATTTCATTCAGTTAGTTAAAATCGTTCGTCATACAAGTATAGATAGAAATCCGTGAAAGTATTATTAGTTTTTTACTTGAAGAAAAATCTTATCGTGGAATCGCTAAAATGTTAAAATTTGGTAAAAGTACTGTAGGTGATTTATTAAAGATATATAATTCAGGGGATACTTTCGGCCAGGAGTGGCCGACCAAGGCGTGGAAGGCCTCGTAAAACTACTAAAACCAATTGATGGAGAGATGGTAGAAATGTGTTGCTAATGTCCGAAAAAATCCATAAAAAAATCACAGTGTCCGGAAACTTTTGACCACTACTGTAAGCAGTTGAAATCAATTAAATTATATAAAGAAATTCTTTATTACAAAGAGGTATATAATAGTAAAACTAAGAGGTACTAATACTTGTAATTTACAATTTCTAGACCAGCTTTTTTGCATTTGTTATGATTAACCGGGTATAGTAATTACCTTAACACAGAAAAATACTTACAGTTCTACCTTAAACATAAAGATAACTAAATGAACTGATATGCAGTAACGGAACCAATGAAAATGCTAATACATAGTTTAAACAAAATACTACGAGCCCATTACATACACCATTAAATTTTAGTGGATCCACTTTCCTTTTATAAACTATAAACATCATGTACGAATTCTATAATTATAGTTTACAGTAATTATCAACAACAAACAATTCCTGAACACAATTCATTTCTTATTCACTTCCAAAATCCACCTCCCATGTGGTCGGTCAGCTTAGACAAATACCAGTCGTTTTGTTCCCCTACTGACAGGTGGTGGAGGTGGATATCCATTAGTACAACCTCCTTGGTACACTATATAAACTACCTACGACATATCATGCCTCTAAGTCAAACATGGGTTGCAGTTTGAACTAGGTTGAAAAAGACCGTTCGGTTTTTGTCGTCACGAAACTTCAAGTAGTCTAATATGTAGCTAACTTCAGTCCGTCCCTTGCGAGTGCACTCTTGTCAGGTACTAGACACTTCAACGTAGTTTAACGCGAAATACCGACGAGACTGATTGTATTTTGTGTGTTTAGGATCATCCAGAAAATGAAAAACCAAAACGAACATTATCGACACCTCATGCTTTTTTAATTAAAAAAAAGGCAAGAAAGCAGTGGAAACTTGCAGGAAGATATGCCCTGTTTACGAAGATGATGCTGTTACAGAACGTGTGTGCCAGAAGTGGTTTACAAGATTTCCATCGGGAAATTTTTCGTTTCAAGATGCACCTCGCTCTGGCCGGCCAACTGAGATTAAAAGCGACAAAGTGCAGGAATTTGTTGACACCAATCCCCGTTATACAACTAAGGAGATTGCAGTAATCCTCAAAATATCCAAATCGAGTGTTGAAAACCATCTGCATCAACTTGGCTACGTGAGCAGGCTCGATGTTTGGGTTCCCCATAAACTTAGTGAGGCTAACCTCGCCCAAAGGATTTCCATCAGACATTCGTTGCGGAAACGTGAAGAAAGCGATTCTTTTTTGAAGAGAATGATAACAGGGGACGAAAAGTGGATAGTGTATATAATGTGGGGCATATACGCTCATAGCGCAAGCGCGGCAAATTACCACAAACAACCCCTAAAACAGGACTGAAGAAGATGTAAAAATCCACTTGGAAAATGTTTTAGCCAGTAAAGACAGGAAATTATTTAAACATGGAATTATGAATCTGCCCATGAGATGGCAGAAGATACTAGAATAAAACGACAATTATATAATTGATTGAATAAATCGCTTTGTGTTTAAAAGTTGTGTCTTATTTTCGCTTAAAAAACCGAACGGACATTTTGGCCAAACTACTTTTCGTGATTATGACCCACTAAAATCCGAAGCTTACTATATAACCTAATTCAAAATCCCAAGGTTTTAAATTCGAAACACTACCTGATCAGAGAAAAACATTACCCGAAAGGGTAACAATTATTTCTTATAGAATATTAATTGATAAATACTCGTTATATATTGGAGCAGTATTCCCCAATCCCTAAATGGGTCCCCCATGAGAAATTGAATGTATATTTCGTTCAAACATGAAAATGTGTAAAAGGGTGAATAACATTACCAGCATTTCCTGGTTTAAATAAAAACAACAAATCCAAAACGCTAAAAACATTACACATGCAAATTTTATTTATCACATATTTAGGAAGCAGTCTTTTCGACCAAAATAATGTAATAATAATAAATTGTATACAAGTATGTTGTCACTAAATATGATACATTACCAAAGACCATCAAACATAAAAGTGACCCTTTAAGGAATATGTGATTTAGTCTAAATGAACATATATACTTTCATTGAATCAATTGAATACTTTCAAAATTATTGTTCAAAGACGATTTTATGAGATAATTACTTTAGATTCATTCAACGAAAATATTCATAGACATTGTTGTTTAGTCTTCATGATCGAATTCTTTTCATTACATGGTTACAGTATGTGAAAGGCTCCAAACTATTTTCTACGGAGAGATGAGTATCACTGAAACAGAAAATGAACATCCCCGCTAAATCTCATCCATCTAGAGTCTAGAGTTGCAAAAACGCATTTCGATCGCTTGGTTCAATTGAAATAAGAAATCACTACTATCAAATTATGCTATATGATTATAAATATAAGTTATTCACCACCGGGTAAAATGTGATAAAGAGAAGAAAAACGGAACGAAAGACTAACTCCAGTTCTCGAAATAGACTGCATTTATTTCTCTCTGTAATCCGACATATATACATGGGATGTTTACGTGCCATGATCGCATTAGTTTCCCATACAGAGCTACCTCTGACTTTAACTTATAGGAAAACATATATATGTTTTAAATAAAACATTTTTATGTGCATAAACATATAGTATGTTCCTAGTAGCTAAGCTGTCATCATCATGCCCTTGATGGCCAAAAATAATTCAGTGTATTACTGTTATATTTTTTGTTCAGTGTAATATACTTCCCTGCATTGAAATTGCCATCATTACAAGCCCAGCTAATACATTTTTTTGTAAATAAAAATTATAATAAAGAATAAAATTACTAAGAAGAATATAGTCACACAAAAAACGAAACACTGCTTGGTTATTGTGAAAAGGGGAGTAAAATACAGCGCTAGTCTCTGTAACGCTGAGAGCCATAGAGGAGCTGCTTCGATTAGCGCCTGAGGTGTTGACAGCTGGCCCGGAGACAGTCAGAGATAAATTTCGATATCCTTTTAGAGGTGGAGACATGTGCTCCTCTCATCCACTCTCTCCGAGCCAGTCTGAAGTTATATATGTCTTCACAGTTAGCCACAGACTTGAAGTACTACAAATCGCTTAAAAATCGTACATTCTCTGGCAGAAAGTGACCGGTAAGAAGGAAATTATCCCTGCAGGGTCAGGGTATAGTGGCGAAGTCAGGGGGCGATGCGGACCATTGGAGGGCGCCCGTTTGAGTGTTTACCTCCGCCCTTAGCTCACCTCTTTATTTATTAGCTTCGGCTCACCCTTAGTCTTCAGATATTAAGTCTTCTTCCTTCACCATACCTTTATCTTTCATTCTGTATCCTATGTATTCAAATTCACAAAATGAATTCCCAGAACCGAATTCGTGTTTGTTTTTTTTTTCAGAACTACTGTAATAATAATATCTTTACTATCCTCGGGCTAAGTTTCTTAAGGGCAAACATTTATTCAACTTAAAGTAGGTTTTTTGACAATCCTTCTTATAGATAGACTGATTTATTTAGTTTTTACGATTTTCTTTCGTTCGTGTATTCTGAGCTATAGATTTTTTGAAATTTTATTGAATAGACGAATGGTCCTCTTTAAAGTATTTTGCTTTATTAAATTTATTCAAGGCGGTGAGTGCCTCGATTTTTTTAAAATCATAAGCACTGTAAAAGATGACAGGAGAGAGGGATTCAGCTCTGGAATCACGATAGAGGAGACAACTAACCTAGCACCCCTCAACGACCGCCTGTAGCTATCGTTGGTGGAAATGTGGAGGAAAAGTGATGTTGAACACCCGGTTTGTAAGGTGAACCACCACCGGCATTGGTCAGGTCACGTTCACACGAGTAACTAGTTGAATACTGAAGAGCATAATTCATTATAGACAACTAAAAGGTTGAGGAGAAACAGCCTTCGCCAGTAATAGACAACCACAGCTATTCCTCAGTGCAACCGACTAACTGATGAGACATCCTTAGCTAGCCTTTTCTCTTCCAAAGATTTCTTTATCAAGTGAAAATGTATTATGTAAATATCCAAATCACAACCGTCCGTACATTTTGATTAGACATTTTTCAAACCATTTTGCTAAATATTGCTATAATATGATATAAAATTGCTAAATACTTTTTTACATTTTTCTAACTCAATTTGATTTGACATCAACAAAATTACTTTTGAAAATTATGATGCAGTGAAATTATTTCAGCAAGATCGAAGAGGAGTCTAAGACTTGTTTCACAGGAGTATTATTGGAATAAAGTAGCCATTAAGGCAACTACACCATCGTCTCTTTGACGGAGAATAAAAAGGAGCACAAAAAAAAAAGGCAAAGGAATGACAAAAAAGCATCATAAAAGAAAGGGCTGGAGCACGCGAGGTTTTACGATCCCTGGAGAAGTAGGAACCCGGAGAAAACTTAAGGGCTTAGTAGTGGCTTCTCCTGTAGCCCAGGCCCTTTTCGAGGCGATAGTAGCCCTAGTCCATGCCACGAGTCATCGAATATCCCTTTCCTCAACCAGAGGCTTTAAGGGTGAAAGTAGTCTCTTAAAGACAGTTAGGGTCGAACATTTATGATATATGAAATGTCCATGTATTGAACTGAGTGCCCTTTGCCGCTATGCCGTCATGCCATTCATTCCTTTGTATATACAGTTCACATTCACTGGTTGTTATTTCATTTCACAGTTTGGAATTCAATACTATTCGACACTCTGGAAAAATGCCCATCTATATTTAACATACTATATGTAAAAACAATTTTTTCAGAAAAAAAAAAAGAAAAGGCTTTACAGTGTCACCAATAGTTAAGTTACTTTTATTGTAACTTAATATTTAAAAAAAAATTATATAGATAAAAAAATAAATAAACAGCAGAAGTTTACCAATTGTGTGTAATGATAGAAAAATATGAAGAATGATTGTGAAAAATTCTTTGGTCTGTTGTTTTTGTTCTTTGAATATTCACCAATCTCATTATTTTAAACATCTAAAGAACAAAAACTATAACATATATATGTAAGACAATTATTAAAGGCGGGGTGAATAAACTGAAATCAGTTTCTCTGTAAAAAAGTTAGCAATTTTATTCACTATATATTATATTATAACGATTATTAATATTGATTTACACAATCTTACCTGTAAACAAAGAAACGACAATTACAGTTTATAACTATCACTTCTCTATTTACAAGTTTTGTTACTTAATATAACCTTCTCTATATGATAGCTGCTGCTCCATCTGGTGGGGACCAGTGTTTTCTTGCACATCATTGGGATGTAAGGACTCATCCACACAATGTTTAGACAAAAACATTATATTTATGTATGTATTTGATGTTAAAATAAAAATAGACAATTGGAGAGACTGTAAAGCCTGTTTTTGAAAAAGTTCTGTTCACAATCATGGTACATAATAAACATGACAGTAAAACATAGTGTCATGTTTAAATAATAAAGAGAAAAAATTGTAGTAAATAAACAGAAACATAACCTTCACCGGTTTAAATAGCTCAATGTGACGTTAGTGCATTTGTTGACTGCCTCATATACATTATTATAGAAAAAATTAATTGTGTGTGATGTATAACATAATAGTTATCAATCAACGCTGCGATTGAATATAACATTGTACCATCTCTCATTATTTACACAATTTATTGCGGTAGTAGAAACAAAATTTAGTTTAAATTACTTACTCGTGATTAGGTGGGGAAAAAAAATGTTTCAATGTTGAATTTTTATAATTGTATTTAAATGCTGATTTATTCTAGTTTGAAGAAATTAAACCCCCAATTGCATGCTGCATTTATCTTCATTTTTTTATAACTCATTTAAAATGGTCGCTGATAACATACACAAGTTCAATCACTGCTGTTGTGCAGTATCTCCAATATAAGGAAGCCAAAAAAAAATGGAATCTGGAAGATTTAGTTAGACAAATCAAATACAGCGCTGTGTTTGAAAGGAATAAGAATTCTAACAAACAGTACATAAATATAAATTAATAACATTAAAAGTTAGAGACAATTTATAATATTAATTTTATATCTTTCAATCTATTTTTCCATCTTATCATCGTCGAGTATAAAGGGATTATATAAAGATAAAATTAACACTTAAAAACAACATGTCATTAAACAATGAACAGTGTAATGGTACAATTAGACCAGAATCGAAACGTAAGGTGGGGACAGAATTCATTTCCAACGAGACCAGAATTCCATCGAAGAACTATTACTATAAATTATTCGGAGGCGATCAAAAGCGAATTAACGCACGCAAAGCATCAACGATGTCTGTTCGATAAACAAAGGGGCATTTCTATATTTTCCTAAGTATTTATAAATCGATTTGTAAATTAAAACATCATTTCACAAACCTGTCTTCGACTTTACCATCGTTAACTGCCCTGGTCAAAATTAAATTACTAATTTCACTTTATGCCCATTCATTCGAGCATAAGTGATTGGCAAATTTTGTTTGAATTTGTCCAAGGAAGTTCTGTTAATAGCGATAGTAAATAATGTTATAAAGATAATTAATTCTCAGTGCCCGATCACTAACCAAGTTAACTAATTGAACTTCAAGTCAAAAATACGCAGTATAAAATATAGTCAGTTTAATGTATCGGACTGAACAAACATTTTTCGATTTCGCTCTTTAATTTTTAATTTGTTTAAATATATATTCATTTTATGGTCTATGTAATAGAAAATTTAACGTTGTAAAAATTACACAAAATTAAACTTCGACATACGATAAAAAATTGCTACGCCCGTGGATCCTTGGGTGAAATATTTAAGGCTGTTCTCGGGCATTTATACTATTAAACAGAGCTAGTAATTGAATGTTGACACTAACTGAAGCCAATAAGAATGTAAAGATTGCATTGAATAAAATTTCATTAACTGTTAAAAAAACTTTAACTTCAATAATCTTTGTAAAATTAGCCCACAAAATAACCATGCCCCGTAAATTTGTAAAAAAGAATCAGCTAAAACCTAAAAATGAAAAATAAAATTTATTGTAAAAATAAATTATGTACAATAACGACAATGTACACTAATACGTGATAATAAGACAAACAAACACGCCATAAACAACAATGTAAAATGAACGAATTCATCAAATATTTTATGAGTTTTGAAACTTTAACATGTATGCAAACAATTATCAACCATCTGTTATAATTCAGATAACTATTATACATACTCGAAGACCATGTAGCTCACCTTTAATTTGGAAGATTGTGTTGTACGTCGTCTTTTGTCAGGGACTTCCCCGAGAAACAAATAAGTATAATTATTATTGTATAAAATATTTTGTTATGTAGTGACCGCATTAAAATACCCTTTATATTATTTTTTGCCTTTTTTTTGTTTATTTTAGGGCATGTCAACCACAGGGGTGATTGATGCCCGCAGATATGGGATTACTTTCGTTTTTCAATTAAGAGCCCGCTGTCAATCATCATTTTTTTCAAGCCCAGAAATGTATAACAGCATGGCATGTACATAAGCCTCATGTACCTAATCTGTGCATAAGGTATAAACGTGTCAAATGGAAAGAATTAAATTGGAGAAAGCAAGAAACCCGCATTTTTTCCAAGCAATGTGTGTGAGTGAGCGTGCGTGCGTGCGCATGTAGTTAAGCTGCCCTAGTACTTTTTTTTTTCCTTTTTTTCAGTGGGTGAGTTCCGGACACCGGGGACACATCAAGTTTTTTGACTCGTTGCAGCATCTCACAAACCCAGTGTTTAACACTATGACCCCACCACCGTTCTCCATCGATGGCAAAGGACTGTTGGGGAAAATTAGGTTAAGTTTTTATTGATAGATGCAAGTTATTTTTAAGTCCATGATAAATAAGATGAGCCCCATCATTTTTAATAAATTCAGTCCTCTAATGTATAATGTACATCATTATACTTTTGTAAAATGCAGTATGTGTAGAAATCAGATATAAAATGCAGATCACAATGTGTAGAAATCAGATTGAAATCAGATATAAAAGCCAAGCTGCAGGAAATATAATGAATAAAATGGATTCATTGTAGAATTGAATCATTGAATTCCTTAATAATGTTATGTAGTAAGGGTATGTGGAAAAAAAAAGAGTTTTTGTGTAAATGCTACCGACCAAACCCAAAGAATGCTATTTAATTAAAAATGTTACGCTATTTCGTAAACCGAGGCCAGTAAACCAAAGATTTAGGCATTTATTATAGGTTTAGCCCGCTCTAAAATGACCTTTTATTTTATTTGTTTCACTTTTTGTTTGTTTATTTTAGGTCATGTCTACCACAAGGGTGATTGATACCCACAGATATGGGATTAAGGTGCCATGGTACTTTTTTTTTTAGTTTTCTTCAGTGGTTGAGTTCCGGACACCGGATACACATCAATTTTTTTGATTAATTTCGTTTTTCAATTAGGAATCTGCTGTCAAAATATAATTTTTCCTATGTCCAGAAATGCATAACGGCATAGCATGTACATCAGCGTACATGTACATAAGGTATAACCGTATAACTATTGAACCCTATATATTTTGGCAAATTACAACGAATGATATTTGTCTAATTTCTTTTCCATGAACTGTATTCTTGTATTTATCTTGATTATTTGATGAATTTTCGTTTTTAGATTTGTATCTCATACTCAAAATGTAAGTATATAGATATATTTTTAGATAATGTGTACTAATCTACAAAGTTATACTTAAACCAATCTGGACATACGGAATAGAGCTATGGGGGACAGCAAAAAAGTCAAACATCAAGCGTATCCAATCTTTTCAATCAAAAGTCCTGAGAACAATAGTAAATGCCCCTTATTATGTCAGCAACAAAACCCTTCATAACGACCTTAATATACCCTACATTCTAGAGCTCATCCCTTCCAAGTTTATGAAATTCTACAGCAGTCATTGCACTGCGCCACTCATCCCTATAATCCTCCTCGGAGACTGAAACGGCAGTGGCCTCGTGACCTGCTATAAACGCGTGACAGTGGGGGTCCTGGCAATGACCAGTTACTCCAATCATGTTCTGAGCGTCTGTGGCTCTCGCGCTCTTGGTCAGCCTCCACTGGCTAGTATCCGGTGACGCTGCTGACGGAGGAGCGTGGGGGACTTCCCAAGACTCCACTTTCTCTTCGCATGAGGATTTGGGAGGTCTCCGGGCTGTCTGTAAATATTGTATGAATGAGCGAGTGAATGATGAACTGTAAATATGGTATGAATGAGAGCGTTTATCTTAATTATTTATTGCCTTATAAAAGGCAGATTGTAATTATAGCCCAATAAAGAGTAATAATAATAAAAAAAATAAAGAAAATGTGTTGACTTGGAAGGCGATAGAATTTAGAGATGACTTGTGAGTGAGTGATGGTACAAGAGACACCCTTGAGCTTGATGATGATGGCGCTGGGCCGCAGTTGAAGGAGCGATTGAGGTCAGGTCAGCGTAGTCGTTCTTTTTGCCAAGTCCCGTCACTTCAGGTCCAGCAGCATCTAGTTCAGGTGCTTAGAGCAGTTTCCAGACTTTATGCTGTTAGTGGCACACAGAATGTTACGTGTCTGAACAAACTTTTTGAAACATTTTTAAGTAGTGCTACTGAAAATTAAATAATCAGATCACATTTTATCCGAAGTTTACGTAAACTCGACCATTTCCAAAATTAAAGGTTCTGAGCTGAAAGTCTGTAACAATGGCTACGGTTAGTTCGTAAAATGACTCACACCGGTAGCAGCTAAAATAAAAAGTACATGAACTAAGAGCGCAACAATTACTAGTGTTTCAATACAAGATAAATGTGCAAGATGTATTATATAAGTATACATTTTAGAGGTTTACTACATACTACAGAAAAAAATTACTTTATATGAAATAAATAAATAAAATGAATGGCCCATATTCACATAAATTACTTACTGCGGACTAATCATTAACAAAAAAATAGGGATGGAGTAGCTTTTTAAAATAAAACGTCACTGATCAAAGATCTAAACAAACTTTGAGCTAGAGCCAACTACAATCCCCATTCCTTGTTCATAATAGTTATAGCATGAGCAAAATTTGGCAAGCATCCAGAAAATATGGAATTTAAATTTAAAAAAAATAAAAATAAACACATTGATGTTAGAATTGAAAATGGTATGAGAGGCTTACATCATCATGCAATCATGAGGAATCGTGCAATGATTCAAATGATTTTATCAAATTGTATTTACGAGTTGTAAATCCAGATTTTATTTTTCCCTTGTAAACGGTACTTTTACGGTAAACGGTAAAAAACTTCCATAAGAAGGAACATTTTCATTTAAACTCTAACACTTATTTTAGAACGACAAAAAAATAAATCGGGTACCATTTACGTAGTTTAACAAGACATAAAGTTCATTGTCCAGCCATCAAGCTAATTATGTAAATTTTCTTGACCATTTTTTCAAATAGTTACAACGTCATACCATTTTATTTCAATCTGTATAGCATATATCAATCGAAATAATTTTTGACCCCGAAAAGGTTCTTGTTGTGTACTGTAATTTTCCTAATCTAAGTAATTACACAAACTAACGATTCCAATAATGACAAATGTTGGACGGAGACAAGAAGGGCTGAAGCATCCAATCAAGACTTCTCTAATCAAGGAGGTCCTAAACTGGGGTAGTTAGAGCCCTCAGCGCCCAGTTATTGAGCCACTGTCACTAACCGAAATATATTCCAAGCTGTTGCCGTCGCTTCTGATTAATGCTAGAGTGTCCTCTGCCTATCCAATAATTGTCTTGGCTGTGAGTGTGATACCGAACGGTAGAAACTGCTGTTTGTGAACTTGGGTTGTTATAATACGCTTGGCCTATATGGAAAAGTGTTAACCTAGTCCTGGCAATAGGTCATGAAGTATAGATCCGTTACTCTTGGTTAATTATTCTAAGGTTCTCTCATACTTAAGCCAATCTGGACGTACGGAATAGAGTATGGGGACAGCAAAAAAGTGTAACATCAAGCGTATCCAATCCTTTCAATCAATAGTCCTGAGAACAATAGTAAATATCCCTTATTACGTCAGCAACAAAACCCTTCACTACGATCTTAATATACCCTACATTCTTGAACTCATCCCTTTCAAGTTCGTGAACTTCTACAATAACCTATCCAACGACCCTAATCCCCTAGCACAGTCATTACACTGCACCACTCATCTCTATAATCCTCCTCGGAGATTAAAGCGGAAGTTGCCTCGTGACCTGCTATAAATACGTGACAGTGGAAAGGGGTGGCAATAGCCAGTTTCTCCAATCATCTCCTGAGCTTCTGTGGCTCTCGCGTTCTTGGTCAGCATCCACTGGCTTGCATCTAGTGACGTGGCTGACGGAGAAGCGTGGGGGACTTCCTAAGACTCTGCTTCCTCTTTCGCATGCGAGGGAGGTGAGAACCATGTGGACTTAGGAGGTATCTGAGCTGTTTTTTAATTACTGTATGAATGAGTGAGTGAACGAAAATTGTAAATATGGCATGAATGAGAACATTTATCACAATTACTTATTCCCGATAACAAAGATTCTATTTTTATCACAATAAAGAAGTTTCAATTAGTAATTATAACTAGTTCTTTACTAATTACGTAACAATCAACCTCCACCGAGGATTCCCACACTCCTTACTCCTCTCACACCACCTTCAAGCAGGTCCTCCTAGTACAAGGATCCGATCACCCTAAATATTTTATATTTCTCCCTCATCCTAAAATTCTAACTAGAGAGCTTAGAAAAAAAAAATAAAAAAAATTATAATTAGTTAAATTCCTTTATTTTTTTCTTATCCGTAATCATAAAAATTTGAGAGCTAAAAAAGAAAAAAAAATTATAATTAGTATTGTCGACATTACATTCCACTTGATAGATGAGTGATACATCTTAGAACTGTTGAACTACAATGAACTAAACGTTTCTAAAAGAAAACTGTTTTTTTTTTATATTTCCCTGTATATTTCCTTGTGCACCCCCAAGTCTATGGAAGCTCTCGACAATCTATCATCCAGCACAGGCTGTAACGTAACACACACACCTTATGATACGGCTAACTGATATAACTGATTTTGGATTGATAAAAACATTCTGGTATGCAAATATTTTGCTTTCTGGGGTGAAGTGACTTTAGAGATTCTTTTTTTCCTCGATAGTCCACCCCGACCATAACCTTCACTAATTAGACATATAGTCATGTCTCATATGGCGATGTATTTACAGGTTTTGGCTGGATTTAAGATGCTTCTCCACCCCATTGGAGTAGCTGAGATATAAGGGTAATCATTCTTGTCGTAGACAAGATGCATAACAAACAACAGTATGATGGTGAGACACAGGTTACTGGCAATGAAAGCTTCACTCAGACTTGCTTTGGCGATCCAAATGTATATTTCTGGCTGAAAGTCAAACCGCATATATAGTAGCATGAAAGATGTTAACTGCAAGCTAGCCAATATATACTTCAGGCTCAAATTCTAGCCCTGAATGACGAGGATAAAAACGAAGCAGCGAGTATAAAGGCAGTAGAGTAATTACACACGATGAAACTCTAAATTGAATAAGTTTAGAGGAACAGCGGTGGCTTAGGCTCTTGGAACTAGTTCCATCCGGCAATGCTACGAAAGTAATCCGGCTCAGGTCTTATATGGGGGTGGGGGGAGGGCGAACTCGACAACTCAATATAACACTTAGGCCTCCTTAGCACATAGAGTGCCATCGACTTGGCATGCCTGAGTATTGCTAATGTAATGTGCTGATCGCTCCCGTTGTGTTCTAATTCCAAATGTTGTTGCTTCTGTGGTGGTACATCAAAATATTATTTAGACTGTTGAGTTACTGTTACGTCGTGTTTATATTGTTATCCAATTCACTACAACGTAGTTTTCATCCTTGAGCCGTAGTAACTTAAATTATAGTTGTTCAGGGATCATCATTTCATAATATACTCATACTCCGTACATCCTGGTCACACCTCTACTCCTAAACATTATCCTCATCAATGTGATATATATAATTTTTATGTTGTAAAATTGTCATTACTATTGTGTGATAAAAGGCATAATTGATCATTTGTTATTTTTTTTTGTGATTCCAAAATTTTGGAACTAGTTTCCACTGTGTAGTTCCTTAGGGCGCCACACTTGCATAAATGAAAAATAAAAAAAACATTTAGAAGCAGCTTTACAGGGCTGAGACATCGTGGGTCAACTATAAAACGGTTTGGTTAAACCATTTACGAGAGTTATATAATATTGACTGTACAATGTATGCTATCTTTCAACCCAACTTCTGATCTAAAAGTATTGTTTGTGAACTCGATATTTCAATACCACTGTTAAATAGGACTAATTACCATTATTTTTCTAAATAAAAATGAAATTTTATAATTAAATTCTTGGGGTAATTCAATATCCAATAAGATATATAATCCAGTAGAGCCTCTCTACAAGAAATATTAAAATTAATTCTAAAAATCATTGATAAATTAATAAAATAAAGCTTTTAACCAGAGTATAAAATCCGTACTGTGTGTAAGATGATTTTGTACTGTTAGTTCGAATATGTTAGGATTCCGTTGTATTGATGGATGTATGTGTGGAATTTATCGATGGGACTCTGTGTCTACACACTGTGGTGCACCAAGTTAAAGTATATTTTGATTGTCGTTTGTTTGGATTACGAAAATAACTATTTTTGTCTCCTACATGTTACTTATTTCTTATTCACCAGCACTTTCAACAGCCTATAGTGCCATTAACGATAGACTAAATCGTTAATAAACTAATTTTCATTGAACAATTCATTTATTACTTCGTGTCTTTATTACCACATTGTAACTTTGTGGCGACACTATTTCCGCCCGCAGGTGTATTCCTCGTAAAATATATTTCTGTTACTAAACATTTATATTGCAAAGAATACGTTGCTTATACAAACTTGGTTGTGATGTTTATGATTAAAAAGTAACCTTCAGAAATCTTCTTATATTTTTTGTTTCTTACGTATAAATATTCGAAAGTATATACTTATTAAAGGTAAGTAAATATTGAAATTTATACTAAAACACGCTTTAGAAAATTAATTTTAGATTAAAAAAAAATGTTGAGTAGACACATCGTAATTGTCGTAAATGTTTTCAAAAACAATTAAAATAAAAAGATAAAACCAATTTAGGATACGCCTTTAATACTCCACATGAGCCGTTTATTTTGAAAGTGACCTACCTACATTCTCCTAAATATTAAGCTAGCTTTATTAAAATGTCTACATTGTCGTTACTTTTTTAATAGTGTTGTAAAAGGTGAAAGATTTATTCACTTTGAAAGGAGACCAGAGTCAGCAACAAAACCCTTCATAACGACCTTAATATACCCTATATTCTTGAACTCATCCCTTCCAAGTTCATAAAATTCCATAGTAACCTATCCAACCACCCTAATTCCCTAGCACAGTCATTACACTGCACCACTCATCCCTATAATTCTCCTCGAAGATTAAAACGGCAGTGGCCTTGTGACCTGCTATGATTAAGTGTTAGTAGGAGTCCTGGCAATGGCCAATTTCTGTAATGTCCTGAGCGTCTATGGCTCTCACGCTCTTGGTCAGCCTCCACTGGCTCTTAACCATTGACGCGGCTGACGTAGGAGCGTGGGGGACTTCCCAAGACACCACTTCCTCCTTCGCACGCGAGGGAGATGACAACCATGTGGACTTGGGGGGGCATCTGGGCTGTTTGTAAATATTGTATGAATGAGCGAGTGAATGATGAATTGTAAATATGGTATGAATGATAACATTTATCTCAATTACTTATTGCCTAATAATGCAGATTGTAATTGTATCTTAATAAAAAAAAAAAATTATAATCTGTAAGCATATAAGCATATAATAATATGATCTATTAGGCCTCGCTGGCTTAGTAATATTAGCTACAATTTATTTAAAACTGAAAAGGGAACGTAGAAATGTAAATATTAGAACAGTTAGTTTCATGTTTTTTTTGGAAAATGGACTTATACTACTTTCGAAATAAACCGCTCGTACGATCTATACAACTATCATATAATCACACATATAATAGGAAGGCCACAATTCGATTTTTTAATTTATATAATCAAGTTATAAATATTTCCTTGGATCCCTTTATTGTTTCTTTTTTTATTACATAATATTAAATAAATGCCTTCAGCCCTCGGCGACCAACGTGGGTACCGCTCTGTACTGAGTTAATTTGTAATCATATTTACCGCTTCAAAGAGGGCTAACTCAAGCGAGAAAATTGTATAAACATCGTCAAAAGTAAAATGCTACCGTTTACGTACCGACAAATTGAATCATACAAAATTAAATCGAGTTAAAAAAAATATTAAAGCGTCTAACCACATTTTAAATATTTTTTTTAAACTTGATATCTCGACTATTTCCGTATGCGGGGAAGTTATGACAATCAACAATACTCCAACATAAATTTTTAAATTCATTTACTTTCTTTGAATCATATATATTGAACATTGAATCATATATTATATTTTAAATAAAGTAAACTTGTCCCGAATAGTCCTTTCATAGTCATTTTTCCAACTGACCACTTTGAACAAAGTGTATTCGTAGAAATATGAAGACTTTAAGATTTTTTTCCGACGATGTATTCGATATGATTGCCTAGTGTGGGAGATGTCTTAGTTCATTTTTATCTTTTCTTCATCTTACTTCAATTTTTTGAATGGACATGTTTATTTACGTTGTTTTTTTTTACAATATAAGACAATATCAAATGTAAAACTGAATATAAAATTTTATTAAATCAAATATCTTTTTCTACAATAATATAAGGTCTACAGTATATCAATTTTGTTTCCACCCTACCTCACAAAAAAATTTAAAACTTCTTTAAAACAACAATATTTTAGGCTTCTATTGACTTCAGACAATGAATGGCTGAATTCAATGGGATCTCATAAACCCCGTGAAATCATGCTTTTTATTAATTAATAAATTATTCAACATATGATAATCCAATTTAATTTCTGTGGATCCTCATATCTTTTGTCATTGGCATAATATAGCAAAGCCACATTGGGTGAGGCGACCTGGTGTTCTTGTTTTCGAAAATGTTGGCACATCAACTGATTTCTTTTTTGTTTCCAATAAAACATTTCAGGTTCCTTCTGCCAATTTATATATTTTTATATATCCAGCACGCTATTCAGTATACATCGGCACCATAATGTAGAATATTGGCTAATTAAAGTTCCGTTACTTATGATTGCCAAACTTATAACCGCTTTATATTTTGCATTATATTCCATAAATTGTCAGCAATAAAACACAAATATCAGCCACCAGTAAACTCTCACCACTGTACCGCAACAAACGACCTCTACCGAGGCTTCCCACACTCCTTAATTCCCTCACACCACCTTCAAGCAGGTACTCCTAGTACAAGGATCCGCTCAACCCAAATATTCCTTATTTCTCCCTCATCCCTAATCTTTTAACTAGATAGCTTAGGGAAAAAAATATGAGTCGTTCAGCCTTCAGTGGACTCTCACCACTGCACCGCAACATTTCCATCTCTACCGAGGCTTCCCTCACTCCAACTTCAAACAGGTACTCCTAGTAAAAGGTTCCACTCATCCCAAATAAATTCCTTTATTTTTCCCTTATCCATAATTTTAAAAATTTGAGAGCTAAGAAAGGGGAAAAAAATATGAGATACAGTATCATATGCACATCACCCGAGGTCTCCTCAATTCCTTCACCCAACCTTCAAATAGGTCTCTCCTAGTGAAAGGATCCCTACCTAACTACAATAATTTCCATTTTATTTTTCCCCTTTCCTACATTTCAAAATGAGAGCTTTGAAAGAAAAAACAAATATGGAAGTGTGGGAGATGTCTTAGTTCATTTTTAGTTTTTTTTAATACTTCAATTTGTTGTTTGGCTACTCATGTTTATTTTCGTTTTCTAATTTTAAAATATAAGACAATTTTAAATGTACAACTACTTATAAAATTTTAATGAAACAAATGTATTTAACTTCGATAACATGAGGTCTATAGTACATCGATTTTGTGATAAATATACTTCAATAAAGTTGAAGTATTTATTTTATCCGTTGACTATTAATGGCTCTTTATGTGACGAAACTGCTGGAAACATTTGGTAACCTGACAATTAACTGACCTGATTTCAACGAATTGGGTTACACGTTGGCTAAATGTAATTGTACCACCTTCCCTTTGTATTTAGCATGCTTTTATTCTTTGTATATTTTCTTTTCGAATGCAATTTCATTTATCATTATGTCTCTAGCTCGATTCGATATGTATGTTGTTTTGTTCTTAATTGCATCCATTTCAGTAGCTAAGTTGTATTTACAGTCAAAGATATCTTTAAAGTTTTGATTTTTTCTAATTGCTGTTAATGGTTTTGTAAATAGATGCATGTGTATAGAATTTATTTTCCTACCGCTTGAAGGAACAGCCTCTCCCTGAGCTTAGCATATATTAGGTATGTGCTTTCAATTAGGTATTTTATCATCATTATTTCCATTAAGGCTAAATAAAAACAGGCACTCAACAACCAGACTATCTTGAAAGAAGGATATTTTTCAATTTAGGTTATAGTTAGGTTTATGTTATAATTGATTGTAAAAATTGGCACTCAATATCGCAAAAATACCATTAAAAGTAACAATGTATTATTTTGGTTTGCAAATCTTTATAATTTAAGAGCAATCTCGTTTTTGTTTTTTACGCTTTTTTTCAATACACTAATCATCCCACAATAATAAAACTTAATAATTATTACAGCAATGATACAATTATTGTGAATGGTATGCTTGTTCCTCAAAGAGGGGCTCTCCTTGGTTGCTAATGGAGGGGCAAAGGAGAAAGAGGGACTTCTGGGAGAAAGGGTCAGCAGGGACCAGGAATACCGTCCTTTAGCTTCCTCTAATTAATTTATAAATTGCCGGGAAGATCGGAGGCTCCTTCTTTCACTCAAACTTTTATACATAATTAAACTCCTTCGATGAAGAAGGAAACCTGGATATTTTCGTAGAAAATATTTTTCAATAATTTAGAATATTTTCTTAATCAGATTTCCAGTCCCTTCGATAATCGTTGTGATTTTTTTTCGGATGGGTTTTTCTAGCGCACAGTAGCATAATTTTTAGTACATCCTTTATCAATACATCCTGTGAAAACATTAAACGAATAAAAAAAACAGGAATCCCAGCCAGACCATCATTTAATTTGCCTAGTGTCAATCATAAGTGTAATTAAATAAGTATTACAGTAAGTTATAAAATATGGACCAATATAAATGGAATTATTGTCTATATGTGTCATATTTACAGATGCATTCATTTTTGTAAACATAAAATGAAGGACACTTCGGAAGGAGACCCATGCTAATAAAGAAAAAGGTAAGATAGTAAAATATAAGTTCTGTATTAATTTGACAATGTGAAAATTGCTACTTATTAATCATGAAGGATCGCGCATTTTTTATATTACAAATTGATAGTAAAAGGGATATGATATTTGCATCAAATTAATGCACTAAATAAGTTAACCAGCTCTATGTTAGCTAGCTACAGAAAATTTAAAAGCCCCACGTGCAATTTTAGTTTCTTTAGTTCCTTATATATCAATATTGTTAATCCAAATGTGCTAAAATAAAGCGGTTTTCAATTTAATAAATATAAATAATTTAATATGTAAGACATATTATATATTTTGAGCTGGTTCTGCCACTAGAGGGTGCAAGAAAAGTTTAAAAAATATTTCATAATTAAAATATTCGACATATCTAAACACCAGCTGGAAGAAGCCTCATTGGCTATCTCATTGATAGTATAGACGAAGTGCTGCATAGATTATTTTTAATTTCTTTATTTAGATGATTTAAGGTAATAATATTAATTTAGTGCTCGCAGTAATCATAGATTAATTATATTTGTTTTGTTTTTTTATTTTTTATTAAAAGATGTGTTTATTCATTTTTTATATTTAAGTCACTAAAGATAAAATATTCTAAGTTATCATAGTTCTGGATCATGATTGGGAATATATAGAAGTTGTAAACATAAAACCATTAAGCGTTTGGAGCGTTCTTAATGAAGAAAATAATTAGATAGTCGTTTAAACCCGTTAGAATCAATATCGATTCGGGATTAACAGCTAAGATAATTTTAACTTTCATAATTACATTGTGAGCTCATATTCATTCCGAAAGAGGACAATGAAAGAATGGGCTATTATTCCTTTTAAGCCCCTTTTATTCTTTCAAAAGGATCTATAGCCAGAAGTTATTAGAGTGATCATTTCCCAACTTCGTGAATTTCGTCGATGGAAGAAAATAAGAGACCAACTCCATCCCAAGAATAATTTTATAACTTTTAAGGCCTTAAAATCGCTTTATCGGGGGCATTTATCTCTCAATAAATAAATAGAATCCATTATGCGTATATTTCTTTAATTTGATTTTTAACCAGAAAATTTATATTTCAAGATTTTCGAAAATCGTTTTAGTCAAGTTTTTTCACGTTTAACTTTTTTAAAGTGGAAACAATTAATAAATCAAACCCCACGGTATCACTTTATGAAGATATTTGAACGAAGTTGCCGATTCAGTGTGGAAAATACTTTGTTGCCTCCTTTTAAACGATTTTCTAAACCGGATCTCTTAACCATGGCGCATCCTTAAGTGTTAAGTAATTAGGTTCAAGTCTCTCCGATCTATTTCAATTTATACCTTTGTTGATACATCTTTATGTATACCAAATTGGCAATTCTACTGTTAAACAAATTAAAATTTATAATGTTAAATCTATTAAACAAAAAAATAATTTTAATAAACGAACACTATTTTATTAATCGAAGGTAGAAGGTAGATATAGTCATATCCTCATTTCTTTAATAACCTCTTACGGGAACGAAGATGAGAACCAAACCCGGGTCATAAAGTCACAAGATGGCTTTAGCTTTTTTAAATATTCTATAATCAAATCTATCGTCATTCCTTAAGAGAATGAATTTTTAATTTAAAAACCAAATTTCTTAATATATATTAACGCCACCGACGTTACATGCCACGATTGAATAATAAGTTTTTTCCCACTCGAAATTCGTACTCTCTAGAGAAAAATGCAACAAGGCACAATATATGATAACTGTTTTTTGTTTTTAATGATTTTATTGCTATATGCACCAACTGAGGGGTTATATCAGGGGGTGAGAAACCAAGGGGTACAAGTGAATTTAAATAGTGAGTTAAGTGTGGTTATGGATAGTTATTAGTAGTTCTGGATTATTCCAAAATCATATTACTCAATATTCAAGGGATATACACTATAACCATTACTTAATACAGACCAGACATAATAGTTTCAGGGATTTTAGCAAAATGATTCAGCTTTAAACTAGATTTTCACAAAATCATTGGAGTTCTCGCTCCAAAAAAAAATAAAATAAAGCATAAATACATTTTCTTAATTCCATTAAAATTGAATAAATTCATAAATCCTAATTTCGCGTATTACGTTTCAATCTTTAAAGATTAAGTGGTAAGTCAAGTGTGAACAGTTTATCATTGGATTAAGTTGACTGTCTAGTTTTTGGTACAATCACCTGCACAGTGTCTTGTTAGTTCGTAGCTCTCTATGTAAGGCTCTATCACTGATTAGTGCTGAGCCGTATTTTGATTGTAACTTTTGTGATGTGGGAGTGTTACTCTTCCTTAAGGTGTTATTTCTCTGGAGCTGCTCGTGGTAGTGATTGTTGCCAGTTAACTACTGTTTTGAGGTAAATCAAGAGGGCACGTTTCATTGAAACTGCCCGACAGCCAGTGGTTGTGCCGTCATCGATTCGATCTCCACAGCAGTCACTGCCAACCACTACTGCGGGCAGTTCCAGCGAAATAGTACCTTTGGGTGTTTATATATTACTTGCTCGTCATATGAGTAGTTAGGTCTTAGTGTGAAATAAAAGGAAATTTGCTGGATAAAGGAAACGTCCTTGGTTATAAACTCTAGCTTAGTAACTGTCTTGTCACCCGCGTCAGGGTTGTCAAGAGTAAGCCCCAGACATTTCTGGGAGTTTGAACGTTGATTGGCCAACGGAACAGTCAGCGATAAAACGTTTCAGGGCTCAAAATAGATGAGCTTTACTAGCGTAAATATAATTATTAAATAAAATCAGAATTAACTCGATATCCAACCCGGTAAGTATCATGGTTACCATCAGTTCGAAGCCAGTCCATCGAAAACGTTCGGGTACAAATCGATAAAGCTGAGAGACACAAGGTTTATAAACACACGATACATCAATACCTGTAGAGGATTGGCTTCCGATAGTTGCTTCAAATCTGTCCTGAATTGGAGCGTATAAAGGCACAGACCTCAAATAAACATTCTTTTTTTTTCAAAGGCTGAAGTTTCACTATGGTACCTACGGTTGAAAACAATTCCGAGAGCTGTAGTGAAACTATTTCAGATCGGTTGAGAATCAAATATCAGTAACTCAGTTTAAATTTTAAAGTTCCGGCTCGTTGAAAACTGGAAATATTGAGCGGTGAGTTTTAACTGTTGGCATTTTAATGATATATTGAAAAAAACTGTTATAATTGTTAGAAAAGGTCTTAAACAGAGACAAAGGAAAATTAATTTTTAAGAAACAGAGGTTTCAATTCAAAGTAAAAAAAAGTGTATGTTTTCGCAACGAAATTTTTCTATTGATAAAAAATAAAAAATATACACTAAGCTCCTTTGTACTATCTATCCTATAAAGAGCCGTAGACCCTTTGCCCCTGGCAGCAACAAACAACATAACCGCCTACTGGAGTGAATGTTGCCTGGAGATAGGCTTCGACCTGGGTAGCCTCATTTGTCTTGGTTTACTGTGGTCGTAGAGGAGTCGATTATCCGAACAGTCTTATCTGCCCTGTGGCTATGTAGTCAAGCTGGGAAACATGCCTATATTGTACATACATACCAGGTAGAATGCATCAACATATATACCATAGAACAATAAAAAATTTCTCTGTATCTCAAAGTATCTGTAATCAGGTATAAAAAAGAATGAAAAAGTCATTGGCCATATAAGGAGAGGCATAGTAACAACAGGTCAATAATCTGATGAAATTTCCCTGAATTTTATGACAAGATCCTTAGTTATTATCCTTAACTACACTAATCCCAAAAATAAAGTAAATAATTTAAATATTATAAATAAAGAAAAAAGTCAGTGAGAATTCATCATATAACCGTACTTGTGATTCCCAAAACAATTTATGAGGGTTTGGACTTGACATAAAAAATATAGTTGAGAATATATCTGTACCTCAGGTGAATAAGTGGTTAAGTCAAAACGTTTCAGGAGAGCAGTTTCGAATTTTGATTACGTTACAAAAATCACCTTTCATTATGAATTCATATCGCGATATCTTGGTTTTTAACTCTATCTGTAAGTCCCCCTTTTCAAGACAGTAGTGGACGTGAATCATTTTTCTTTTAAGTCGAGTTTAATCACTTATTCACCAGAGGTACAGATATACATATATATTTCGTGTTTTAGGGCATGTCAACCATAAGAGTCATTGATCCTCACACATATACGTTGATATTTGTTTTACAACAGTGTTTTTTTAATTAATTTAAATTTTATTAATATTTTAGTGCTTACAAATAAATGTTTTTTTAACGTGGATTGCAGTTTTAATATTACTAAAGACAGCGACAATATTTCTTGTGTGCCCGAGTGAGAACGACAGCTAGAAGGAAGCCCCAGAAACCCATTAGACCGAACGGGACACATGCGGCACCCCAGTCCCACCTATATAGCAGGCACTTACAACAAATCCATCGTGGTATGGAGTACAGGGAGTGTTCGTCAAGCCATCACTCGGACCATGAATACAGTTCCAGCTGTGACTGCATTATTGAAAAAATAAAACTGGTAGCTTGTATCTAAGTTTTTTATAAGAATAATAATGGTTCTGGATTATAGGAAATTTTGTCTTCCATCTGCGCAAATGTAGCGAAATGAAAAATATACCCTGACCACCGGCGGACCCTCTTAAAATATCCGGAGAGGTTTGTATGCTGTGGGGATTCGCCTGTAATACACACCTCGTCCTTCCTACTTCGGGCCGGCTTTGAGAAAATATGTCTTTTACTACCGTGTCAGAGCAATTTAGAGTATGATTTGATGTCACTTCTGAGAGACGCTTCTGTCCATAACAAAGAGCAATATTGTTTTTATGGGCTTGGAATCGTAGCGGATATATATAGCCCATGTTTTAAATAGACACTTCGGCTCAAGTGATCCAGAGTTTTCGTTTAATACCGTTCGTAACATATCAAGTGGAATATATAATGCAAATCATATATTTTTTGAGATTCTCATTTTTTAACATAAAAAATCGCAGAAAAATGCTTCAAAATATTTTGCTTCTTCTTTTAATGTACCCAAACTGCGTGTAGGAATAACGGGATAAAAATATAGGCATGATTTTCCCTTTAGGCTAGAAGTTGGAGAATAAAAGAGCTATTCATATCATAATAATCTTTCTTACGTATTTTATTATAACATACATATATATATATATGTTTATTTATTATATTTTATTAAAAATATTTCATTTATTTTTCCGGATTTCAGGATGCGTTTCCTTTCATAAATCCCACCATTGCTGGATTGCTGCTCGCACACTGAATACTAGCAGCATGTGAGTAGCGACCATAGGCAAAAAAGCCACATAATCCTACCCTTAGGGCAGTGATTCGGACATTGACCGGCATTTGGACCGAAATTAAACATTTACCCTAAGGGTGAAGGGCTACTTGGTGATTAAAGTATAAGCAGCTGTTCCAGAGTAAGAAACCGGGGCCAGGGCTCTGCGTCCCTGTACTGTGGGATAGGGCCCATTAATATTTATAGCTGTTTGTTTAATTGCCACGATTAGTCAAAAGGGCCTTTCTCTTCTTCACTAATAAGATTTCCTTACAAATTATAGGGCTAGAGGAGAGGGTGGGAGGCCGTCAAACTTTTAACAGTTACACTTTTGGCAAATTGCTTATTAACTGTGTCAGTCGGTGGTTCACCAACAATAAAGTGAGCGCAAAGAAAAAGTAAATCTTCAGATGCGTGAATTTCGAACTAAAATGTATCATTTGAAATTTGACCCTGCGTGAATTCTCTAATACCCATAAAATGAATAACTGCTAAGTATCTATATAGAGGAACTCTTCATAGTATTTGCTAATGCAAAACCCTCTATTCCGAGACATATCACCCCCACCGCTACCGTCAAGATGACAACTCTCAAGATCTAGTAAAGCAGACCAAATGGTGGACATCACGGCGCTTGGCCCACCAACAACAAGCCTTTAACGGGCACCCAACACTGCTATCCAACTAAATAAGACTGCACTACATGCCTAGAGGGACTCTAGGCCCAGCCACCAGTGGACTCTCACCACTGTACCGCAACTATCAACCTCTACCGAGGCTTCCCACACTCCTTAATTCCCTCACACCACCTTCAAGCAGGTACTCCTAGTACAAGGATCCGCTCAACCCAAATATCCCTTTATTTTTCCCTCATCCTTAATCTTATAATTAGAGAGCTAAGAATAAAAAAAAAAAAAATTGCTAAAGCACATATTTTTTAGTTTTTAGTTTTTAGTTTGCTATAAATTGACGTTCAAAAAAATAAAAATGACTAAGCTGCAATAACAGCATAACATTGAAACTAGCTCATACGAGCGTTAGAAGTCATTTCTATTGTCACTTCTAATACTTTATTTTTAAAGTAAAATTTAATGTAATAATCACGTATAATTTTTTTATGTTTGATTTTTCCATTTAATGCAAAAAAAAATATCGGTTAATTGAATTTATTGTGTGTTCAAAGATTTTCGGTATTTTTAGAGCATTGCTTAGTGATTAGTGCGAATATTGTGGTATATTATAATTCTAGATAGATAAGGAATCCTGAGGTACGCCTGGTTTTACCTGGTGGACGCATGATCCATAATTTCGTTGTTGGGCGTGGATAGTATTGAAATTCATTTTTAGGTTTGTTTCATGGTATTGAATCATTGGTATGTACCAATTGGATATTAATATGGCTAATGTTAACTGCTACAATACTCTCCCGCTGTATTATTGTGACTTGCTATAAATGAGATATTTTTAAAAAGCTACAGACAAGAGCCAAGAAATATTTACCGAGGGGTTCCTGGGTCGGTTAACACCAGGGCACCCTCGAGTGCTATTCCAGCCCCCAGGGATGATGTTGTTGGTGTATTAAGGTGTTTTCGGACTTGTAGATGTTGATGTTATCGGTAGAGAAAACACCGACCTCCGACCCTTGGCAGAGAGGAGCAAGTGTATCGATTGTCTTCGCTGACTCTTAAGAATTTCCCCGATGAATTATTGCTCCGATAACCCCCCCTCCCTCTGACCTCCCATCCCCAACGACCCTCGATGTAAAACTCCTCCTCACTATAGCCGTGTTCGGTTAATAATTCAATAATCTTGTCGAGCGGCTATGGGAGGAGGAGAGGATAATCGCATGGCTGTCTACATTATTCACAGCGGACGCACTGCGATCATTACCCCCTTGAGGAAAGGAATCATATAACAGAAAAAACAGAAATCTTCTTACAAAAAAGTTAGTTCCGAAACTTTTTCTTAAAGTTATCAAAACTGTCAAGCAACGCTTATTGCTGAGGGTGAAGGGAAAGGCTCTACTTTCAATCAAAAAAGCTTTCTGTTTATATATATAGATATATATATATTGATGTCTTGGATTTTGGATTTACCAAAATCCAAATAAATGTCAACTAAAATTACTAGTAGTAATTTGAATTTTAATCAATTTAAAGTGCTACCAAAAATTTTATTGGAATATGAGAAATAAAATTCAAAGATGAAAATGTGACCTCTCTTTTCGCCAATGGGCAGATTCGGTACTGCTTGAAAAGGAGGAACCATCAGTTCACGTCTTTCCTTGAGTGAAGGACGTACTCCTATATCGTTTATTATTAAAGTTGTTAAAGAACATTCAACATTAACGACACATTACGGAATGATTAAAACAATTCCACTAATAACTAAGTGCCTCCATCTCGACAAAAGACTGACATGGAACCCACACACGAGGCTAAAAAGACAAGAACTAAACAGACGCTTTGGACAACTGTACAGACTAATTCGAAGGACATCCCATCTCTCAATAGAAATTAATAGTCAATAGCAAAAAAGTCAAACATCAAGCGCATCCAACCCTTCCAATCAAAAGTCCTGAGAACAATAGTAAATGCCCCTTATTACGTCAGCAACAAAACCCTTCATAATGATCTTAATATACCCTACATTCTTGAACTCATCCCTTCCAAATTCATGAAATTCCATACTAACCTATCCAACCACCCTAATCCCGTAGCACAGTCATTGATTGCACTGCTCCACTCATCCCTATAATCCTCCTCGGAGACTAAAACGGCCATGGCCTCGTGACCTCCTATAAATGCGCAACAGTGGGAGTCCTGGCAATGGCCAGTTTCTCCAATCATGTCCTGAGCGTACGTCGCGCTCTTCGTCAGCCTCACTCGTATTTGGTTGCGTGGCTGGTGGGGGACTACGCAAGACTCCGCTTCCTCTTTCGCATGCGAGGGAGGCAACAACCATGTGGACTTGGGGGGCCCCTGGGCTGTTTGTAAATATTGTATGAATGTGCGAGCGAATGATGAATTGTAAATATGGCATAAATGAAAACATTTATCTCAATTATTTATTGCCTATTAAGTATTAAGGCAGATTGTAATTTCATCATAATAAAGTTGTTTATAAATAAAAAAAAAAAATAACTCAGTCTGAGAAGGCACGTCAACGAAATACCCTAGTAGCCTGCTGGATATTGGTCACGCCGAAGACTCGGAGAATAAAAGAAAACAAGTTATGTAACAATGTGTATATTTTTATGAATAGTGGAGACAATGTTTCTTTTTTTTGATGAAGTATAAATTAAATTATATTTTTTAAAATATACCGTATACTGGTTCTCTATTGCATTACGATAAGTGGATATTAACTTACTATGCTAATAAATAGTATAATGACTATAATAAGTGGTCTAATATGTGAGTAATTAACCAAAACAAAACTTGAGTAAAATCATTAAGGGATGCTCATGGACAAGGATCCAGTTGAATTTATTAAAGTGGAATATGAAAACTAACACCATCAACTGCGGGTTCTATAATTACTATATTACGAATTTATCATTACAATATAACTTATGGCTAGATATAAAATATCTAGTCTTCGACCAGGGATATCTGCGAAGTCTATAGCCGCCAAGTTGTCTTTGTGACTCCCTCAATGTTTGATCAATGATAAAGGTTTGTGATAGCACCTTATACAATGTGATGACATAAGAATACATGGCAACATGAGGAATGACTCGAGGCCATCTCATGGTTTCCGTGAAAGGTTCTTTCCAGTACATTCTGGCTTGGTACAGACTAAGTTGAAAAAAATTCTCTGAGTTCTTTCATACTTCCCTCAAGTTTGAAAGATTAGATTATTTATAAAGCACCTTTGTCACGTAAAATGTATTTTTCACTAAATGCAAAAAATTGTAATTTAGCGAAAATATTGGCATGCAAAAACTATTAAAACCTGGTAAGGATATAATAAATACACGACTTCACTGGTTCAAAATTTCTCTTTTGCTAACCATGCACCTTTTAGTATGACCTTAACCATGGGGAGAAAATCTGAACAGGCAGTGCTTATACCTTGTACTCGCATGAACGTAAAGTTCCTCTTGCCGGGATGGTAATGTCCGAGCTAGAAATCAGGCTCTAAAAAATAAATTCAGGTTGACTTTATTTAAACCGTCGTATTTAATGAGACTTTCTCGCTAATCGTATTTTACAAAACGACTGAAACTCAATTCTTCGTGTGACATCTTTCCGGAAACAAGGAAGTGAGTAGTGAATTCTCCCGAAACTAGAAATTTCATGCCCAAGTCCCTTCTTCTGAGACAAAGTTGGGACTTTGTTAACTTCCCTAATCAGGTTCCGTTCTTGCCTCTTAAGTACTGCGATGTGTCGGCTCACGCCCTCCCTGCCTGCCACAAAGGCATTGTATTATATAGGCCAGAACTAATCAAATGCCTTATTAGAGGTGCCCAAATTGAATCCGATTTTCCTTAAGCTGGTGTGTGAGAGGTACAAAACTATAAATATCACGGTACTGTGCGGAAGTGAAAGGGTCACATTTTCATATTTTTTTTTTGTTTTTCCTGTTTCAAAACCCTTAATTAAAGTACATACAGAGGGAGTTACAGATTCCACAATATAAAATCTTTACTTAAATGCACATCGCGCTAATTATATTTACTGTAGCGTAGCTACATTTTATATAATCCGTGAGGTTTAAAGAATTTTTCTGTAGAAGGATGATGTACAGAATACAAGGTGTGTGAACATAGAAAGTCATTGGGCCCGTTGCTATCGATACGGGAATGGTGCCGGGGTCATAGTGCTAAACAGTGGGTTTATCAGGTGCTGGAACGGGTCAAAAATGAAGTCATCCATCATGAGTTTAATTCTCGTGCTCGTATTTATACAAAGCTCTTAGTTGGCTGTTGTTAGTAAGAGACCGAATTCTCGCTTAGTCTGTTTACATCTTCAAGTGGGCTCTTTAACTTGATAGTTCTTTACAAAGTGGATGCTTCACATTCATCACGGTATAACTTTAGGTACACAATAGTTGATTTGAAACTTCAAAGGCTGTTAAGTATATTTTAGTTAACACGTAGAAGCCAAAAATTTGGGGGGAAAATGACATAAAAAAAGTCAATACCTTATCCCCTTATAAAATTGATTTTGGTGATAATGGTGTTTTCGTCATTTAGTAAATATTATTAAAGACAAAAGTAAGAAAAAGTTAAAGCGGTTACAAAGAATTTGATATGAGAAACTATATGTCTAAGTATATACATATTTTTATATATATGTATATATGAATACTATATTCATGTTTATTAACCAATACAACCGACTAAATTGTGACTTCTAAATGATAACAAAGTCATCATTTTGATAAAAAATATCAACATATTCTTTCGGTTTCTTTGTAATCTTGTCCAAGTAGTGTTAGGTCTTGGTTTCAGAGATGTTTAAGTATAATTATAATGGTGTGCTTTTTTAAGTACACTGACCGGTATATGTCTTGTCATAATGAGTTGGTTAAAGGGATGAAAAATAGGCCAATGTTTCTGGTGTCTGCCCATAAATTGTGACGTACGAGTATTTATTCTTGTGCATTGAATCCCAAAGTAAAACTTTCCAGGAATTATTGCGCGTTAGAGCGATATTACTCTTTCAGTTTTTTTGTCCTTTGTTTATATATATATATGTAATGAAAGTGATCATAATAATCAGATAGAAAATGGCAACAAATTGAACAGGAATAAACTAGATGAATTAAAAATTGGTCCCTTTGAAATAACAGAAAAGATATCAAATTCAATATATAAAATAAATACCGGAAGAGGAAAGCAAGAAACTGGATTCTTTCACATAACAAAATTACTTCCGATATTACCAGACTGAAAATTTTCAGAGAATTTTCACCTCAGAGAGGGGAGATGTAATGAAAGTGATCTCTCTTTCATTTGAATTTGCCGTGCTGCTTCCACTGGCCCCCACCAGATGGAGCATCAGTTATCAGATAGAGAAGGTTATGTGAGATAACAGAACATGTAAATAGTGTGTAAAATAAAATAGTGTAAATAGAGAATTGATAGTTAGAAACTGTAATTGTCGTTTCTTTGTTTACAGAGAAACTGATTTCAGTTTATTCACCCCACCTACAATAATTGTCTTACATATATATATATGTCACAAATGCAACACAAGCTGTTCAAGCAGACACCACTGACAATTATTGATACTTCACCCCTACCTACTATAGGCACCCAACAGTTTTTTATGAAGATTGATATAGATTACACCCTTGCGTCGAGCATGAACAGTACGTGAATAAAAATAAAAACCTCAGATCTACTGTCTTGGTTACTTACTGCCTTGAAAATAAGTGTCACTCATCCCATTTCAGGTTTAAGTAAGAACCGTTGTAGGAAAAGAATAAATTTTTAAAGTGCTCCCGTTTTGAGAGTTTTTCTTCTACCCTTTTCCTCGCTCTTCTCGTGGAATGTTCCCCTTTTTTCGTTTCCTTCATTCATTTCTCAGCTCTTACTGAGGATACTTAAATTTCAAAATTTATGTAAAAACTTCGAAATTACTTGCCAAACAATTGTCCTTATGACCGGTTATTTTAAATGTATGTTGGCAATTATAATACAGTAACAAAAAATAATATGCGTACATTTAGTGAGAGACGTCTGAAATTAAACTGATTTATAACAACTTTATTATGATAAAATTACAATCTGCCTGATTGGGCTATATGATCTCGTTCATACCAATTTACAATTTTCATACACTCACTCATTCATACCATATATACAAACAGCCCAGAGGCCTCCCAAGACCACGTGGTTGTCACCTCCCTCGCGTGCAAAGAAGGAAACGGAGTCTTGGGAAGTCCCCCACGCTCCTACGTCAGCCGCGTCACTGGATAAGAGCCAACGGAGGCTGACCAAGAGCACTCACTATGACTGGCATTCTCTTTATTCACCTGTGATAAATGGTTTGAAAATTATTCTCTTGTGATAGTAGTTTAGCGTAGTTTTTCATCAACGGGCTATAACATTAATTAATTATTTAAAATAGTTTAGATAGGTAATCTACAACTGAGGCGACCTAGATCACTTATGAGGACAGATCTCATTATTCTCAGGACCATTAAATTAATCGTTACAAAGCCACGTGATCAAACAGCTCACTTTAAGACTTTGACCATTAATCCATATTAACTACATTCGAGTTATTCCTGGAGGGTATAAGTCTGCTTTCAAACAGGTTTGTATTGTGTTAAACGGAGTGGTAAAAACCGTTCAAGCCATGTCAAATTTTTAAACAACACTTCTTCATACAATTATTTTGTGTTGGTTAAACTACTTAAAAAAAAAAATTAAGCGTCATAAAAGTCGTGGGAGAGACTGGAAGGGGGGGGGGAGAGTCCTGAATGTTGAGCCTTAACTTCTTTAGAAGCACTTATTGTACTTTTTAAAATTGGTCTTCAGGCACAAAACCAAAGAGAGGTCTATCCTAACCTCTAAATGTCTATCCCAAACGGCGCATGGAACTTTTTAAGATACTTTAAGCCCCAGTTATGGTATTTGACTGACAGCTTTTCAAGCTATTTGAGAATTTGATTTTATAATTTTTTGAGAGCCAATAATTGTGTATTTTTACATGCCAAGCCGTTAATTTATTGCCTTTTTTTATATCTATACTCTAAATATTTTCGCGCATCACTTTTCTCTCTATAGGTGACCAGTTCTGTTTATTGATTTATTACAGTGTATGGTTGGTCCATTACAGTGAACCAAAGGCTTCTGCCAACTCGTGGACATCTTGCGAAACAGTTAGTTCACATTCTATATATTCCAAACGAATTGCACAGGTAAAAAAAACCTTCCAAGTCGAATATGGTTCCAAACTCAAACTTCCCAATCGGTCCCATCCTCTCCTCTCATTACCTATTCCTGATCTCCTCTTGTCTTTTCCCATTTTACTACGGTTCTCTGGTGTATTGTGGCCTCTCTGAGGACCTCCAGGCTATGTTAAAGCCGCTGATGTACTGTTTTCTTACATTTATAGCCGGGATCCCTGACACTGCCGCGACCCTCCCAGTTGGGATAGCTGTTCCCTTCTGCCCGTCACCATACTTCCTTACTTCCTTGGTTTTCTTTTCTCAAACACTATCACTCCTTACTTTCACAACCTCCTCCAATTCCAAACAGCTATCGAATCTCCAGTCTGGATTTCCCATCTCACAAATCTGATCCTTTGACCGTTCTTTTATTATCCATGCCACAAACCATTGGAACTCCATTAATACCCTAATATCCGTCGATCATCAGCTTTCCCAATCTTCAAATCTAGGCTTTTCCTGCTGCTTATCGTCCCCTCTAATCTAGCAATTCATAATTACTGTTATTTTTATTTAATTGTTATTAATCAAGTTCATTCATTTATGTATTCAATACATCTTAAGATCCTTTCAAACTCTTTTGCTTCTGGTATTAATTCATATTTTTCAACTATGTTTTTAGTTTCAATTGAACATTGAATGTCATTCATCTGACTCATTTATGACCATTTAATCTTATGCTGTTGATTCATTGAAGCCATCACAAGTGTACATTACTTTATAATGCTAAAGGGGCTATGGTGGCTCACTATTTTTCCGATTAGATCCAAAATGAAGAGAATTAGATGAAAACAAAAGCTTCTGGGAATTGATAAATTAATAAAATCTGGGGCATTGTCCCCTGAGAATAGCTAAAATAACGTATGCCTATCATACAAAGAAGGGAAAAAAATTATAACATCACAATGATCTGATTACCATATAAACAATATAGGTACTATAAGGGGAGGAGGGTACAATTTTTTCCTTCTTTATTAGCTAGGTATACTTTATTTTTGTTATTCCTAGGGGCCAATGTCTCAGTATAAATATTATTTTTTTCATCAAATGCGGAAAATGGTGACAGCTGACCCTCGGATCAACTTAGTTTTCATTGCTGAGTCAACAAATCCTTTTACTCGCCGTATCGTTAATGAATCATCGTCTCTCTGCAGAAATGATCTGATCTTCGCCGATGCCATTAGGGACTAGGACTGCAACGAAACAAAGAGTCCACGGAGATTTATACAGCCAATTTTCTAACCGAGATAAAAAGATTGGAAGTGAAGGCTGGTGAGAAAACAAGTTGAGCTTTAAATCGGATTTAGGAGCAGAAAGGCGTATGATAAGATCAACCTGCAATGGATTAAGCTGTGTCTTATTTCTTCCATGCTCTGTGCCCCCCCACCTCTTTCTCTCTCCAAGCCGATTATATCGGCGGAGGTATTCATAGCTTTTAGAATATAAATACATAAACTCTGCCTTTTCACTATTTATTCTACATCATGGTGCTCTCCTACTCTCACATTGGACGCACAGTACACTTCAATATTATATAGATGGAATATGATTATTGAGTTATTATTCTTTAATCATAGATTTCTTTTGTCTTTCCTCACTCGGTTGTATGAAATATTGTACGAACCTATGCACTGAACGGAAAAACCATTAAAATGAAAGTAATAACCCTTTCTTACTGAATCCCAACCAAGGGTCACCTAAGAATTTACATGTTTTTGGATAGGTTATCTTAGCTTCATAGGGTATAATGATTAACTGCTTAAATAGAGAAGTAGTAAATCTGGCCTTGAAAACCTAATAAATTTTCATTTATTGCTTCAATTGCAACTTCAATTTGTCAATTATTTTAAAATGAAGCGTTGAATAGAATGAACTAAACAAATTATAGATTCTTGAATAGTTACTGCCATTGAACACGACGATTCGCTCGTTTTCAACCTCACTAACTTAAGGCACAATCCTTGCTTCTAATTTAAAATGGATCCATTGAAATCAAAAAGTGCTGTTCATCTAATGAACACAGATCCGTCATGATTCACCTAGCACACGTGTGATTCACGAGAACTGACGTTCTCCTTTGATTGAAAACAATTAAATACCAGGCTCGATTGCTCCCCTACTGCGGGATAAATTGATCCTGTAGAGGGAACGGGAACCAGATACGTACGCTACGCAGTCGGAGCCGCTGAATATGTAGAGTATGAATCCATAAATACATGAATGTTCCACTGAGCCAACCTCATGTTATTGTTCTATTAGCATGAGATATTAGGATCTCCTGTATATTACGATGCTAAGCATGAGTTTAACCAACTCTGCCTTATGTGCCTTCTGGAGATTAAGGCTATTTGGTAGGCAATAATAATTTACTAACTGATGCAAGGGTATTTATTTATATGTCTTAAAATAAATTAATACATCTATCGTGGCCAGAATCATATTAATGAGGCATATGTAAACGAAATAAAGAAGGAAGGAAGTTTTGAAACAATAACTGTAATTGCCACAGGTCAAGATTACACTATATCTGCAGATATTAGTCATGGCATCGCTATTAATTTTAGCGTCATTGAGAGGACTAAACAAATTCATAATATAAAATACACTGACATGCTATTTACAAGATATAGATAAATGAAAAAAAGGAAGTTTTGAAACAATATTAAAAGGTGTTCCCGATACATGCCCAGGATTTTGTTAAATTCTTCTTAAATTATTGAAAAAATACTGTTATATACACAAATACAGTCATATATATAGTAATGAGGTATTAGAATTGAGCTAAATTTATCTAATGGAAGCAGGTTGAGTTATAGAGCGAATATTTCGCGAATCTCCCGTATAAAAGCCTTTTATTGCGGATCAGAAGGCGCAGGGTCGTGGTCCCATCCGGTCGGGGTAAAGAAAGGTATACATTTTTTTGCTACGCGAACTCACCCAGCATATCAGAGGTCAGAAATATCCTGATAGCCGCCGAGGCAGATTACATGTTTGCTCGGTATCAGTTAACATTAGTGTTTATGTTACAGTGGTTTCAGACATCAGAAGTGTCTGTCACATCCTCGTTTAATAAAAAACCTCCTTTTAATCTTAAATATCTTTCTATCCGTAATTATCACAGGTATTAGTCATGGCATTGATTTTATCTTTAGTGTCATTGAGAGTACTAGAAAATTCATCCAATAAAACAGGTTTAGTTAAAGTTTGGAAATCGTTTTAAATGGCAATAATAGTTTTTTAAAAAAAATAATAACTTGATACACCTATTCAAAATTATGAAAAAATATTTATTTTGCAATAGCAGGCAATTAATTAATTGGCAGCAGTTAAATTTTATGTATATAGTCATATTTTTGTTTCTTACATGCCAAATATTCAGTCCCTTCCTTGAACAAAGCACTCGAGAATACCAGGACATCAGGATGGACACACAAGACAGTTGAAAACATAAAAAGGTTTATTTCTTTGAATATAGCAACGAAGCACACAGTGATATTACCTATATCACTTTATTTATCGGGCCAAAAATTATTCCGAATGGGGTAAGTTAGTGATTAATTTATGTTTGGATTTTTTTTAGTCCAGGTCCACTAATTTTATTACAAATTATTCACTATAGGCTTATAGAAGGACGAAAAAAGTGGTCAAAGCACTCAGGAGGCTTACGTGGGCTTGGGTAGCCCTTCAGTCCCACCTGTTGTGTAGGCTGGTACAACAAGTCTGATAGTATTAACCGGAAAATATTAGTAAAATTATGTCTATCCATATTATTTCACAGATCTGTAAATCACAAGCAGGTAGCTATTAGGGGTTATAAGTAGTGCTAGTACTAAGAAGCGTAAGACTCAAAGATACGGGTCTAAAAAAAATATTATCATCTACTTACACATCCTTTGATATAGCAAGAACTACAGGTAATTTTGGTAGTAGCGATGTCCGGTTAGGTAAGAAACCATAACAAGATTATGCCAAACAAACTAGAAACTGTATATTTTATAAATCCTTTTTTTATGTGTTGCTAGTGTACACACTCACTATTTTATGAAGTTTATCTGTTAGTACACCTATTCGGTAAGTCTAATTAATGGCAGTTCCTATGGTTGTTTAAAAAAAAAACTAAAGCCTGCACCGACGTGATTTACATAAGAATTGTATGCACACTTAAACATGTGAGAAACTTTTTGTGCGCATCTATCATATTTATTTAACAATCAATAATCGGATGATTGTTATAGGCTGATGATAATGGCTTCATCGGGTTAGACACCATCACCGTATTCAGAATAGACATAATAAATAACAATTGGATCACAAGCAGAAATAGAAAAACCTAGCTCCTATAAATGGAAACCCACTTAAAATAACTTAATTCACTTGAACAGAGGTAATAGTATTTACCAAAAGTAAACCAATATTAACCCACCATTTATCCTTAAACAATTCCCAATTACCCTGGTCCCGTTCCATTCAATGGCTAGGATTAGATTCAGACCGTTCCCTCACATTCACAAAGCACACCAGCAATAATAAATGTAACAAAAGCAAAATCCTCATTAGTAAAATTCAACCCTACTTCCACAAAAAAATTAAAATTGACACCAAAAAACAAATTAATACTAATAACTACATTTAAAACAAATAAAGCAGCAATCCCCACACAATGTCATATGCTGCACAAGACACAAACGAATCAAACATATATTGTTAAAAACCTATTTAAATTTTAATCTACTTGATTAATTTTGTTTGTTTTACTCTTTATGATTTTATTTACTATTTTCCTTTTAGTGTCTTTTTTTGTTTTTCCAACCCTGTTTTTTTTTAGTCGTGGTTCTAACCAAAATTGTAAATAACCCAGATAATAATTTTTTTTTTTTAAATAACTAAATAAATTAATGTATACGCGTTGGTCATGTTAAATCGGTTCTATTCATGTCGGTCATGAGTTGTTGTTTTTTGCGGTTCGAATCTGGTGAACGAGAAATTTCAAAAAACCTTCTATTAGGAGACTAAGCGGTATTCGTTACACCGGTCCAAGTAAACACAGTACGTAGTCCCTGTATAAACAGTGCGATCAGGACTACCAGAAAAAGAAAAAAGAAAAAAAGCAAATAGAAAAAATCGGGCGAGGTGTGTTTGCTGTGCCATCCGATTTGGATTTATTTTAGGGAGGGCTTGGGCAGTTAGCCTAACATCATTCACCGACGGCCTATCCTCTCCTGCGAGGCTTCATTTAATCATTCCACCAATCCCCACTTCACCAGCTTCAGAAAAAACACTATTGATTTTGAACATTCAAGGTGTACACGTACGATAGCAGGGATAAAGTATGTTAGCCAAAGAAAATTTAAAAACAAAGCGAGAAGACGAATAGCCAGCCTTTAATGGAGTACAATCACATCAAAGTCTATTCCGAAGCATGATTTGAACCGCAATAGACCCGAAACCTCTTTATTTCGAAATATTTTTATATATAGAATCTGTAAGTAACTAAATTAAATAACTTTGAACTTGGTTTTATTACATTTTATACAGTATATAAATTTATACGATTGAATAACTTATTTAATGCATCTACATAAAGCAAGTATTTTAAACTGGTGATGTTTGAAGGTCATCACCTTTAAGGAGCTTGAAGGGCCAAATGTCCAAAAATATTGTAAACTAGCACTAACTTATCCCAGGTTTTTCATAAAGTATGTTCCCATCGATGCAGGGAGGTGTAAATTTGGAGGAGTCATGGAGGTGTCACACTATATAGTCACAAATCGGGTTTGTGAGGTAATGGGCATTAGGGTATTATTTGCTTTATAGGAAACATAAGACAATGTAATTTCAGGTCAATGGAAAATATAATAAGGTAAACAAGTAAACAAAAAAACCTTTTAATGGATAATATATAGATCTAAAATTGACAAAATTTTAATAAGCTGTGTTTGCTAATACGAGAAAATTAAATAAATTGACACCGAGAAAGCCTTGCGATGAGTTATGTTTCTAAAAATGTGTGCACTATGTAGATATTTTAGTGTGACTGCGTTTTGGTGTCTGAACACTATATACATAGAGCATGGTATGGGGGAGAAAAAAAAAAAAAAAACACATTCCACATGTTTCCAATACCTAGAAAAATTCGCAATGGTTTGTTTTTTTTATAGGCATTTTTACCTACTCTTTCGCTTTCCCATCTCAGTACATTTGCGACGACATTTTATCCTTTTTTCGTTTCCATGGCTATTCTCTCCAGAGGTGTAATTTTTTCTTCACATGAAGATGATGAAAGGGAAAGAGAAAACAGCTAAAAGAGGATATCAGGATAAAAAGTGGTGCACAGATGAGTTGTAGGTTTTAATTGTGTATACTTTCCTCCAGTAAATAAGTGTATATTTTAGTCTTACGTATTAATTTTGGAAGCATTCTAGCGTCTGAAAACTATATGCATTGAGCCCATGTGACATAGTATGGACGAAAAAAAATTAAACCCCTAGAATGATTCGCTATGGTTTTTTATAGGTATTTTAGACTTTATTTTTCTTACTTACCATACTCGTGCAATTTTATGTTACGAAATGATACAGATAAATATTCATACTAGGTCAAAATGTCCTTACATATAACATATTTCATTTAATACGCCAACTAAGTACAATAAATATACGAATGTGTCACCCTTTTGTATAGTCTTGAGAAAAATATCAAATCTCCTTTAGCGACACACTGAACCCGCAGTGGTGTTTGTTATTCAGGATTGTGTTCGTGAAATTAGCCTGTATCGTGAAGATAAACCTCTTTAAAAGTTGCCGTAGCCAAAAAGCTATAAATATAATCTTTACGTGACTCATGGGCCCTATGAAAATGTGAACAGCCATTAAGACCGGAGGAGGGCCTTGGGTAAGTCCTTCCGTCTTCAATAGAGGACTTAAGGGATCACCGAAGTCTTCCTCGGCAGCCGTCCCTTGCCCTTCTGTTCCCCGTTCTCCCTATTCCCTTATTCTTCACCCTCGCCTTACAGAATATACCGCTTTCCATCTATCTTCCGAGTGATGAAGTTTAAACAGTCAGTCCCCCTGGTATTGATGATCGTGGGGGATCTGATGAACGAAAACACTCCCTTACGATTTATTGATTTAATGACCACATTTGATCTTTAATTGCTGCTGGCAATACACAGGGTTTAGCATAGAAGTACATTAAACCCTTTTAGTGGTATAACTTAGCTTGGTATTATTTTAATACATGCATAAATTTCAGCAACAGTATCCAGAAATAATCCGGCTGTTTTTGAAATATTTTACTTGTTTTACTAAGTACTCATTTATACTTTTTGTTCACGAAAAATATTCTTTACTCTTTCGCAGTAACTACACGTTTCTAGATTAACAAATGAAAAGGATTGTAAAAAGCCATAATATCGTCTGATTAAAACCAGGTATGGCTTTAACATCGAATATGTAATTGTAGGTCTTTTGGTAGGAATTATCTTTGAATTAATGTTCATTGTGGACCCATAATTAATTAAAAAAATTATAACTTTAATCTTAAATGCTTCTGAGCTATGGCTTAAGTTTAGGTTAGAAAAGGTGTTTTTTTTCCCGATCGTTTAAAGGGTCGTAGCTCAACCAGTCGAACTCACAATTATTTCAACTGTCGGAGAACATACAATTATTCAGACAGACAGACCAATAAAACAAAGATCATCGCCTCGGACCTAAATGAAACAAGAGCTCTCTTATAATATATTTCTTCTTATACCTTAGAAGATCAGAAGTCCGTTAACATTGTTGTTGTGGCCACCTCTTAATTATAAATAATTATAAGTCACTCTCTTCTCGATCATATCATATCTATCACTGTTTCCATATTTTTAATAAATAAAGCTTATGACGCCAGTTGGAGAGTGGGGGGAGAAGTTGGTGGGGAGAACAACCGCTGGTGGGGATGGCCACCCACCACGACTAGCCAGCTATATAAACCTCGCCTCCTCAGACAGACGGCAGGGTGCACCGCTATTTCGTTATCTGACGTATACGACAGCTAAGAAACTCCAACAATTCCAAAACGGTATACTGATGAAAGTGGTCAGAGGTACTTCATTCGAGCAGCGACGGAACAGTGAGCTGCATGAGATATTTGAGCTGCCTACGGTGGATGAATTCATCCAGCGTAGACATATCAAATTTTTCGACTCATTACAATATTTGACAAACCCGGTGTTTAACACTATAACCCCCGCTCCGTTCCCCCAACGATGGCAGGACGCTGTCGCGGCTGGAACACTCTAGTCCTAGGTTCTAGGTAGAGATTTAGTTTGTTGTGTTTTGTTTAGTTGTTTTGTTTTGTTCCTAGTGTTTAGTGTTGGTGTTGGTGACAAAAAGAAGGTGAGCCTCATCACCTAGTGTTGTATAAGAACGATGAACTTTTAACAACAATAACAATTTTATTATATTATGCACTCCGCCAAATGCATGTAAATGCAGAAAGAGGAGAAATATGTAATCCAATTATTTCATTATTTATTTTCTGTACATTGTATTATTTTATTGAGGTTTTGAAATAAAAAAAAAAAAAAAAAAAAAAAAAAAAACAGACGGCAGACAGAAACAAACCGGCACCTTGAACACTTCTCTCTCTCTGCACTGGCGCTTGCTGCTCTACTCAAAACCATGGTCTTCTCATTCAACTACCTCTGCATCTCTCTCTCCTAACCTCGCTATGTTTTAGTCCGGCGTTGTCAAACCCCACACCTTCCTAGTGGGAATCTCTGCCTTCGTCCCGCTAAAACTAGCATCTCCATGGGGGAGACCTCTCCCTCGCGGATGACGGTTGCCGTGGCCCTGCAAATTTATCTAGCAGTGTCTCCTATGGCAATCCAGTCTGCCTCTCTCCGGTTCACACTCGCCTTTGGGATCCGGACGGTTTTCGCCTACCCTTAGATACCAAGTGTGAATTCGTGGTCATTCCAATACCACATAAACTACCTATAAACCTACCCTGTACCTCTTCTCCTTAACATAGTGCACTGTCGGGGCAAACCACACCTTCTAAAGATCATATGGAGTCAGATCTAAGCGAATTAAAGCTCCCCGCCGACTAGGTCGGCAGCCAGGGCGAAAGACCACAGGTCCGCCCGCTCTATCTCTTTCTAGGCGCTCGCCGGACGGCGGCTAAGAGGTTGTAGCGACCCTAGCCCACGGCAAGCGTCTCTTCCTCACTTTGGGGATACTCAGTTTATCTGAGCCCGACAATTGTTATAATAAAGCATTAACAACATTTCGCAACTTCCTTTCAGGCACCTGAGTTGGCGTGAAGTTTGACATAAAGGTTTATTTTCTGTTTCATCGGTATTAAAATTAACCATAACAACCCATAGAAAATAGTTAGGATTCCTTAATTAACTATTAACCAGGCCAACAGAACAAATATTCTGTGGCCATGAAGAGCATAGCATGTAACAAAATTGATCAACTAAAATTAGACGATAAATTCAAACCATTTTCTCAAATATAAGTTAGTAAAAATTTAAATTTTCCGAAAAAAACTGTTGAAAAATAATTTTAAAAATACTAATGCTGAATTCGAATAAGTGTTAAGTGTGCCTTAATCACTTATTGCATAATAATTGTAAAACGTTTCAAAGATATATATATTTTAATTATTCTTTTGAATGAAAATTTTGTTTCAAATAAAGATTATTTTTCTTATATGAAGACAAACGGGGAAAATCCCGTATTCCTGAATGACTGAATGAGCCTCTCCCCTCTGGACTTGGGAATCAACTGAATTAAGAGATAATACTTCCCCCTTTAATATTGTCCGCGATAATCAGCACAGGGAGCTGTCACCAGAGACCTTTTGTAAAAACCTTGAAGGAGAAAGCTAAAACCTATCTTCTCTCTCAGGGAATTAGAGCCTTTGTTATATTTTAAAAACAGACACCTCCCCCCCCCCCTCCCCCCCCCCCCCGACAGTAACAGAGTCATCACAACCAGGACGACAAAGGGACCCATGCCTCATGTTTCACTGCGGAGGAGGCAGCTAGGATCCCCGTTATACTCGTACTCTTCTGAAGTGCGTGGTCATTGGGATCGTGGCATATTTTGCAAAGGAAATATTTTTCCCGCAGACGATCCATGGATAAGTATACAAAATTTGATTAATTTCTAGTAACAACATAGTGATCAATGCCATGAACATGATATGAACACATATGACAAAGCATGACTTGAAAATCGCTAGAGTGGCAGGCAGTCGTTTAAAATATTTATGAATGAACAGACCAAATTGCGCCTAGGTAAAAAGTAAAATTCTTATAACAAGGAGCTGTTTCTCAAAGGATCCTAATATAAATTACAAAAGCTGTAACCTTAGATTTTAATAATTATTTGTAAGTAGACACCTATAAGTGATTCTAATAGACACTTTTACGAATAGACATTCAGAATATACATGATAACCATAATGGATTGCAAGCACAAATGAGAAAACTTAGCGCTTATTTCAATAAATGGAAAACCTACTTAACAGCTTAACCCACTTCAAACAGAGATATTTTCAAACATAGTATTTGCTAAACTTAGACCAATATCAACCCTCCATTTATCCTTAAAAAATTCTCAACACCGTGGTCCCATTCCATTCACTTCCTACGAGTAAATTCAGACCGTTGCCTCACATTCACAACACACGTAAAGAATGAATTCAACACCAAAAACTTCTATTAGTAACACTACTTAATATTTATTTGTGGGTAGACACCTATAAGTGACTTTTCTTTTTAACCCTATAACGATAAATTGAGTAAAAAGAATAAAATTTAATATCAATGAACTAAATCATAAATTTATACGAATACAATCATAAATAGAAGTAAACAAATCATAAAATACACGAGTGTATCATATTTTTTTTTCAGTATTAATTATACTTATTCTCTAAATGTTTTTGGAAGATTTTTCTATTTTGTGAAGAAATTTAAATTATTCTGTTTCTTTCAAGATCAACTTTTGTTCTCAATTTGTATGCTTTCTTAAAACGTTTGTCTTTCTTTCTCGATGAACTTTGTAGCCACATTTTAAATGCCCGTGTGTTTCAAGTATTTGCTATATTGTCAATTAGTTTACTTGTGTCTGATTCTCTGGGAAGACTACCATCGTAACTTGAAAGAAATAAAACGTCTCTGAAGAATGAATGCAATTCAAAGTTACTGATTCTACGGATCAGCGATTTACAAACCATATTTAAATAATTCCCATATTCTATTCAAATTAAAACACTCATGATAAATTATACAGCCCTTTGCCAAAGTACATAACTTGGTGGAGAAGCAAGACGTTTTATTTCTTGAACGAAATCCACAACCAGCACTAAAAGTTTCATTTATTAAAATCATTTATCTCTTCATTCATATACGCGGGAAAATAATAACATTTTTTCTGCACTGAAGTATATATCATGAATCTTTAGTAATACATAATAAAATCGTTAGTATTTTTGAAGTGGAAAGTATATTTTGTTTTTTATCGTGTTAGTTACCTATTAGTTATTTTGAAGTGGAACTTGAATATATCGTAACTTCACCGAAAACTAATTACTTTTTTTCAATAAGTAGTACAGCATTAACTTCTTGTTGTTAAGTTTAATGTACTGTTGATAGCAGTGCAAATGAGAAAGCAGGAAATATCTTCAGGATCCGACCTTTTTTTTTGTTATTATAATGTAATTGAAAAATAACGAGATTTTTTACGACCAATCAAAACAAGTCACGTGATTCACTAAGTCCGTCAAAGGCATTGCTTAAATCAGTCAATAACTCCTTTCTTTTATGGAAAGCCCCTATTGATCAGAAAGGTAGTCCAGTAAAAGTAACCCGCACCCTACACCAGCGCCACATTAAGTTTTATTACATGAAAATAAAATTGTAATGCTCCTCAAGTGAATGCTGCTATAAAGTGAAAGAGAAGAAGATTGGATATCCTCGCTCATGATCCATCGCTCAAAAGGACTGATTAAAAGCAACTTTTCGCTTTGAGATGGAAGAACTCGTTAGCACATACACAGAACGAAATTGAAACGGAACTTGAATAACCTAATCGAGATTCGTTTACTTTTGGATTTCTGAAGAAATAAAAAATGGCCAAAAAAAAAAAAGACTATAGAGCATTAATGCATTGTGAGATATTATACAAAGAGGAACTCGGCAGATTCTAAGGTGGCACACAACAATTTCAATTGAATAATAAGATGAAGAGCAACCAATACTTATTGTTAAGCAGCACTGGTCATCACATCATCAGTGGCGAACTTAGAGTTCTGCCCTAAAGTTGCATGGCTTAGATTTTCTTTCCGTTGAGAGCCCTAAAGTGGATTTATGAATTTGAATGAATTTATGAATGAATGGAGTTGAACAACTTCATTTGAAAAAAAAATAGTATCTAAATAAGGTTTGTGATCTCTCTTGAATTATTTTTTATTCTTATTGATCTATATTTAAATTATTAACGTCTCATTAGACGATTCATTTATCACCAAAACTAAACGTCACCCGATAAGTGTCAGTGGAGACTGACCAAGATCACAGGAGCCACAGACGCGCATGACATGATTGGTCAAGTGACCAATAAAAAGAAACCCATTTTTATGACTTTCAAAGTAGTCGATTAAAATGTTTAAATTTGATTTAAAAATGATTTAAATTATCGAATTCATAGTTTTTTTGATTCTGTCAAGGATAATTATAGTAAATTGTTAAATTTATCAAGTGTATTTACAATGCAAATATAAATGTCACGAAAAATACTACTGGCTAAATAGTCCCAAAGTGTCCCACATTCATATAAAGTTTTAGCTATAGTATTTCCAATAACACCCATTTACACCAGCTAACCGAAAGGCGAGCCGGACTCAATTGTTTAATTTCTCTCAGGTGATAGATTATCTAAAATCCATCTTCGAGGCACGGGCGATAAGATTTAGAAGGCTGGAGCCTGAGATATATTGGACAAAACAGACAGAGCGTGCCAGCAAGGGTTGCAGCCAACCACAGATATATGGGCGAAGTCCCCAGCTCAGCAATTTAATGACTCGGTCACTAATCGCAGCAGGGTCGAAACCGCAAGGGAATTAATTCACTGCTTTGATGAGGGATGGGTTCCCAACTTTTCGGTATCCCGCCAAACCTGTTCGTTTCTCAAAAAGGGGTTTTCTAAGTACTGAGAACAGAGGAAATCCGAACGGAGTACACTTGATAAACTGCTAAAAATTGAACCAGCCATATAAGTCAGAATGGTCTTCTGCTGTGAGTTGGTTTCCGTATGATGTGAATGGCTCTGGAATATTATATCTTTTACTACCATCTTCAAACCATCTAAAGCAAGGACAATCATCAAACGGCGAATAGTCTCATGTGAATAGATTTAATAAAAATCTGCCCACTTCTTCTAATGTAAGTAAATCACTAGACCGAATGCACCTTTTTATGCCAACAATAGAACCAACAGTAAGGTTTGTTATTCTTATAAAATATTCAAACATTGTTTTCCGTCATAAATTATTCAAACTTTTTTTCATAGGCCTTATTAATGTATGTTCTTATCATGTTTTATTTTTTTTTTAATGATAAAAAAACTTTTGTATTTAATATTGATTTACCTTTATAATATTTTTACAGTAGTTACCAAATTGGTATTTATAACAATGAATTACTAATAATTTAAATATAGTAGATAAAATCATTCACATGTGAGTATTTTTTTTGTATTTTTTGTGTATCTAGTATTATTACTGTTTTGTATTTAATTGTGTTGTATATATTTGTTAATGTATCTTTCCTGTTTGTATTTCAGTCCTAAAGAAGCCTGCATTGGAAAAACGTTGACTGATTTAAAAACAAAATGTTTTGGAAGAGACCTAAGGTATTTTTTTTACAACCAATTTTTGAAACAATATAAATACCAATAAAAACTTTGTAAATCTTGCAAACTCTCTCTCAGATTTTACAGCACCGATGTGTGATGTGTATTTGGGAAATCCCTAGGCTGTTTATGAACATTTTTTTTGTTTGATAAACTATATATAACCTCCCCGTTGACAAAAACACCTAATAACTGCCGTTTTTTTTAACATTTATAAAAATGCTTATAAATTCAAAATAAACAGTTTTATTAAACAAAATATAAAAATTAAACATATTTGTAATTAAAATAAAAACTTTCTTCACAAGAATATAAGTCATTTATATTTTTCCTTTTGTAACAGGATTTAATCGTAATAGGCTTATAGTTTCTCTTAATAAGAAGTATTGCTTCTTCTGGCCTTATAACTGCTTTCATACTGTTAGCCAGATGTTATTCAATGGGATCGGTGACTTTTGAACATCATGAATTTGGTCGTCTTGAATGAGTTTCGGTACATTTTTACTATCCTTGAAGCTGTAGAGTGATAAAAACCAAGCCAATTAACGATGTTATGCAAAGATTTTCCTTCTTCGTGATGAGTAATTATAATTACTGAATCAACACGGCTTAAACGACTCACCATTACACGATTAAAACACAGAATAAAGATGTAGGATAGATTGATGTTGGGGTCAAAGAAATGATTCAAAAAAACATTTAATCCTTTGTTTGTTGACGAGTAGTGGCTAACAATGATATGAATAATCCAAAATGTCTCTCACGTAACTAATCCTATTATTTAATACTTAATCATGTTACAAAAATTAAATAAAACGTGAGTCAGGCTCCAAAACTAAAAAATCTTTATAGGTGTTGCGATTTTTGTTGATATATATAGTAAATCTAAGATTTTCATTCAATGCGATATCCCAGTGAATAAAAATACTCAAATCTAATGAGATCGGTTTCTTCACCAACGCCGAAAAGCATTTTCCTGATCACTTTATCATAGTAAAGTAAAATCTTGGGATTAGTAAGCAAATTGACTGCTCAGTTCGGTTGAAGGGGCCTACAGACTGGCTCCTTGCTAGGGTGAATTACCCCACACGCTACCTCCTTTGTCCCCCTGACAGCATCCCTAAGGGGGGAAAAAAGCAGGCCAGTGAGGGCGAATCTCGGTGACCAGACAATGGTTATCGAGAAGGGTGGGTGAGGATCGGGTTTCAAACCCTTAAAGGTAAAAAGTTAGTAAGCTAAGCCAAGCCGGGATAAGTTTTCGTTTGTATAAAGGGAAATTGAATATACTTGCTTTATTTGTATTTTGTGTGTGTGGTGAGGGTGGCTTTTCAAAAAGTGGCATATCTCTTTGCAGTTCTTTATTCACCGTTTCAGTGAAAGGGAACGCTACTTTGTGTTTTTGTCAACTGATATTTTTGTGACTGAAGTCGTAGAGTATTAATTTTAATTTTGTTTTTAATTAGTAGATGCTGGACGGTTTCAGGATTTTGCTCATTTTTGAAAACTAGAAACCATTGTGTTTACCCCTATTTATACCTGTTATGGTGATTATGACTCACCTGTTCAGGCTAGAGTACTGAATTTTTAGATCGATATTTCATCGAACTTAATAATAACTTAATCACTTGATAATAAAATAACATGAATCAAACTAATTATCTCGTCTTTTTCATTGACAATAAGAAACTAGTGTTATGTTTTTAGTTGTAGTAAAATCGAATAAAATGCTTGAAGCTTTAAATTGTAGTAAACAGTTGAGTAATAGGCATACCATTTTCCTGGAAGTTCCATTGGATGCCCCGACGGGGAGGTGGATCGTTATTCATTTCATTAGTTACTATCGCAGTTTAATACTTTATATGAAGTATGAATAAACAGGGTATCCGTAATAATTTAACCATTTTGTTTGTCTCAAGTTTTCACTGCTATATTCTTCAGCTAATGTGAGAAAACTAGTAAGGTAATCTGTGCCGAATTCTTGTAAACACTCACTTTAATCATTTCCTTAACTTTCACTATGTCAAAATATTGCCACAGAAATATCACTCTAAAATGAAAATACTCTTATCGTTCAGAAACCCTTTTAATAAATAAGCTATTCCAAATCGAATTACCTTCCTGATGTCAGTGGATGTTATAACAGTGAAGATACAGTCGGTTATTAAGGTAATGGTCTGTGGTGCAATGCCTTGGGTAAACCAGTGGTTAATTCATGTCGAAGGCAGGTCACCTGTCAATGGCTTGACATATTGGCCTGTGGTAACATCCACCGTGTGTTAGCAGCATACATACTGCATATTTGTGAACTGAAATGATGATACTACTTCTAAAACTAAAAAATGAAGTGATCACTTATAAAATGTGAATAATAATCCATTGTCATTAAAATATAAATCTGTGATGTCTGTGTTGTATATAGTTCTTTGCGTGGAGATTGTATATAAACAAATAAATTTCAATTAAACATATATAATTTATAATAGAGCATAATGCATTAACACCCTAGGCCTAGACATAATACAGGAAAACATAGAATGCTTCTTTCATAATTCGGGTAATCTGTTCATATGTAAAAATGAATTGAAGTTGTAATTTTAAATACTTGTTTACTTTCTTAACAAATTACTAACTGAAAAGGGAAAACTTTTCAATATTTTGGATAAAGAAACTTAATTTTATTTGTAAACCATCCCGGTCTATATAATCCATATTAGCCTTCTGGCAAATCACATTGAACAAGTGATCTTCATTGTAGGCTATAAAAAACTATTTTAGTTTTATATATTTGAAAATATTCTGACGTTACTTAACGGCGGGTAATTAATTTCGAACTTTAAAACACAGATATCATCTGAGCCGGAACATTATTTTTCGTTATTGTATTTTAAACTCTAAGCTTCCTAATAAGTTACTTCATGGTTATTTCAGATCTATCTACCACACGCTTTGTATTTTGTAAATTAATCAGCTTACCATAGCAAGATTCTTTAAACCTCACATATTATATAAAATGTGTAAGTTGGTTTTTATAACTGATTTTATTAATCTGTAAAGATTTACAATAGCATTAGAATTATAAGCATCAAACGATTTAACAATATAAAATAAAATAAATAAACATACCTGTAAAGATTAATTAAATTACACGTTATTTACCAGGTGTTCTAGTGGATAGTCACAGCACAAACAATAAACATAACCTTCACACAGCTAAGTAGCCTTCTCACAGCTAGCTAGATCTCAGCTGGAGTTAGCAAATGTAATACGCTAAATAAAATAAAATAAGCACAATGTGCATTGATGTAAAGATGCCTTAATGTGGAATCTGTAATAATCAATCTGTACGTATTAAATAAAGGCTTTTGAAAAAAAAAAATAATCAGATCTACCTGGGCCTAATAATCAATAGGCGTCTCCCTTTCTCCATCCATATCTCTACCCATCTTAGGAACAAATGTAGAAAAAGTATACCTAAGTTAGCTAACTTCTGATCTTTCTTGAATGGGAAATCGTACCACCATAAAATTTCAGAAAGGTTGCATTACACGAATTCATTAAATCAGTTAATCAGTTGTATATCTTCATCCACTACATAAAATGTAGCATATTTACAGCAAATAGAAGTCGCACAAGGTGGAGTTTTAGTTTATTTAATTCCTCGTAGATTCTAAATGATGTAAATCTAAATCTATCAAAAAAAAGAGGCTTCAAAGCGAAACAAATCAGATTTATTGATAATTCGTTTAGGAGCTTAATCGAACCTAAAACGAACAAATCTTAGCGAAACTGTAAAGACACCAATGTGCCAAATTTCGTTTCGACATAACAATAGCCTGCCACTATACACTAGGTAAATTGTGCATTAGGTAAATATGCATATGAAAAACCGCTACTGGTAATACATATCTATAAATCATATATTTTTTTTCTACCTCAATATATCTGTGACATTCACCGCCAAGGCTGTCGAACTTTGAAACCTGGATATGTTGATATACATATAACCTTAGATCGGAGAAGACGACAAAATCCTTTAAGTTGACCGCGAACGAGCGACTGCCACTGACAACCAAGATGTGACGTCACGATCCTCCGAGAAGTGTACGTCAATCCGCGAAGCCCGACTGGCGAAGATATGTGACTCGGTGCGTCGGGATACAAATATATTCACTAGTGACAAGCGGGCGGCGATAAGTGGAAATAAAGCGAAATAAAGGAGGGCGAATACATAATACATCGGAGCTCTCTTTGCCGACACTTCCATTAGCGTTCTCTCTTATTCACTGTCAGCCGTTGTCTTCTTTCTCTCTTATTATTTATTTTAAACCCATCAGCTTCTTATATCCTCTTGGCTTTTCTTATCACGCTCGTTGATCTTTTTACGATGCTGAACGGTACCGGTTTAAACATTCTAAATCTATAATGTAGGTTAGAATTATGCAGTAGTACACATCTACTTTTTTGAATGTGCAAATATTTACATATTTATTTATCAGTATCAAATTCTTAAATAGTGTGGGAGTACGTGCGTGGATATTTTATGTATCTTGGAAGTCCTTGTGTTTTTTTATTCAGATTAGTTTGGTTGTTTCACATGTTCATGAGGTCCATAGTCCCAAGATAATTAAGATATTGTTATTATTACCGATTACCTATTGAGAACCCTATAGCCCTAAAGAACGAAAATATCATAAAGATGCCTATTACAAATAAACAAAAACAAAATTATTCAAGTAGCACACAGTTAAGGGTTTCGTTAAAGTTGGGAAAAATATTTTAAAGACATTTTGTAATTAAAGCTCGCTACAGCCCCAACGCATGATTCGTATAATTAACCAAGACGAAGATCTCTTAAACTGATACCCTACTTATTAGGATGGGAAATATTTTAACCCTAGAGATTTTTTTAGTTTCTTAGAATATTTATAGGTAGAATTTAATTATTTTTACCACAGTAAATGAATAACAAATGACCCTCTATAATTTCTCAAGGGGTCGTTTTTATTTGTATTATCTCTAGAGCATTAATTCATGGAAAATATCATTTCTCTTAAAAACATACTAGTTGAGTTACAGTTGCAAAAGGTAAGTAATTGACGTTTATAATTAATTTAAGTTGATTTCCTACTTACAATTATAGACAAGTATATTTTAATATCAAGTAATTGATCAAATAATGACCACTCGTTTTAGAAACTGTGCTATACATGTCCGGCTTAAATCGGCCTTAAAAGGGTAATAGTTATCCAACTCTGGAAACGGATCATGTCAGGTCACGCAGTCATGACTTGTGACACACTGGTTTGGCAACTGCTGCAACCGACTGTAAGAGGTCATATTCAGCCTGAACATACTATTTCATCAATAAAAATTCAAGTTCAAAAGGAGTTTTGAAAAAAAAACGACCAAAACACAGCATTTCACATTAGTTTATTTGAGAAAAAAAAACAGAACTCAAACAATTATATCTCATAGTATATTCACTTCAACCACTAGTTGGAATGTGAAGCATCCTAAAAATTAACCTCATTATCTTATCTTTACACGACTTAAATTAACAAATCTTTGTTAATGATCATTTATTTCTGAGGTAAAATAACCTATTAAATTCCTGACTCTCTATTCTCAATTTATTCATATAGGTACTACACTACACGAAATTATGTTTTCTTACATCACCAGTTCAGGATCCACCTTTTCAGGAATCGTCAGGACTATGAATGGTGCTATATTTTATAATAATTGTCCCACTCTTCCATTATTGTATAACCAATAATAATTTCTCGTGAAGACAAGTACAATAACATAGGTGTCTCTTTTTGGAGTGTTTGCGCTCTAGTTATTTTTATGGGTATATATAGAAATGACTCCAAATTCCCAGTTGAAATTTGGCATATTAATGCAAAAGGTAGAATAGGTTTAGGGGATCAAATTTTCATCGTCGTCTGAGGACACCTTGTTGCAAGAAAGCGGACTTTGCATACGTACGAGGGCTGAGTGGAACGAGTAATAAGGCCTTGATTACTGCCGCGAATTCACCTTGTGATTCCGTCCAATCTTCCACCTCTTATTAGCTCGGCGAGAACAAGCTAGGGAATAAACATTGAATCAATTTTCACCTAAGGGAAGGTACCTAAGGTAATTTTCAAAGCACTTGCCTACATGGGCTTTTGGGGTATATTTTTAATTCAGTTGAACATATTTAGACATTCTGTCGTACTTTCACGGCTAAGGGCATCACCGGGACCTGCTGAAAGCCGATCTTTTCTAGGAAATTACTTTGCTACACTAGCCCGTTTACTAAAAAATATATATACATTAGTAAAAACTAAAGTATGATTGAATCCTCACGTCCTTTTTTAATAATGTTGCACAATCAAATTGTAATTTTTCAAATAAAGATCTTATAATAATAATAATAACTAAGGCCCGATGTAGACGGTATATTAATAAGAAACTATAATACTTCAAAGTGGAAATATGGTTAGCCAATCAAGAAAATAAGACTATAAAACACAGGAAAAAAATATTCTGTAAAACAAAAGATAAATAAGAATACCAACTTAATAAAATAAATTACAACCATAGTAAGGATCAGCCATCAAGTAAATATGGAAAATGCAAGGTCCAAGCAAATTATACCAACAAATTAAAATTTTAAACAAACACATAGATTATAAAATATTAGAGATAGCTGTAGAAGTGAATGGAAAATGCGAAGGAAGAATTCCAGAAAATTATCTTAAAAGCCCATGTATCCTGACACTATATTCCAAAGCTTGTGTGAGTGTATAAGGATGTAAAAATTAGAAATATTACTATTGTTTATACATAAGACTGGAAAGTATTGCACGAATTTTTTTTTTTTGGTTACTCTATCATCGATCATGTTCAAACCACATCCGTGTGATGTACCCTCTGTGTTATGTAATATTTTGAATATTTCTGATAAATTTTTACCCTCAAGTAAGTAACGAAAAGGCTCCCCTAGAGAGCCGGAGCAGTAAAACTATTAATCTTGAGGTGTGAAATACACGTGAGGTCGTAGAGGAGATGGGCTTAATACCACCACACGTTAGAGGGAGTGGTTGGGGAAAACCGCCCTCAACCCCCCCCCCCCTCTTTTCCATCTAGTTCGGAAAGTTCTTTCATCTGAGCCACGAAAAACATCTTATGAATAAGTGAAGCGGTAGCGGTTCGAGCGGAAAATTAAAGAGTGAGAGTTATAAAATATTAAAGCCATAACATAGGATTAATCTCTTCCCTTTTCCGAAAAAGAGAAAATTTTATAAAAGAGAAAAGAGGCATGGTTCGGAGGCAGAGAGAGAGAGAAAGAATGCGGGAGGGCTATTGTAGGCTATGGAAGGTTTATAAGCGGTTATAAGAGTAGGTATAAGAGGAGGGTTCTTGGACAGGGAGTTGTTTTTTAATTATACCAAAAGGGAACAAAGGGAATTAGCCCTATCTCGGGAGAGCAGGCCCTTTCATTAGGACACCGTCCGAATACTGGCAATCATCTTGGCCTTCCTGGTGGATCTTCCTTTAATCCTGACGATTCCTGTCGATGGTCTAGCAAAAAAAACAACTTGCCCAAAAAATACAGCTTAAGACTTGAACTGAGTAAGCAGGTCCTACTATTAATAATAATTACAAAAAAATATATACAATATGCAAATAAATAAATAAGGGAAGCATAATAACCGTTAGCTTATAAATATTTTTCATCGAATATAAATGTTTAAATTTCAGATTTTTAAACATTTAAAAAACCATGCTTTAACTGTTATTTTTCAAACTAATAAATAATAGTTCATGGGTTCAAAAACCTGGTGATTTTGTTTTTATTTGAAGCTCAAATACAATTTTAATGATTTTCATTGCAGTTCTCTAAATTCTTAACGTACATAGCCTATTGTTAATTAGTACGTCAATATCAATAATTTTAAACATCTAATCAATACAGTGGGAAAAGTATTATCATGTTACTGATTGTAATATTAATTGGATGAGGTTTTTAGCTTCACCCAGTTGTAATATTGAACGTCTCTACAAAATAGCAAGGTTCAGTGTCAATATTGTAACGAATGAAGTTCTACTGACGTGCAATTATTGCTAGTTGAAAACTTTGCCTAGGGACCCGCCTAGGAACTGTGCAATACCAATCCTAACTACATTTCCCATAATTAAGTTCCTTTCGTAGCATATGATTTCCTTCAGTCCACTGCAGTGTCAATCAGCACCTTCATTTCCCCCTTACTCAAGCATCAGTGTACTGCCCTCCCAATGAATCTATTTCTGATTCCCAATTCATCTCCTTTCTAGACTCCATCGGACATTGTTTCCTTGTGGGTGGGGACTTTAATGCGAAGCACTAACATTGGGGGTCAAGATCCACGAATACACGAGGACGTGCTTTGCTGTCTGCACTCGCACGGAAACATTGCTCCACTAACTCTCCTGACACAGCTACCTATTGGCCATCAGATCCCATCCGAAGATCTCCTTGACTTCTTTTTCTACAATAGTTTAGGAACACTGAACTATTCACTCACGCGCCTCGATGACCTCTCCTCCGATCTTAGTCCATAATTATTAACCATTTCATTAAGACCAATTCACAAATTGCCTCCTTCATTTATTAGGGGCCTAGTCGATTGGGACAGACCACTTCCACCAGCTTCTGACAGATTCCATAGAACTCAAAGTGTCCCTGAAAACATCCCAAGACCTAGACGATGCAGTGCATACTTTTACTACTCTGGTCAAGAGGTCGACTTGGGAGGCTTCATCGCCTCACCGTCATCCAACAATTCACAATCAAAATCCTTTATCTCAGCACCTAATCCAATCTAACGCCGTTACAAAACAGTGTGACAAAGATCCCGACATCCTGTTGATTGTCACTCGTACAATCAGTACTACAGATTGGTAAAGCGGCAATAGACATCCTTCCGTTCCGATTCTTTTAATTCCCAGCTCTTCTCTCAGTCTACTCTCTGTGGAATGTAACCAATATCCTAAAATAGCATCCTGTTTCACACCTACTTCGTTTTGATGATGAGTCTTGGGTGGCTTCGGATAGGAATAGGTCGGAGGAATTAGCTCTGCATCTTTCCCGTACTTTCACATCTCACCGTTTTCATTAAATCCATACTCATGGCACAACTGCTGAAGATTTCCTCACTTCGCCTATACATCTCTCACTTCCACCAAAAGCCGTTAACCCCTCTGAGGTCAAATGGGATTTCGTTATTTTTGGCGAAGGGCATCCAATGATTCCTCCCCATAATTGTATTTAGAATTATTAGCTGGTCATCTTAACACATCCCCATTCTTGCTTCAATTATTTTGTCATGGAGTGTTGTTAGGTAGGCCAAGTGAGGATACTTCTTGCACCAGTGAGCTCCAATGGCTAAATAGCTTGTGATGAAAGCATCTGTTAAAATGTCTACATGCCAGTCTGTGACTATAAAAGTTGTAGGTCTGTAGTGAGTTGCTCTCTGTTGGTAGTTAGCCGGAGTACTTTGAATTCCGACTTCACCTTTTCTGTTTTTGGCAGGTTTCATTGAATGTTAAATAAATGGGACAATGTTTCGAGAAGATCAAGATAACAGTCATGTCGTCTGCGTAAGTGGCGGTAAGTGTTTGTAGGAGTCTAGGCATATTGAGGCGTAAACAATGTAAAGAAGTAAAGTAAGTATTGACCCCTGTGGAACCCTTTCTTTGATAGGGAGCTTTATCTAACACTAGCGTAGCCTCATGAAGATAAGATTTCAGAGTTAAATAGTCTGTGGTAATAATATTTTAAGTAGTGATTTGTAAAGTCCGGAATGCAAAACTCTGTCAAATGCTGTACATCGAGAAAGAGGGGTATTCACATACACCTACATAAGTTACGTGTAGTCAGTGAATGCTTGACTAATAACCCTAATGAACAGAACCCTAATACTAATTTATAAAAACGTCGAGATTGTATATTTGATACCCTGCTCAATACAGTAGAAAACGCTCACTTTTTAATTGCTAATTAATTAATTATATTAGTTAAGTTTTTGATAGTTAGTCGTATTTTTTATTTTACCGGGTCACACGGAATCTTCATATGTAATTTAAACGCTCCAGCTTGAGGGGTGGGTCATCAAAACAGAGAGGCAAACTCAGGGGGGAGGACAAAAGGGTTTCTGACGTAAAAATCGAACGAAAGCCTAAAAGGAAGAGAAAAAAAGGAACACATAGTTACAGATTAATGGTGCCACAAAATCCTGCCCGGTAGGGTTAAGGGTTGAGGCTGACAAACTATGGACTGTTATTTGTATAATAAGTCAGAGAAGGGGCCAGCCAATGGTACAGAAGCCGATAGATATAGCGACTGCTATCGGCTGGAGGAACCGTGGCCATCACTACGCTACATTAGCGAGCGCCTCCATCAGCCCCCTTACAGCCTATTTATTTTCCCTTCTTATAGGCACTTTAGTTATTTACTTCTTCTCAAGGGAGGGTTCATGCCTTGGGGAGGGGGTGGGGGTCACTTTACGACTTGCCTGCAGTGTGCGTAATGACCCAACTACAGGAGATATATTTGAGGAAAGTGTTATGAAAACACATAAACAAGTCGATAGCTTAAAAAAAAAAATGGAAGATATATATTCGAGAAGGTATGAAATATATATTAATAATTCATCGATTTTTGTTGATCAACATATCGAATATAACTATCCTCATCCCTTACTAATCAAAATGAGTTAATCATCACAAGGTTTAAAATTGTTGACTGCATAAATAAGCGGTTCATAAATGGAATCCATGCACTCCCTTTAACCCAAAATGAAATATATAAATTGACACATTAAATATATAATAATAAACGAAATGAAAAGTGGTCATCCGGTATGAACACTTAATAAAACTTACCTAGTAAGAATTAAATAAAAAATATATCTAGCAAAGGAAAATAAAATCTTAAAAATGTATTGTCTATTAAATTTCTCATTCAATGAGTAAAAATAAACTCTTGAGATGTACGTAGGGCAATCCAAAAAAGGATAAATAGAGGTAAATCGTTCCACAGACCAAGACGAGTCACCTAGGCTGAGATACTCTCTGCAAGGTCTGCCTCGAGGTGAACTCAATGATGAAGTCTAAAATGAGTCTTCAAGCTAAAATGCTCTCTGAAAGGCTGTCTTGCTTTGATTGGCCTATATGAGGCAGAGAGAGAGAGAGAAAGAGAGAGAGAGAGAGAGAGAGAGAGAGAGAGAGAGAGAGAGAGAGAGAGAGAGAGAGAGAGAGAGAGAGAGACAGAGAGAGAGAGAGAGAGAGAGAGACAGAGAGAGAGAGATAGATAGAGAAAGAGAGAGAGAGAGAGAGAGAGAGAGAGAGTGAGTGAGAGAGGTGGGGAGAAATGAGAGAGGAGACTCGCACGTACTGTTCGCGCACACATACAAATAAAGATACATAAAACAATAATAACTACTAAACAGAAAGAAATGATGAGAGTCGTCAACACCATAGTTTCTTTTTTCAGGTTATTTTTTAATGTCTCAATAAAATTTTATGATTTATTTGATCGTTTTTTATATTTATTGATACACACATGTTGATGTGTTAACATTACTGTTATTTTAGCCAGAAACAAATTTTAATAATATACAACTACTCCTAACTTTTAAATTTTTACATTTGGTTTTGTAATATTTGCATATTTTTTCTTTAAAGGATTTTGATATTGTTCATTGTCTGCATGTATGTGCATAGAGTTAGAGGAGGATACAATAAGGCTTGTCATCATTGGTTAGCTGAGTATGTTTTTATTAGATTTAATTTTATTATTTACAAGTATCAATTTGAAAATAGTATTATATAGTTTAAAGATATTTTGATTAACCTTCCTGGTGATCGAAATATGTTTTAATTGTATTATGTCATTAATAAATACGTTAATGGTGTTTTATTGATGATTAACGTATGTTTTTAGCACGTGATAATGGCAGCTTAAACTTTTGAAAGTGCCAGTGCACATAATTAATTACTGTTTTTATGTAGAGTCTGTTGTTGGTGAATATACTTTGAATTAAGTTTTCTATGGCTCTAAGCTGTGGAGGAGTGAGGTTGTAATATATTTTTTTTGTGTTCTAAGTTGTTGAGTGTGGTAATTTGACGCAATTGCATTAGTGCAAAATAAAATATTTGCGGGCAGACATTGTCGAACTTTTAATAACACTTTCATAGTCGAAGATACAACAAGAGTTCTTAAAAAAATAATTATTCATTTAAACTTGTAACTTTGACACCTGAGACCTCTTGAAATTAATGTCAAAAGACAATTCAACAAGGAATTGTTAAAAGCTAAAAAAATTGAGCAGATGAGAAACGCCAACTGGTAAAGACAATCACAAGTCTAAATGAGGCCTGTAAAAACACCTGAGCCTCTTTAAGAATTAGTTTAAACCAACAAGAGGGACAAACTTCACCAAAAAAAAAAAAAAAAATCTGGCTGAAAAAGTGTATATCCTTTGAATAGGCTGATTGGATGGCTAGGGGTTGATTTGTGAAGGGGCTGTAGGACACTCCTTTTGTCTTCAAAGACCATACACTGGGAGGGTGGTTCGTTAGACTTCTGCTGCACCTGATGTACCATCACCTTACTCTTCAGCTGGTATAGTTAGTCTATTGTCGTCTGGTTGTTTGTCTGTCATGGGGTGGGTTGAGGTCCGGCTGTCAACAATATTTATTTTTGATAGTCCAGTAGTAGATAGACTTCATTGGGTTGGGCACGAATCTTGCAAACGTTGGGTTTAGTTCCTTCGGTGAAAATGTGTAAAATCCGCAATTACTCTTGGTATACAAAAGATATGTGAATAAAACCGTTAGATTTGTTGTAAATTTATCTTGAATAACTCATCATAACTAGAAAGCATTGCTAAAAAGTACATTTGTTTCACTTTTGGCTAGGTTTAACTCAAATTCACATCTTCAGGTAATGAAATAGAATCGCAATATCAAATTTCATATTTTTAGGTTAGAGAATTTACAAAAACATGACAATCTGACACACGCACATGTGAAAACATAAGGTTTTCTTTAAGTGGTAAATAACACCAATGTTCGTTTGTTTCTTAAACTTTTCTTTAATTGTCAAGCACCTTCAACAACCCACCTCTGTCATCCTGAGACAGTCCACATAACTTATAGAGACCTCCAAGTGATTTCCGATTTTGAAAACCAATCAACGAAACACCCAAAATAAATAAGGTTGACAGGTAATATTAGATTTACAGTAAAACATTGAAGGTTCCATTCGAAAATCGATCCGCCTGCTCCTAAAGAGAAGGCCCACAGTACTAAATGTCGAACCCCGAGGAAGGGACCCTGTGCTGCCGAAACGTGTTCAAGTACCAATAGCCATGAAGGAGAGAGAGGGTGAGGCGGAATCGACCCAACCATTAAAGTGCAATACCTCGGAGCTAGCGGGGATTCTCAGGAAATTAGCACCAGGCAGCGGCCGCATAAACCAAGCTAATAAGTCCAAGCCACTTCAGTCTCGGGGGCCTTAGTGTTCATATCGAGGTGTTTGTGCCGATCCTGAATCCTGTCACGGTACATGGGTGTAATCATGGCTGAATTTATTTGGGGAGAAGCAAGATGTGTGGACAGCATAGGTGGAGAAAGTAATTTAGAGTAAATGTATGGAGTAGGCGCTTCCGTTATGAACACGAATTTAATGATAATATCTTTATTATCTTAGGAGTAGGTCTCATAAAATTTATTTTACGTAAACCGTGATATTTGACGTTATGAAAAAACCTTAAGTCTACTAAAGCATAACAGTCACCTATATAACGCAATGATAATAAAATCAAAGTCATCACTCTACCATTAGTTAGAACTTTATGTAATTGCACATTTGTTTGAGATAACAAATAACTAATCTTGTTTTGAACAGATTTTACGGGGCGTGAAATAAAGTGAAAGGGGTACCGGAAGGTTGTCATGACGAAGAAATTGTGAAGTATTGTCCTAGAAGAGGGGGGGGGTGTAAGGAACGTTTAGATTCATAAGCAATTGAAAAGCAGTACATAAAGTACCTATATATAAACTAACGTAAGATGTGGGCATGAAACCTTGAAAATTTGCATATTTCCTTAATGCTTTGAAGTGATCAAATCTCAATCAAAACGTCATGGTTTGTGAATTTAGTTTGCAATTTGGAAACTGTGAATCTTTAGTTCTGAGAGAAACGAAACATCGTCATCAGCCTTCAAATTCAAACCAGTCCTTCAAGGGGGACTCCCTTCAAACTTCAAAATTAAATGCGACATCCATGACGATGCACCTGAGGTAAATTAGTCCGAAAATCCTTGATGACTTGTGAGAGGAGGTCCGCAAAATGACTTAATTCTTGAAACGATTAGAACAAATGATCAATCATAGCGTTTTTGATTATTTTTTTATGAATTTCATTTAACATAACCTCTTAGCTAGATATGGCTAATAAATTAAAGCTAAAATTTTCCAACTACCGTAATTAAGAAAGTTGTAAGCTATGAATTAAAATTTCTTATCATTGTACCACATTAACGACCAGCATCTTTGTCAACACAAATGTACATGCGTACATTATACAGACTAAACGAAATACGCTCTCAAATTAATTTCTATCCCTCAGGGATGGTAAATTAATGAGTGGTTCTTATAAATTTCGTATTGAATACGCCCTTAAGCTGTTTGATGGAAGGGGGGAGTGAGCGCTCCCATTGTGGGGTGTAACAAAGCGATTTATCCGGAATTAGGGAATACTCATTTAGGGGTTTAATAACTCGATTATTTCTTACTAACTAATTTAGAGGGGCGGGTATTCTTAACTTTCAGAATGCTAATGATGCTGAAAGAAATGCCTGTACCCACAACTAAGTTAACAGACTAAGTTAATACTATAAAACATTTTGACATACCGAGGGCGTTGACAATATTATAAAAATATCTAAAAGTTGAATAGACACAGGAAAAGTTACCTTAAAGCTTTAAGAGTAGTTATAAGGCTAACTCACCTGAAACAAAAAAAAAATTAGGACCATTAACATAAATATATTTATGAATGAATGACTTACTGGTTTTGGTTAATAAAGGAGTAACGTTAAATTTTTATCAAGTTAAATAATGGACAACGTTTTGACATTATATATTGACATACTATGTGACGAAAATGTAACATACCTCATTACTCAACCTAAGTCAATATCACATTTAACAATTAACTTCCATTAAAATAAACATATTTTACAAAGCTATGTATCATTTTAATACACTTTAAAAGAACAATTCTTATTCATTATTCTATAACTATAGGTATACTGTTACTATGCCGGAACAATAGTCTATAAATAAGGTCAACTGAAAATGTTTTCAAAATACCAACTTACCTTAAAACTTTATTTTTCTTGAAAATTCATTACTAGAGTCTTTTAAACGTATTTTTAACGCGAAAATAGTTTTTTGTGCATATTTTCTCTTAAATGGCTAAATAAATAAATCTGAATTTACATTTTCTAACAGTATACAGTAATATATTACTCGAAGGTTTCAACAAGTTATATCCATACCTGCTTCCCAAAAGAGAGAAGCTACACAAAAATGTAAGTATGACTTAGTCCACCACAAACCGGAATTGCATTAACAAACATTGGTATTACAGCCGGTCCAAAGAATATGTTAAATAATGGAAATAAAAAAATGGTGAGTTTACTTATCCCTGGATTTACCTGTTTAGCCAGATTTGTTGACAAAAACGGATATGTACTCCTACCTATTGCTGAAAAGATTGTCATATCGAGTAGTGCAAATTTTCTACTAGCGGCAAGGTGGAAAAAGGAACGACAAACCGTTTCAGAAAAACTATCTGAGCAATGACAACGCGATTTCGGAACGGCCGTTGAGAACGAGCCGAGCTTAGATCAACAACTTCATCGGCCGGAGATCCGTTTGGGCGGTATATACCGTTGATGAATCCCAAATGGCTTAAACCAATGTTTACGGAGGACAAAACCTTTATCAGGTCCGCTATGAATGGCTTTTGTTTTCGCAGGCGGCGAGATATATTCCATAACATTTTCATTAATTATATCCCTGGTGGAAATTCACGCAAAAGATTGGCTTTGCCACTACGGTGAGCAGAAGGCCTACAGGTGACAATAGACTAGAGCTGTTGAATATGAAAACTGTTAGCTCGAGTGCTCATTGGCCATTGACGGAGGGCAGCCAACCAATCAACGGCCTCAGATGAGGCATGACTTTCCCCATCTTTAACCGGCTTTAACGCACAAGTTTTTCAAAGTATAATTGTTTTTGACTCCCTGCAATACTTGACAAACCCAGTGTTCAACACGATAACCCCCGCTCCGTTCCTCCATCGATAGCAGGACGCTGTCGCGGCTGGATCGCTTTAGTCTTAGGTTCTAGGTTTAGGTTTTAGTGTTAGTGTTTTCCATGGTCGCAAGCTGAAGGTGAGCCTCATCACCTAATGAGTGTATGTGTATTGGACTTATTAACAACAATCTGAAAGTATTATATTTTATGCACTCCTTAAGATGCATCTGCGAATGCAGCACGAGGAGACAGCTGTAATTCCAAATTTATTTATTTATTTTTGTCATTTTATATATATTATCAATAAAGAGGTTTTGAAAGAAAAAAAAATATAATGCATTAAAACTAACTATCTTGATTTTAATCTACGAGTTATAGTTGATCCAAGGATCAGTTGTCTAGCAATTCTTTTTTCAAAATTTAAAATATTTCTGTTTTTAGTTTTTAGTGACTGAATTTTTTTTACATCGATTGTGAACTAAATTGTATCATGTTAAATAATATATATATATATATATATATATTTTTTTTTTTTCTCTAAGCTCTCTAGTTAGAATTTTAGGATGAGGGAGAAATATAAAATATTTAGGGTGATCGGATCCTTGTACTAGGAGTACCTGCTTGAAGGTGCGGTGAGAGGAGTAAGGAGTGTGGGAATCCTCGGTGGAGGTTGATTGTTACGGTTAGTTAAATAATATATACATTTTTTTTCTCTTTTATATTACATGGAGAAAACTAAAACGTATAACATTTACTTACATACATACTATAAACAGAAACGAAAAACGTAAAAATTAAAGTCTTTATGTATCTCCTTTCCTGGTGAATTATTATGCATAGCACTTTTTACTAAATTATTATTGCTACACTTACAATTTTCGAGAAAGGTATACAGCTTTCTTGTTATAAATAAAGTAAATGGCAGTGTGAGTGAGAGATTTGCATTAAAATTAAAATCTGTAATATAAGTAATGTAATATGTATATTATCATAATATTCGTAAGAGTAAAACTCTATTTTTTCTAATCCTAATTTCTACGTTGAAATTTTAAAAAAATTGGACAAATTGATAATTTTCCTTTACAAATTTAGATAAAATACTTTCTCAAAGGTAAACTTACAACTTAAAAATTAAAGATTATTTTGAATAATTTTTTTTATTTAAATTATATTTTTTTATGTTTGGTGATCCTTATTTTTTGTAATAGCCCTTGTTTTTATCAAAGTTTGAAGACGTACAGTATAGTTTACCATCTAATTATTAAAAGGGTTAAAATTCTTTCTATGTCTAAATAAACGTGGGGTACAAAACAGTATACATTACAGCTGTTTGGAATTTCACCAGTTGAAATCGCAACCGGCAAACGAGGCGACTGATTCGAGAAACTAATTAGCCTGGGGATAATTAGCTATACGTTTGAGTTTTAAGTGGACTGTAATTATTTGAGAGTCTCGTTAGAGAAATGACAATATCAAATGTAAACACAGTAATGCAAATTCCTACCTGCTTCGAGGTGACGACAGCGTGCGAATCTCCCTTCTTGAACTCCGATAACCTAGAGATTTGGGCCCAAACTCCAGATTTATCCAAGTCCCGATTCATCCAATAGCTGTCTGCGTTTAATCTGAAATGTCGCTTCTCCAAGACTGCGTACTAGTGATTTGAATAATGACTAAACAAAGATAATGGCGTTGAAGATACGCTTGAAAAACAGTGTGAAAAATGATAACTGTTGAAGACAAAAAGAGACGCTATAATAATGAAAAATGAAAATTACCACCTGAGAGACAAAAGCGTGGGGAAAAACGCTGATCGAGCCGGCAGGCAGCGCCAGCGTCTGTGATTCACAGAACTACCGAATGGTTTCGGGTAATTACTTATTGAATAGCAAATTCAAATTAAAATGAAATTAAGTTTACGCAAATGGCGTAAACAACAGCTCTAACAGTTAATAAAATTTTAAGTCAGAGAATTTCGTAAGTGGTTTGTTTTAATATTTAAAAAGTAGTATTTGTAGAACTTGTTCACGTTCATAAATTCATGTTACCATTCACTGATTTATTTTTATCTGCACAGAACTGAATGGGGAAAACCATGATATTTATGTAATCGTTATAAAGAAAGAAAGAAATCCAGAGAGACCTTACGCTGTTTTGAAAATTTATTTTCATACAGTTAATCATATTATTTTAAATACATTGCAGGAAACATAATTAGCTATATATTCATTTTTTATTGCATTTTAGGAGCAGGAAGTAATATATAAAGAGAAAAATGATTAATAAACCCCCTTCCCGACACGTTTTATACAGATCCATTGAAACACTCTAACTGTTTATACCGGAGCTAAATTAAATGAGAGCCTTGCATAATCAATTTGTATTCGAAAACAGCGTGGAGGATCACTTGCGGAGGTAATGATTTTTTTTTAATTTGGGCACTGCCCCCACCCCCTTTTGGAGAAGCAAGACCACAGATCAACAAACATAGCCTGTAGTTCTAAAAATTATTTTTCTACCCTCATCATTTAAATGAAAAAACAAGCAACTGAAATTTCGCTATAGATAGAATAAATGGGACAATTTAATTCATTCGATTCGAAGTGCCAGTATAACCCGAGCACACTGCCCTTGTGCCACACTTAAACCCACACTCTAATTTTTGATTAACCTACCATTTATAACATACACAAATAAATTATATCGACAGTTCCAATATTGCATGTTTCCATTTTACTGTTCTTTGATATAATTTTTTTGTTATGAGTGTATTATGGGTCTAGAATAGTTCCCAGGTCACTTCAGTCATGTAGTAATTAAGTATCATAGAAAGTACTAATAAATAGCAAAAAAGTAATAAATGGTATTTTTTCCTTGTAAAACTTGCTCTAACTATAAACTAGTGTGTCTGTCAGTAACTCTAACTATTGTTCCTCTAGTAGATACAAAATTTAGATATCCCACTAGATTACAAATTAATAACTCAAAAAATCTTTATTGTGATAAAATTACAATCTGCCTCATTGGGCAATATGTAATTGCGGTCTATGTTCTCTTTCATACCATATTTACAACTCTTCATTCATTCACTCATTCTTACAGTATTTACAAATAGATCAGAGACCTCCCAAATCAATATGGTTGTCACCACCCTTGAATGAGGAAGTGGAGTCTTGGGAATTCCCCCACGCCCCTTAACAATTAAAGAACTAAGATAGTAATAATAAGCTTAGACCAAAATAAAAAGAAATTGAAGGAAAATTTACCAAAAGGGACAGAAGTTTCTACCAAATAAGTAGCTTTTAATGTAAAAACAGAAAATGGCCAAAATGCAATGGCCAAACTTTAAAAGTGAAAAAAAAGAGTTGTATTTAGACCGGAAACTATTTTATAAGTTACAGAAGAATTTATTATATAAATTATTACAGACTAAAATTTTCATCCGGCCAAAACTTCCATCTGAATTATTGAGTTTGGTTATTTTTGAACCTCTTAAGGTCGACTTAAAACAGCTATCTAATACGCAGAGTATAAAACAGACAAAAATATAGTTTCTATAGAAAAATTGAGTCTTTAGGGTCGCAGAGCGTGTCCACGTGACCTGACCTGGCTCGAATAAGTACTTTACCTGTATTTTGCCCTAAGAGCCAATTATTTTGCTTGGAGAATGAGCTTGAAGGGGGCTTAATAGTATCAATACTATAGTATAAATTGCTACATGTTTATAATACTTCGTTTGTTTATAGTTATTTTTTTTGTTTAGTTGCTTTATATTATATTAAAAGTATACGTTTTATCATTTTAACAATAATGAATATAAAATTATACGCCAATGCTAATAAATTCCTGTGAGGATGTGCACTGTTAAAATTTCGATTAAAACAACGCTACTAATTACAGTCAACAATAGATACTTAATACGGCACTAAGTTCGTCCAAACATAATCGTGATGGTTTACCTTTCCTTGAACAACACAACTGTGAATTCCAAGTCGCTTTGTTAAATGATACTCACTACTGACTTAGTTCGCTCTGCAACCGGAGCTTGAGTTACCAGCAGTCCCTCTGTTTAAGTCGAGTTTTCATCTGAGGCTTCAGCAATACAAAGTTAACCAATCAATAATAAGAGTAATTATGATAATAAAATCATTTAATTAAAAGAAAAACTCATAAATTAATTTAAGTCCACAGAAAACAATTTAGAAGAAATCCCGAAAATTAACACATTTAATTGATTAAATGATATCCAATAAATATAACGTTTAAGGTGTTACTTTGACTTGTGGTATATGTCCACGAATTCGGTAACAATTACCAAAAGTGATATACCCCCATCGCAAGAAAATAGTTTTTTTATAAATCGATACCCAACTGTGTGAGTTTTAGGGGTACTGACAGACGTACTACGGTTTATCCAAGGAGAGTAAGTGCTAACAAATGATCGGATGGCATTTGACTTTATTAGAAAATAATTTTTTATTAATATATTAAATGAAAGTAAAATAAATGTATAGGCATTTATTATGATTATATCTTTGTACTAAAGAAGTATAAATACTTTTTAATCAATTTGTGCAGGTATTATTTTATCTTATTATACCTTATATAATCTTCCCTAATTCGAATTCTTCAATAATCGTGATTTAAAACATACTCAATCGAGTGATAAATTACGCCCTTTAAAAAGGATTATTTCCTCACTTGTGAATGTTCGAATCTTTGTTTATATCAAAACTATAACGGTGTTTAGGGGGCAGCTTTTTACACTGATATAACACATATCATTTTAATCTTCAAGTCCAAAAATAGACACATTTCAGTCCAATGTATAGTGGATGGACCACCCTACGTTACAAATGACACTCTTCTCATTAACTTTAATCTTACAACTCTTATTTTACTATTCTTTGATCCACTTGCAAAAAAACTTAGTCCAATATTTCTACCTCACTGTGTTATAGTTAGCGTAACTAATCCATGACATAATGGTTCCACGTTCTTATCACAAGATGGACAATAAATGCATTTCATTTCTATGAATAGACGTGGGTGTCCTGTCATCCCTAAATAGGGCTTATTATATTAGGCGATCCTATTGGTTCTGAAAATTCTTTCGCTTTATCGTTTTTATTCTTAAACATGGGGGGGGGAGGAAATTAAACTTTAAATCTTATTTAGCTTATAATTGGTGTTTTGAGAAATCTTAAAATTCATAAACAAATAGACTTTTTTTCAGCTTGCAAAGACCTTTAAAGGTTTAGTATTTATCATAATCCTTTTGGATCATTATAATCATTATCGTGGAGCACACTTATAGAATGAAGACATGTAGGCATGTTATATGTGGTTGAATATAATGCATTTTTGTTTGGCAATAAAGATAATGCCAAGAAATCAAGAGAAAGTCATTTTCAAAGATATTAATGGTACATCATACATTATTATAATTCAAAATTATCCTAAAAATCAATGTCTTAAAAATCTATTTCCATAACACATAAATAAGCAGGGTCGACCAAAAGTTGTTGTTGTAGTTAGTAGGTGGCGCTGAGATGCTTGTGTGGTTAGCACTACGTGTTACCTCTCAGTCTTAAATTCTGTCTCTTAACCAGATCTTTATTCAATTAGTTTTTAAGATTTATCCTTAAGTTATCGTCACGAAGTTGAATGAATCACAACCAGACCCGTCCCAAAAGAAAAGAACCCTAGGGGAGCCAAGGATGAGACCAGCTTCTTTACAGTCACAAGTCAGCATGGCGGTCTAGTCCAGAAAAAGATGTGTCCTTTTCCTTGATAAACGAGAGACAGAATCCTGCGTAGTCATCATTAAAGATAAGAGACGCTGCCGAGACCGTGATGGTTCTTACCCCATCAGACAAAACTTTTGGCATTTATATTTAATTGAGTCGGAGTGGAAGGGTGGAGGGGGGGGGGTCATTCTATGGCGTTAACGAACCTCTACAATTCTCTAAAGCGTTTTAACAAGGCTTTGACGAAGTTGAGAAGAGTAAGTATACATTATATAATAAATGGCAAAATATATATATATTTATTCATTTCTCAGCACCTTTTCAATCGAGTAGTCTTGACACAGAATGAGGATAAGACTTAGAGGACTTAGAATAATTATCTTTAGAAGATAAGGAGAACACTTAGAATAATTATCTCGGATCCACAAATAATTTCTCAGGGACGCCATTATTTGTAGAAAGGTCTCGAGGACTGGGGATAATTTGATGGGATGGGCTTCATTCAACGTTGGGTGAGCTAACTATATCTTCTACTTGGAGAAAATTAAGCGGACACTTGACTGGGTAAAAAAGGAGAAGGTGTGAATGATTTCTTCAAGCTCAATTCCGAGAGGGAAGTTGTCGTTGGCTGGATAAGTCCGAAAATATACATGAACATTTCTAGGTCAAACAAAAACTAAGATGAACAGAAATCAGTTTCTGTTAACATATTACATTTCGTTCAAATATTAATCAGAACGCTAAGAACTCTAAATCTGATTCTCTATTCTACTATTAAGTAATTACCTTGTTACTTAGTTAAAGCACTTACGATCCTTCATTAATTTGTAATGGAATGGTTTTATCTTTAGATTCGTAGGGTCATTAAATAGAACTGCTATATTATCAAGCCACGAAAAAAAAAAATCTACTTAATTGATCTAAAGTTGCTAACACGACTTTATTACCCTTTGTGAACAAAGTTTGAAAACATAAAACTATATTAATTGAAGTAAAAAGTGTTAATCAGGGTGTAAAGATCTTTACTTTAGTAACTAAATAAATATTATTGAAAAACACTTTTTCCCTAAACACATAATCTTGTTTTATGGAAACAGATATGTTGGGATATTTGTGTAAAACTTTAAGTGTCTATGCTAAAACAGGAAATGAACATGGAACATGGACCAGAACTGACAAAAAGATTTAAATTCGCTAATTGCAGTTTTCCTAAGTAAAATAGCATTCCTCAAAACCATACAGCCTCTCGTATATCTGCCTCGGGACTTCATGGAAGTCACTGGTGGTTCGTGTTATTTTTTAGTAAGCAACAGCATCCCAATTCCTGAAACAACCCTTCCTTCTCATATTCACATATGTCTTAGCTTTAGTTCCAGTCCCACTAGTTCACACTTGTCTCTCAAGTTTGTTTGTACTTTATAATAAAGCTTTTCTTTCTTTTCTTTTAAAATACTCTCCTCAACAAAGATTATTTATCTGGCGCCCGAACAGGGACCTGGCAGTATACTCAGTAACTTCACGGTAGTCCACCACTTAGAGATCCCTCATTTGGCAACGGACAGTGAGACCACTCCAATAGCGTGAGAAGGCCGATGAAATGCCTCTGGAAAGATACCCCACAGGACAGGGCTTCGCCGATATTGGGTACTGGTCTATTTAATTTTCACCAGGTAATACCCTAAAGAAATTCGTTATATATCTGAGGAAGTTGAAGGAAGAAGAAAGCTTGTCAACATTGAAGACACCATTCACTTGGGACCTGCGAACTTCAAGTCAGAAGAGAAGACGGTTCGTCATCAAGCCGAGCAGATCCGTAGAAATATTCTCTGCATCTGAGAGTAATTCCTGAATTATAAGATTGTTTAGATAACAGGATCTGGGATTGTTTGACTAAGAAACAATGCCGGACAGGCTAAGAAGGCTCGAGGAAATACTAACAGAGCCTGGGACTGTTCCCTTGAAGGTGCGTTCCAACGCTTTATGCTGGTTATACAGATACAATACATTTAATACAGACCATATGGAAGACTTCGTCAACAGCAATAAAAAAAAGACTTTAAGGTATTATTTTTCCAAACAGTGTAATTTTATATATATATATATATATATTTTATGACAGGAACAGGTATAAAAGATATTTTAAATAAAAAAAGACACATTAACGAATTATAAATGGCTCTTAATGACTATCATATGACTAAAGAAGACTATGGACACCTTCCACACTATAATGGTGATCCGACTAATTTAATAACATTCATTGAACCACTAGAAAAAATATATTTGGCAGTATGTTACATAACACCTAATCACCCCAATTGATACTGACAGTTACACTCACAATAGCTGCTAATAATAATAATAAAAGTAATCATAATAAAATCATGGAAGTAATCAACGGTATAGATAAGACCCAATATCCCATGAACCTAACGAAAATATTTAACTTTTAAATTATTTAACTCAACGATGAATCCCGTTAAAGGAGGTCTATACTCACCGAAGGAAAGTATACACCTTGTTTATCTTAAATCATTCTCATCCCTTATCCACTCTTTAAATCACCAATTCCAATACTTCCCTTATTTTATTTGAGCAATTACTTGATACCTAATGTACCCAACCGCGTGGTGGTTTCCCCTCATCAATCTAAAACGAACTTATGGATATGTGTGTTCCAAATGGGGTGTAAGATGGCCAACGAACAAACACAAGAAAAAAAAACTTATAATACAAACCAATACCCACGTGGAAAATTTCTTTTTCATGCCCAGGTTATAGATGAAATAGATTTATTCTTATCGCAAAGGATACAAACAAAAATACGCCGAATTCTTCCTTTAATTGGTCCATATTAATATTTTATCTTCGTATCACCAATATCGTTAAGTGATTATCTTCCGCTGATTTCCGTTGAATCATGTTTGATAATATTAGGTGGAGGTTGTTTGAAGAGTTTCATTTATTTGTTTCAAAAACCTTCATTCAATATTCACAAAGTGAGTCAGTGTATTACACAATATCGAATCTGAGAGAGTTTTATCATTGGTATTTTCCAACAATGAAAGGACACGACAGTGAATTATAATTTATCAATTATAATAACCGGGGGATTTTCACGCGGTCAACCTGAAGTTCGTGAAGCGCTGATTGAAAGTTAATATTTATACGAACAAAATTGTATTAGCTATGCCACGTGAGATTATTATTTATATACTTCTATACATACATTTGTAAATTTTGTATTTTCCTTTCGGATAATAGTGACTTAGAGTGAAAATGTCTGGGTAACCCCTCCCTCTCTAACTAAGGTGGGCAAAGAAATAAAGATCAAGTTGAAAGTGGCAAAGCAATTTATATGAAATATACATTTTAAATATTGATTCCACCATACAGATAAAAACATTGCAGTGATATGTTTTATCATGAAAAATTGTTAAAAGCGAAAGGCACTTAAGAGTCATTTAACAAATCCATAGAAAAATCGGAAAAAATATACAAATTAAAAACTAGGTTTAATCAAAAGGTCGAAATTTAATAAATACATGCGATTTTATTATCAGGAAATCTAATATGACATAGTAGTTAGTGATTTGAATTTTCAATCGAGTATTATCTTAAACTCTAATATTTCATTAAAAAAATCAATAAAGGTTTATAAATCAATAGTTCATGGGGAACTTTATAATACCAGCAAGGTCCGGATATTAATAGCCAATTAAAGTTTTCTATAATTTACCTTGGTTAAACCTACTTACGCATGTTTAAAAATTACAACAGAACTGAGGTAGTTCAATTATTCATGGGGTTAATCAGCCTCGAAAACGAAAAAATAATTGGAAATATTACGTATGATGTCAGTCAGATTACAAATTCTTAAGTAACCAACTACCAATTAACACTAGTGAATAATAAATTATGCTATCACTTTAGTAGTTAATAGCTTGAAAACTGAAGAAATGTCATCGTTTATAATGTTATAAATTTTTGAACAAGCGAGTCAAATTATAACAAAGAATAAAATATCTAAACCACAAATTTACATCCATCGCAGAACTGCAACCCTGCAGTTCTGCGATGGATGCGAATAAAATTCCCCCGAAACGACCCCGTAACTATCGTGAATATTTTTATTACACCAAATAGAAAGTATTAAATCAGACAACTAGATATAAGCATTTATTATTCATGCTAATGAAAATTGGAACATGTGTGGGAGGATTTTTTTATGTTTCCTACTATCATGAAAAAATAATTAACACGATTAATTAATTTAAGTCTACTCATGGTACGTGAAATTTTTCCCTCAATTCATTAATACACTCCTGTAACATAAAATAATACGTTCTATCCGTATTTAAACACACTTTAATCAATCTTTAAAATCGCATAAAAAATGAAAATGAATAAAGGAGAGAATGCAGTATTAAATGTATTATGTAACAAAGCGAATCTATCTATGTATGCCTATGAAAAGCCTTTATGTACTATCACATACAGATATTGAAGATAAATTAACTCTCCACTGTCCTACAGTACAAAGGCCTTTTGTATCATAAATTTAACCACGCCATAACGGAGACTCATTAAAATGTTTAATTTATTGTCATTAACAGTAAGCTGGTTTCGTTGTTCCGACTTTACATTAGGTCACATAATCCCTTCTCTGAATAGAATAATCTAGTGACAAGATTAATGCCCTCAATCATCTTGTGAAATTGCTGAAATCTCTCCATTTTATTCTCTTAAGTATTTTACGTTTTTTTTTTGTCTCACGTCCACATAAAAGTTGCACTCATAAAGTAGTTAAATATCAAAATAAAACCGATATTAAGAAACTCCTATTCTTATCCTGACATAAGTATATTATAATACGATATTGCTGAAAATTTTTACGATGACCAGCGAAATTAATACATTTAATAAAGCCTTATTGAAACCAAATTAATTAACGAATAGTTTACTTTCTGGGATGTCCCAAAAACCTAAGAATAATTTCGTCGCGTTTGATATTACCTCATCGGAAGTAACAGTAAGTGGTATAGAATAAGCAAATCCACCCACCTACGTCGAAAAAGAAACGAAATTACAGAAAGGATAGAGAGATCGTAAGTGTCCTAATGTCTTACTAAAACTTAAACATTATATCGTGCAATGGTTAAAGGAATAAATCACTAGTTGTTATGATAGTTCTGGGTTCAGATAATCTGACGGCGGAGTCTTATTGAAAGCTCCGAAAATTATAAATAGATGCTTCATGATAAGATATCTCATCCAAAAAGGGAAGATAAATTTTGGTACATATAATGTGTTTGAATCATTATTTTTCATCTCGAAACATTTTTTCTTTTCTCACATTTAGGCCAGATCAGACTACTCACCTTCCTGTTGTCCCTGAACTTGAGATATCCAGTGACTACTGTCTGATCGGGATCGCCAGGAACTTCCGTCACCAACTCCACGTCTTCGGCACCCGACTCGACGGAGGACTCCCCAATGCTCCTGGCAGGGGATGCGCACACACTATCCATGACTCGGCACTGTTAGAAACACAAAAGTGGCTGTAACTCAGACCAATGACAGACGACCTGTCATACTTCACCCACGGTGACAGTGTCTAGGTCACTGTTACACTCCGACCCCTCGGACCTAGATCCACAGAAGAGACACGCCTGGACCCCGATAGACTCGGCTACCCCCCGATGATCGGACTGCAACAGATCGCGAGAGCGCAGAGGGCCAGAAGTGATGCACTCTTGGTGGAAGATGGGGGTGGAATGAGGGTGGCGGCGGAGCAGTGCGCTCTAGTGGTGGCTCCCACAACCTACGGCTTCGGAGGAGGCTACCTTCGGAGGGTGTACTCCAAGGGTTTAGCCAAGGAAATATTATGTATTAATACATTTGCTGTAATAATTTAGAACAATTCACTAAAGATTAAGAGACAGGGTGGACCGCCCTGTGTGATGAATAACACATTTAAGGGTGTAGTTGAGGCTGCGAAAAGATTGCAAATCAATATTCATTATAGTTCACTAAAATACGAACAATTATCACATTTATCAACCAGGATGTCGTGGTCTTTCATGAGATAACTTACTCAATATAATTGCAAAATGTTTATTTTTTTATTTCCCAGTAAAACTCAAAGCATTAGGAGCTTTATTGGGGATACAACTTTACACACAGACTCACAAATTCCACACGTACATATTCAAGGCTCTTTACAGAAAAAAACACCCCCCTGAGGAACTGGAGTAGGCACTTATTAGTTTAAATTAACATCAATTTTAAGTTTCACCAAATATAGTTTCCCACCAAATACTACTAGTATATTCATTTGTTGAATTTATTTTTATGATCAATTAGTGTTTAAAAAATTCCAAGGAATTGGTTAATTAACATCCTTTCATTGTTTGTAATATATTTTTGACTGTCTGTCTTCCTTTTCTACGATATGTAATTTACTGTGAGTCGAACTAATGTTCATTATTAGTCAATTGGAATCCTGCCTAATCATTTCTTGGACTTAGTTGGACTATAGTAATATCTAGATGCATCTGTACGTGACCCCGTTGGAGACTTTTCAGAATAAATTAATAAGGTATAAGGGAATTAGCCCTTGTTGCAAATTTAGTGTGGATTGTGCTGTGTAGAGTGGGATTGTTGTATTGTTAACTAGGAATGATGCATGAGTCGTTTAATCCTGTTAATTCCTATCTGTTGTATGTTCTATCGTCATTAATTTTTTTTCTATACTCAAAGGTAATGTATGTTACATTATTACGAACCGGTCCTTCACATATGTACATTTTGAGTTCCTCCCCCCCTACACTTTGAACAGAAATGGCGAGTTGTCCCGCGGAGAGCAAGAAATATCCTAATACACTTAATAGCTGACAAAGTTATACTGCACATCTTCTGTACAAAGCTGGGATGTACTAAACAGAGGAACGGGAGCGATTTGTGCAAGCTCTGAAGGAGGAAAGAAATGGGTCGATGCCGAAGTTAGTTTTGCCAGATTTGAAGGAATTACAACTTTTAAGGATCGCAGTAACAAAGTTTCATGCCCAACTCCGGAGATCGCACACTTGTGCCCTGCTCACAACTCTACTCACTCTCCGTCCAGCTCTTTAGCAAACTCTGTCCTCCAGGAGAGGTTCAGCAATAATGTATCCACTGTTTTTCTAAAATAATTTAATGCACATATTATAGAAGTGGATCGAAACTTCACTGGCTCGAAAAATTTCACTTATTTGGTTTAATGTTGTTTTGTTTTTAAACAAATATCTAGCAGCTGTCTTGACAATCTATTAATAGTATTCCATCACATTAAATGTTCTCCATATACATATAATGTTTATACATATATAATATTAGTCCTTAGCAGTAGGTAAATTCTCAAGCATTAAAAACTCCCCTGTCCAAAGTGGAAGGGGGAAGGAACTCAAAATGTACATATGTGAAGGACCGGTTCGTAATAATGTAACATACATTACCTTTGAACATTTAATGACGATATAATATTCAAAAGATAAAGAGGATTTAATGACTGTTTTTTATACTCATACATTATTCCTAGTTACCAATACAATACACCCACTCTACACAGCACAATCCGCACTAAATCTGCAAGAAGGGCTAATAGCCTTATACCTCATTAATTTATTCTGAAGTCTCCAGCATCCCCTAAACCTGTACCAATCAACGAAAATAGGATGTGCAACATTTTAGCTCAAACAACTGCTAAGCAACCATCAAACTCCTTGAAGTTGGAACAAACTATACGCAACGCTTGATTCTGTTCAAAAGCGGTAAACACTCTAAAAGACTTGTTATATTTAGGTCGTGTAGAGGGGGTGAGTTCCTTCTTTTTTTTGTGCTAACTACTTCCTTTTCTATTTATATTGTCCGATGTGAGGTAATTTAATTGCGACTATATGCTTTCTAAGCTGTTGATATTTTTTTCATTAGTATGGTGTAGGATGACTTGTCAATTCGTCTATTCCTGATGACCTCTGTATCTGATAAATATTTTTTTATAGTTTCTACCAGCATAAGATTTATTACATTCACCCCACTCTAATCTATAAAGACCCGATCTATATTTTGACTGAATCCAGGTCCTTAGTGTGGAAGATGAATTTTTATTACTGAAGGGGAAATAAATATTTTTCTTGGATGGAAGTTGAAATATTGCATAATTTGCGAAGTTATGAATTAGTCTCCAGGAAGCAAAGTTTGACCTTTTCCTACCTTCCTAATCCCGACGTTAATTTTTTATCACCCTCGTGGAGCCAGTCTTGTTAAAGGTTCTCAGGCCGAAAATCTGAAATGAATAATAAAAGAGGCAGTCAGACGCCTGCCTACACCTGGGCCGAAATCGCATTATTTCAACTTAAATTACTAATCAATAAGACAATAACTAATTTTGAGAAGACTACAAAGAGTGTCGAGAAGAAAGGAAGTCGATATGATGAACTTTATTAAATACCATAAAAGAACTGCTGAAATGTCCCAACTATAAAACTTTATTGAATATTTTCAATAAATCTTGTGCAGGATTTTGATTAATAATTTAACAACTAAAATAAAAAAAAGAATGAAACTGTCAAACCGATTTTATCGGTATAATAAAGTGAAGATATATTTTTTATATGTAATCATTTATACATGCAAAGGGTATACTTTTTTAAATATCAAATTTTCATTATTGTTATTCAAGAGACCATTATTATTATAAACATTTTTTCAATATGCCATATATACGTTTTTTACATAAACCACAACAGGGGAACGCTCAAGTATTGTGATGAAGTTACGAGTTATTATATTGCATCGGCGGTTTGAATGTCAAGACATAAAGTGAATCAATTTTTACTTGGAGCTCGGTAAACTAATTAGAACAGGAGTACGTAAATCAAACCCACTGATATTATATAGTATTTTTTTTATTTTAGTTCCTGCCTGCCTCTCCAGCTCACTCCTACAGGCCATGGACGTAAACTACCCAAACACCAAAATCACAACCTATCCTGAACGTTAAAATAACAGAAACATTAGCTTGTTTTGAGCCCCGGACCTCATCACCAGGTCCTATCAAGGGATCGTCTTAAAACCATTATTACTTTCTTGTTCTGTGATCCTTCAAACTTTCAATCGAAAGCTCGGTTGTTTTAGCAACAATTTAATTCTAAAAATCCTGAACAACAACTGCAGTATTTCTCTGGTAGAATATAATAGAACGTAGTGATTGGAGTAATTTTTTTGAATAGCTAAAAATTAAAGGCAACTGTAATAAAAAAAAATTACAGCATGTAGTACTTTTGGGAAATGGGGGCCAGACTAATTCAAGCCATTTTTGTAAGTGAAAAAATAAATTAGTGAATTAACGCCGCTAATGGTGGCTGGTAGACACTTACGAATTCAGACAGCTTGGCCACAGGTGAGTGGGGAGCCGTGTTAATGAACGTTATGTCAGTGCGACACGAACCTTCATTCCGCTCTTTTGAGTGCGGCATACAAGCTTTTGAGTGCGGTAGCTTGTTCGGCTAACTGTTGTGGGTTTCGTTAAGAACAAAAATGGTTAAATGGCATATGGATGTGGTCTGTGTGCCTAAGTGATTTGTTTCATATTTTCACTTTCTCCTCGTATCGATTCTTTATATTGAGTGTAATCATAATGATGAATTTCAGTTCGTTTTTTTCTTGAACAAAGGATTTTTGTTTACCTTTTATTCTCTAAAAAATAATAAAACGTAGTCACCGGGCGTAAACATTCTCGTGAGTTTTCGAGTGCTAAGTTTTTGTTCTTCGTAATCATTTATTATTTTCTGTAGTATTTTGAAAGGATGATTACTATTAGTTACGTTAGACATTAATATTATCTTCTTGCACGACCGGTGTTTTAAACTATTGTACAACTTCATGGTCCACTATCTAAATTTCAATTTAGTTCAATTTCAAATTAAATTATAGTAATATAAATAATTCCCAGTTCCTTAACAAGAAAAGTCTTATTAACTCCAAGTCCCCTATGTTATGAAGCAATAAACCTAACTTGATCAATGTGTACAGAACTTGCAACCCCTAACCCCCAACTTCCTATTAAATTTTAACAATCTTGATATTCACAGAAAAACAATTAGCCCAGGATATTCTGATTATTGTATTATTCGAATGAGCGTTATCCGATTATTCTTTCAACTGCTTCAAAAAATAACAGGAATTTTAAATGTCCTCTACGGATAAGAGTTGATTCGCACATGGGACACGTTATTTTTAGGATTGAATGACACCAATTGTTCTCGTCCCTTCAATAATTTTCTGAAGTTTATTCTTGGTCTTATGACAACAAAGGAAAGTCATCTTAATCATACGCACATAGATAGACCGTGCTGTACAACAATCTACGGAGGAAATCTTAATACAATGATATGGTCAAACGGGGAAAGGACAACGGCAGTTTTAGGGGAAAATTGCTATAACCCAGTTGTTAATACTTCTCATGTTTCAGTTTAGAGGCCATAAGATTAAAAGTTTAGATAATTCCTCCCAAAGCTTCGAAATCCAGTGATATAAATGGGATGTTTCAAGGCATTCCAGTGGATTTTAATATATTTTTACACTTACATACTACACAGTGATGTAGTAGATAGGATGAGATACTATAATCTAGATTATATATAACACCAATGTTCGTTGTTTTTTTTATTGCTTTGTCTTTAACTGGTGTGAGCGCTTTCAACAGTCCACGTCTGTCTTCCTCAGGTGAGCATAGGAGAGAGTTCTCCATATGTGGTGGTAGTGGACTGATGATGCTGGGAAACTGAAGATCTCAGACGTGTGCTGTTGAAAGCTCTTTCCAATTAAACGTTTGAAGTCGATGTCACTACTTAACCAAAAGGACCTAAGCCCTCCATACGTTGTTGGACAGGACAGACTGTTGAGGAGCATCTGGCGATGAAAGATCACCTCTCCCGACGAAGCAACTCAAAAGAGAATTTGAATTCTGTGGATATAAACAAAATAAACATTATGGCAAAAATCAAAGGAAGTAAGTGTGCGCGTAAGTTTCCTAAATAATTATTGTATGCGCTAGTTGTGGAGTCAATTATTCAATACAAAATAATACGATGCAACAATAAAACAATTAGGCAATGTAAAATTACTTCACTTTCCCCAGTACGCTCAAACTTGATCTCTTACCCGTATCATAGTAATCATCTGGTTGTAAGGATGTTTTAAAAAGCAAGGAGGTGAGTATTAAAGGAAGATTAGACGCAACTGGTGTCACTAAACTACTCTAAAGTAAATATAAAAATCTAATTTGTACTAAGGGTTCACAATGTGTGACATTGGTGAATGTCTAGGGTGCTTTCCTAGGCAAATTGCAGCTCGCTGGTAAAAACCACCACTATAATAAAGTGATGACCCCTACCGGTCCAACGCGCTGGGTAGCTGAAGAGGGCATAACCAGTCTATACAGGGGATTCCAACTAAAAACCCCCTCAAAATCAACCTACTTCTAATAAATAAATAAGGTTTGGTCGCAAAATATTATTAGAATATAAATAACAAGAGAATTACAAAGAAAATAGCATTAATTATGAAATAGACCCTAAGCTGTGCTTAAGTCAGGGAAAATGCTAGATCTAGATTTTCTCGTATTTATTTTCTCAATTAGACACAACATACGGACAGATATGAAAAAGGAGGAAGTCGATTGCACCAGCTTAAATGTTCTATTAAATATTTCCCTTCAGGCATGGCAGCAAACAAACGAAAGAAATGTCCACTAAATAAAGAACGGACACCAAATCCATACAAACAGGGGATTGTTCCAATCTGCGCCTCTGTATGATTCATCGGCAGGATCGCTGACAGAATGGGCAATTACACTGATGACTCGAGTGCCGACAGTGTTTGCTTGCCGGACCAGACAGACCCACATCATCATTGATGACCACACGTCCCAATAGTAAACTGTCCGCTACAGGTCGTCCGCGTTCTTGCTCTGAAAAAATGTGAACCCCCTCCCCCTCGATTGTAGGCCGAGATACCATTCATCACCTTCTTTTATTCCGCTTCTAGTAACCATTATTTTTACTTAAGTCTCCTTTCTCTCTTCTCCCTTCTTTGTGAATGGGCTTTATAAGCGAGGGAATTAGTTACGCGCCCAATATAATGGTTCGTGGGGTATTAGCGGTTGCCCTTGTGCCTTAGGACGATTACGCCATGATGCCTTGGTAATGAATGAACAGATGAATCAACTTAATAACATATTTTACAATAAAAACTTAAAATCATAATTAATATAGCATTTAACCCACTGTTAATAATAACAATGATATTGTCTTTACTATTCTTGGGCTATGTCCCTTAAGAACAACCATTATTTAACATAAAGTGGGTTCTTTGACAATATCAGTCCCAATGTTTTACAATGAACAAATAAAATATTACAAAACTAAACAAAATGGAACAGGAAAATATATAATGTAAGACATGAATCAGGAATTAAAAATATAAAATGAAATGTCTAAACCAAAACTATATAAAGAAAATTCTAAGCTAAATAAATAAAAAGACACATTAGGTATTCACACATTAATGCATAAACACTCACACATCTGGATTTACACATTAAAAATAAATATAAAAACACCATAAGTAGATATATATAATGTATATATCTTAGTTAGCATTTTATGCAAGTATTATTTTCTTTGAGATAGGAAATAACTGAACAATCTTCCTTTGGATACAAATAAAGAAGGAGAGTTCGAATGGAGGGAGGAGGGAGTCCTGTGATTAAGAAGAAGTAATTGTACAGTATACTAGTTCTACAGGGCTAAGGGCATAAGATAGATTTTCAGCAGCGGGTTAGGCGTAAATAAAATCTGTTTTGGGGTTAAATAAGGAGAGGAGGTATGAAGGTTGCTGGGTAAGGAAAAATTCGATAAAAAATTATCACGGTGGAAGAACCACCCAAGAGCAGACGAAATTCGTTGAAAGGGGTAGGACACGGGGCCAACTTGGTGGTGATAACAAACAAGTGGGTTTCTATGGTCGGTAGGCAGTCAGTTGGCGAGTTTCATACAACAAAATTGATATGCCGGGAAATCAATTTACGCCTATTTTTTATATTACATGAATGCAACTTAGTTCAAAGTTCATTGGTGCATTGTTTGGTGAATAAACTAAAATAATCTTCGGTATATTGATAAATATAAACAGTTGAGTTACTAAGAGGATTTACAAGTTACTCTGAATATAGATACATAATATTTATGTTCCAAGCTTAGTGAATTTTTATCCTTGTCTCATCAAGGTGTAATTTGTGGATGGCATAATTGAAATGATTTACTATTAATTAACTAAGAACACATCCTGATGGAATTAAGGATATTTTGGAAGGGAAATGGAAGTTTTAGACGCGCTTCAATGTCGGTTTGTTCTATGTTTAACCATTCACAAAATATACTTAATTCCATCAGGATGTGTTCTTAGTTAATTAATACTAAATCATTTCAATTATGCCATCCACAAATTACACCTTGATGAGACAAGGCAAAAAATTCACTAAACTTGGAACATAAATATTTGACTAGACTAACAAGCGATATATATCACAGATGATGAACGGTGCGGTGGAAATAGTTGTCACGAGCTGCGGCGTAAGAAGTGGGCAGATGCCGCCTACGTGTATATTAAGCTTGCGTGATGAAGAGGGAGGAGACAGGCCTCGGCCAGGACACTAATTGGGCGCCGAACCCT